>CM065715.1:50188153-50205653 GCA_033310375.1 Conus canariensis | reverse complement strand
GTTTGTGTGTTTGTGTGTGTGTGTGTGTGTGTGTGTGTGTGTGTGTGTTGTGTGAGAGAGAGAGAGAATGTGCGTGTGCACGCAGGTGTGTGTGTGTGTGTGTGTGTGTGTGTGTGTGTGTGTGTGTGTGTGTGTGTGTGTGTGTGTTTTGTGTGTGTGTGCTATTGAGAAAGAGAGAGAGAGAGAGACAGAGCCAGACAGACAGATAGACAGACAGAAAACTGGAGAGAGAGAGAGAGAGAGAGAAGAGAGAGAAGACAGACAGACAGACAGACAGAGAGACTGCGAAAGGAAGTGTTATGTGCAGACATTAAAACAGAGGAAAGGAATCAGGGCCTGTTAGGGACGCGAGAAAGACGAGAGGCCGGAAAAATGGAAAAGGGAAGTGAGGGGTGGGTGGAGAAGAGGAGCCATGGCGTGAGGAAGGAGAGAGAAGGGCTTAAAGGAAATGTGATTAGGAAGAGCGGACGGGGAGGTAATTACGGCAGAGAGAGAGAGAGAGAGAGAGAGAGAGAGAGAGGAGGGAGAGAGAGAGAGAGCGAGGGAGAGAGAGCGAGGGGGAGAGAGAGGGTGGAGGGTGGGGGGCGGAGGGCGGGGGATCGGGGGGGGGGGGGGGAAGCAAGGAAGGCAAGTGAGGATGGCGGAATAGGGAGTGGAATGAGGTGGGGTGTGGGTGGGGACAGAATCGGGGAGGTGGGGGGGGGGGGGTTAGGAGAAGGAACTTAGGAATAATTCATCCAAAATGGACGGACACCGATCATGAAGCATTCACAATGATAATCAAGGGTGGCACACGCACAGGCAGCAAGATCCAAAGTATCATCCAGTAACTGACACACTGGGTTATTTCAGCATTAGTCTAAAGCCCTTTTGTCACATTCGCTGGCTTTTTACCCGGAGTAACGTTTGATATTTGCCGAGGCCTATGCTGGTCCTTACGGTGTATTAATATTCAATATCAAAATCTCAACTGTCTTGCTAAGTTTAAGTCTGTCACTATCGCCCCCCCCCCCCCCCCCCCCTCCCGTTCATTAGCGTGGTTATTGTCGTGATCATAATGATAACTATGGCATCATCACTTCATTTTTTTTGTACTAAGACGGACTGTTAAGTACGGTCCTAGCTGTTCTCAGTTCTCTCTCTCTCTCTCTCTCTCTCTCTCTCTCTCTCTCTCTCTCTCTCTCTCTCTCTCTCTCTCTCTCTCTCTCTCTCTCTCTTTCTCTGACAGGCAGGCAGGCAGGCAGGCAGGCAAACAGACAGAGACATAGGTAGTCAGACAGACAGACAGACAGATAGACACACACACACACACTCACACACAAACACACACACACACACATAACACACACGCGCGCGCGCGCGCGCGCGCACGCACTAGTGTATCAGTTCTCTCTCTCTCTCTCTCTCTCTCTCCTCTCCTCTCTCTCTCACAGCACACACACACACACACACACACACACACATACACACACACGCACACACGCACGCACGCACACACGCATGCACACACACACATACGCACGCACGCACGCACGCACATTCACACACATGCACGCGCGTGCTCATGTGCACAAACATGTGCATATACAAATCACAGACACACACCCGTAAGACACATAAGCGTGCAGCATTGCATACATAATTTAGTGCATATTATGCACTAAACCTTGTGATGTTTACCTCGTGTGTGTGTGTTTGTACATGTGTGCTTGTAGGCTTTTACGGTGTATGTTAACGTATGCGGGCACATCTCTCTCTCTCTCTCTCTCTCTCTCTCTCTATTTATCTATCTATCTTATGGACACACACACACACACCCCACACGCACGCACGCACGCACGCACGCACGCACGCACGCACGCACACACACACACACACACACACACACGCAGATGAGTATTGTCGAAAAAAGGTAAACATTGCGTGTGTGTGTGTGTGTGTGTGTGTGTGTGTGTGTGTGTGTGTGTGTGTGTGTGTGTGTGTGCGCGCGTGCGCGTGCGCGCATACGCGCGGATGTGTGTGAAAGATGTATACTCATACAATTTTCATCTGTTTGTCTGCTCTGGCGAGAAATTCGAGTACTCTTTAATGTTCCTGCTGTTTGACTTTTGTTTTCAAAATATTTTTTTCAGTCTAGCAAAATTTCATACATGAACGTAGCCTTGGAGTTTGGCGCCGTAACTGCAGTAGTTTTATTGACAAATAACTCGTTTGCGGAAGAGGAAATCGTATGAGCGTGGTATAAGCAAAAGAGTACAATAGTTGTTGCTAGGTTGGAAGTTCCGGAGCTTTCAATGGGTGGCTGTCTCCACAATTACTTTTAGACATAACTGTAATAGTAAGGTATTCCTTTGGGAGGAATGGTCGTTTTGAACGTACAAAGAAAGAACGTCTAGCTGACCCAGTTTTACTAATTAATGCCAGCTTACATCTGACTGATGGATGTTTGATAGCTGACAACTAGTATACGGAAGAAAACGTTGGTGTCCGTAAGCTCCAAATCATTAAAAACAAGCAAACAAAGTACCAAACAAACAAACAAACTCTGATCTTGTCAAAGAAGGGATAACTAGATCACTGAGGAAGCTGGTAACGTAAAGTGTCTGCACGTACGAGAGTCCTAAAATTTCCGATGTTTTTTTCTACTAATCAGAGAACACTACTCTTTTTGGTTACCATTGAGGAAAAACTGACAATGCCTGAACATAGTTTTAAAGAGTATCTTTTCTACTTCTATCCCTTAAAAGAGATAATTATCTGTTGTTGTTTTTTTTATCAAAAGGAAGTAGATCTGAAACAGGTAGAATCTGAATTAGAAATTAGCTTGCATAAACTTCGACTTTGATTTGCCGAAGTCTGTAAATTTTGTTGTGATTGGTAGGAAGAATCGTCGGTATTTACTCGTTGATCGCTCTTTTTTTCACTAGTTTTGGTGGCTAAGAGTTGGGCACAGAGAATGAGAAAAACTCAGCAACAGGACGACAGTTCAGCATGCAGCTACAGGTGTGGACACAGGAATGTCTTTATGCAGACACAGGGAAGTACAGAAGAACATCTACTTGGTCTTCCCCATGCTGATTTTCTCGTCAAATCTTGTTTGTGTGTCATCCAGTCTTTGATGAAGGTCCTCCCAGGCCATGGATGTCAAGTACAGATCGAAAGTTCATGACGATTCTTTCCCCACTGCTGACTATGCTGACATGATCTTTACATACATCAGTCGTGATACGTTTCTCAAAACACCACCATCACTACTGATATAAATGTCTATGGACAGAAGCAAGAAATTCTTCAACAGTTCACTCGCCTTGGATCCATCATTGGCAACAAGAGATCCCAACCAGAAATCCTCTCAAGGACAGCTAGTACAGCATCAACACTGCCGCGACCATACCAGTATGGAAGGATAAGAGCCACTCCATGAGGTGGGAGATCAGGCTCATGCGTGCGCTAATATATTCTAACATCTATGCATGCGAAACATGGGCTCTCACAGGGTATCTGAACAGGGAAATCTAAACCATGGAAATGAGGTGTTACCACAAGATACTAAATTTGAGATACCAACCATGAAAAAACGCGTCATAACCGTACCATACGAAAATCTACTGATATCAATTAAAAACAGACAACTACATTGGTATGGCCATGTGACAATCCTCTTGGGAACTGTTGAAGGAGGGAGACACAGGGAAGAACTGAAGAAACCCAAACCCATGGACTGACAACATTGCACAATAGGAAAGAACATTAACCGAGACGCAAAAGCGACAGACCAGGAGGAACGTGTTGAAGTGTTTTTCGGTGTGGTGTCCCAATCATTCCCCATGGCGTTGACGACGAAAAAGAAAAAGATTATCAGCAATTTGGGTAGGGCTGATGTGTGTGTGTGAGAGAGAGAGAGAGAGAGAGAGAGAGAGAGAGAGAGAGAGAGAAGAGTGTGTGTGTGTGTGTAGTGTGTGTGGTGTGTGTGTGTGTGTGTGGTGTGTGGTGTGTAGTGTGTGTGCACGTGCGTGCGCGCGCGCGCGCGTGTGTGTGTGTGTGTGTGTGTGTGTGTGTGTGAGTATGTGTGTGTGCGTGTGCGTGTGTGGTGTGTGTGTGTGGTGTGTGTGTGCGCATATGAGTGCACGCGTGCGTGCGTACATGTGGAGGGGGGTGGAGGGGAGGGAAAGAAAAAAGAACAAGAAGAAGCGGCAGGGATGGTGGGATGCGATGGGAGAGGGAAGAAGGGAAGAGTGGATGGAAGGAGTAGATGAGAAGTGAGGGGTGGAGATGGGGGGAAAGGGAGAGAAAAGATTACTGGCGCTCTTCAGCCCGTTTGGAACCATAGTCCCTAAACGTGCGCTGAGGATGGAAAGTGTTGAATTGTTTATTCTCGCAACAGGCATGTTCATTGTTGCGTGCTTAATTAATGTTTCTGCAAGCAATAAAATGCAAAGTGAGAGGCTTTCATGATTCCACCTGGAGACTTTTCTATTTGAAAATGTTTTCATTCATTTCTTTGATGTTTTGATATGATTCTAATCTCCGTTCTCTTCCCAATTTTTTTCCTTTCAGTTTCGAAAGCTTTTCATAAACTGTCTTTGTTCTTGCCTTTTAAAATATCTTTTTATGTCGTTCCATGATTCCCATAGAAATAGCGTTACATAGGGCGGACTCTAGTCACATTCGAGCGGCTGTCAAATTGTCCAAGTTCGCTGAAAACGGACACAGTCTCTCACAGTCGAAAACAGCCAACAAAGATGTGCTCGTGCAGCTGCTGGCCAGCTCGAATAGGGGAGAGTGTGTGTGCAGAAGGTCAAACGTACAATTATTTGTTCTTAGATGTTTCCATTTTTTAAATTAGCATAAAACAAAGTTGTTGTTTTTCTGACGCCGAGCTGTAACATATTCAGCGTTTTAATGGACCTCTACGTCTGGTGCGTGTGCCTAGTAGCGAAATTTTGGCACTGGTGCGAGTTACTGCATTTTGTGAAAATGGGGTTGTGACGCTGTTTCAGCCGTAATTTTGATTAAGCAACACCGTTTCCCGGTATGAGATAGCTTAAGAATTTGTTCTGAGCTAATTAACGGACGGGATCCATTTATTTGTCAGATGGATTCAAACTACAGTTGTTTTAGATCAAATTCTTGTACGTCACCTCCTAGTAAAATCAATGTCAGTCACCATTAGGGGCTCTGTCGGCTTTTTAGAACAGGAAAAGGCTTCGTCAATTATTTTGTTTGTGTGGCTGAACATACGCCAAGCCAAAATCTGAAAAGAAAGATGGCAGGACTTATGATTTTTTGCAAGAAGTGCAGCAAAGTTTGATGGCAGTAGGCAGAACGCGAGAACATTAGTAAGGGAACAGATGATCGGCAAGGTACGCCCGAGCCCGAAAGACTTTTCATCCCGACCAAAGCCAGAATCTCCCCCACTTCGCACCATGTGTGCAGTGGCATCAGGCCAGAGTCGTTCGCCAGTGAGAATTAAAGGCGTGCAGCCTCATTTGGATTTGGAGCTTATGCTTTCCATTTGAGAAAAAACATCTGCTCCTCCTTTTTCTTCCTTATTTCTGGTGACGTCTTTCTTTGTCCTCATTGTTTCGAGGGCTACGACGTCATGGAAAAATACTCGAGGTTTCTGTTTTTTTCTGGACTGGCCAGAGGATCAGCGATAAACCGCAAGGTCTGGCAAATGGAGGGAAGGAGGGGGAATGAATGTAGTAGGACCGCTTGGGGTAGGTGGTATGAAAATAAAGAGGGGGTTGCGGGGGCGGGGGTGGGGAGTGACACTAAATCAGGGCTTTGAAGCCTTCCCCTGAGAAAGATAATATGGTTTCAGATGGAAGGCAGTTCCACTCATTGATGGTCCATGAAAGGAAGAATTCTCCGTGTCGCTTGTTTTATAGGATGGAAGAAGACACGTCCACTGTTCCCAGTGGTATTATCGAGTTGATCTTATTGGAGGGCTGGTAGCGTGCGTGCATGCGTGCGTGCGTGCGTGCGCGCGCGCGCGCGCGCGCGCGCGCGTGTGTGTGTGTGTGTGTGTGTGTGTGTGTGTGTGTGTGTGTGTGTGTGCGTGCGTGCGTATGTTGAGGGGTACTTGAGGAAGATTCCAGTCTTGCTGCGCGCTTCCTGTCTCTATGTGGAGTCCAGTGCAGCTGTCCGAAATACCTTCCACGCTGGATGTTTGGCGGTGCTGGCTGACCACTTTGTAGACAGCACGACTCTGCACCTTTTCCACTCTGCAGAGTAGGAGTCCCAGGCAGGCGCCCCATACTCCAGTGTTGGTTATACCAAAGCTTTGTATGCTTTCTCCCTAATCTTAACACAACCTACTGTTAAGTTTCGGCAGAGAAAGCCAAGGTCTTTACTGCTTCCTTGGTCATATTGCTAATGTGGGTGTCTCAGGTAAGGTCACTGAGGATAGCAACTCTCAGGCATTTACTTTCCTATCCATTGTCATTTCTTTGTGACATGAAGTGTCAAACACCTGTCAGAGTGGAATGCTACTTCCCATTTCGTCTCCCAGCTCGCCATTTGGCTTAGGTCATGGAGGTTCTCATGGTCTTAAGAGAGTCCACTGTTCTGTGGCAGAGGTGTCATCGGCAAAAAGACGAGTGGTTGAGGATAGTTTGTTTGGGGAGGTTATTAACGTAAAGGGTGAATAGGGCAGGCCCCAAAACTAAGCCCTGGTAACTCCAGATTCCATGGAAATGGACTCAGATGTGGCCCCAACCTCAGCCACCCTTTGCTACCTGTCTGCAAGGAAGTTCTGGATCCATGTGTTGATTGGACCAGTCATCCAAAATGCCTTAGCTGGTGGATCAGGAGGAAATGGCTGACCTTGTCAAAGGCTTTGGAGAAATCCATCACCAAGACTTTAGTCAGTTTCCCTCTTTCCATGTTCCCTGTAAGCTCGTCCACGGGTCGTGGATAGTCACTAACCTTCAGCCAGTCTACAATTCACAGTGAAGAATAGACAAGAACAATAAATCGCACAATTGAGTCAGTGTGTGTGTGTGTGTTGTGTGTGTGTGTGTGTGTGTGTGTGTGTGTGTGTGTGTGTGTGCACGCGCGCGCGTGCGTGCGTGCGTGCGTTGAGACAGAGAGAGAGAGAGAGAGAGAAAGAACAAGAAGAAGAAGATGAAGAAGAAGAAGGGGAGGGAAGGGCGGAGAAATTAAATCCTGACACAATACCTGGCTCTAACTTTTGACAATGCTGATGCCATAGGGTACGTGAGACTTTTATATTAAGCATCAATTAAAAATAAGAGAGAGAGAGAGAGAAAGAGAGAGAGAGACAGAGACAGAGAGAGACAGACAGACAGGCAGACAGACAGACAGAGAGAGACTGATTGTAAATTAATTGATTGATCTTTGATACTCAAGTATGAAGGTTTTTGGGCCAAGGCCTAGTCTTACAATCTGTCCTTGTCGTGCATACATTATTTCAACACATATCATTCATACTGGCAATTCAATATAACAACACTGTTATGTAATTCCACGGTGACAGGCTATTCATAAATGTAATAATGACACAGCAGGATATCAAACAGAAAGAACAAAAAAAAGAAGCAAAAACGCAGAGAGAGAGAGAGAGAGACAGAGAGAGACAGAGAGAGACAGAGAGAGAGAGAGAGACAGAGAGAGAGAGAGAGAGAGAGAGAGAGAGAGAGAGGACAGAAGGTAGGGGGAGGGGAAAGAGATGGGAGAGAGAATGGGAGTGGGGATGAGCGGTTTCATGGAGTAGGTTACGTGTTCAGACGATGTATTCAATATGTAGGGTTTACAGAAGACGTTGCAAATGAACGTTAATGATTTTAACAATAATCAAACTTTTGATACATAAAATGTTTGTGTATATGTTTCTTGAAATGATTTAACATATTCAATTTGTAAACTCGGTGGAAGTGAGCTCTATACGTATAATCCAGAATAAGCTATGTTTGTCTTGTATTGATCAATGCGTAGCTAAGGGAAAAGGAATTTCTTCGAGCCAGAAGAATTGTTCAGCCTTGTAAAATAGAAATTGATATAACATGGCATGGTATCTGTTGAAATTTTAAACATAGATGATGCCTTGCTGAACTCAACGGAAGTATCTTCAGTGCTTCTAGTTTTTCATCTGTTACTATAGGTACGGCTGGAAGCAGTAGCTTTGTTGCATATCTATGGAGAGACTTCAGTTCATTTGTGGGCATTATCACTCTCATCCCATATTGTTGAAGCATAATTGATGTACGACATTATGTGTGCGCTGAAGAAAAGTTTAAATGCAGTAGTGCTAATATAGCGCTTTAACTGAGATAACAGGAAATGGTCTTTTAAGATGGTTTGCATAAATCAGGGAGATGAAACTGCCATTTCAATTCTTTCTCTATTGTTACCACTAAAACACGATGCTCATGTACCTGTTCAAAAGTTTTAGCAGGGAAAGAAGAGCCACTTGATGCTTTGGCGAGTGGTCATAATCGTAGATTTGGTTTTGGCTTGGTGTATGACCATTGAGTTTGAAATATACCAGTTTGACACATCGTTTAGACGTTCCTGGAGAAATTTTTCTATTGTTTGCATATCACCACCATTTGTTTGGAGGGACGTGTCATCAGCAAATAAATCTGAGAGAGAGAGAGAGAGAGAGAGAGAAGAGAGAGAGAGAGAGAGAGAGAGAGAGAGAGAGAGAGAGAGAGAAAGGGGCGCCTATGGAGTGAAACTACCAAAATTGAAAATACCTCGTCAGAAATCAAGAAGCCAGCGAGAGATGATAAACATCCGACAGAAAAAGAAGAATCTCAACAAACAGATGAAGGCTACCTCAGAAGTTGCGAAGAAAGGGTTGGTGAAGCTCTGGGAAGACCTGAAAGCGCAACACAGTGCTCTCAGCGAAGCAAAATCAGCAAGAAGGAGGAGGAGCAAAAGGAAGAAAACCCAAGATTACTTCTTCAAATACCCCTTTCAGCTTGCCAGGAAACTATTCGAGCTGCCAAAAAGGACACTCACAGTGGACAAAGAAACGCTGGAGCAGCATCTCAGAAAAACATTCCGACCCTCACAGCGAAGCACCACTTGAAATCCAGAGCTTGGTGCAGCCGGCAGTGCCAGAGAAAAAGTTCAATGACAAACCACCAACACTGGATTCGGGAAAGAAAGTGGTTAAGAAAACCAGTGTCACATTTTCGCCTGGGCCAAATGGAATATCGTGTCTGCTGTATAATAAATGTCCAAACGTTCTTGAGTGGCTCTATAAAAATTATTAAGACCAGCATGGAGACAACTTTGAAAATCGCGGCGACCAATGAATGATTTGGGAAGCAACATCTAAGAAGTATTAAGGCAGAGAAACAAGACGATCTCGACGTGGTGTGGCTCGATCTGGCAAATGCATATGGATCAGTTCCACATAAGTTGACTCAGCTGGTCCTCGCAATGCATAATGTCTCAAAGAATATCAGGGAAATGGCGGGGAAGTACTTCCATGGCTTCTCAATGAGGTTCTCCACAAAAGAATAAACAACAGGCTGGATCAATCTGGAAATTGGTAAAGCAATGGGTTGTGCAATATCTCCAATGCTGTTCGTGTTGACAATGGAGGTAATCTTGAAAGCTGCCACGAACTGTGCAGGTCCGGCAGATCTCGGGAATTAATATTAAATGCCCTCTCTAAAGGACTTCAACTTCATGGATGACACAGTGCTTTCCACCAACTCATACAAACACGCAAAACACTGAAGCAGTTAGACACATTAGCTGCATCATCCAGGATTAATTTCAAGCGAAAGAAATCACGAAGATTCTCCCTGCGGAAAGGAAAAATAACAAAAACGTAGCCAACCAAGCCATTCCAACTGTAACAGAAGAACCAGTCATGAGCCTTGGGAGGTGGTATGATGACTCTTTGAAAGACACAAAGAGGAGAGAGGAAACCAAGCAAATGTCAGAAGAAAGCCTGCAGATAATAGACCAGTGTGGGCTTCCTGGCAAGTACAAGGTCTGGTGTTTGCATTTCATGGTGATCCCGAAGCTTCTGTGGCCCCTTCTAATGTATCATATCAGCACTAGCACTGTGGAATCAATGGAGGGCAAAATCAACACGTACACAAGGAAATGGCTAGGTGTCCCACCAGGTCTCACTGACGTCGCACTCTATTGCGGCCAAGCAAAGCTGAAGCCTCCTCTAAAATCCATTCTCGAGCAATACAAAGTGGGTAAAGCAAGGTTACTAACCACGCTTGAGGCCTCCGAAGACAAAGTTGTGATATCAGTCCAGCAGTAGAAGGGCATCTGGGAGTCATGACCTGGATGCGGCCCGGCCCCTTAGAGAGCAAGGAGCTCAGGGTCGAAGCACTTGTCTGAAGATCTGCCGTCAAGCTCTTCCTAGAGCGTCTTCCTATCAATCTATGTATGTATATGTGTATGCATGTGTGTATGTATGTATGTATGTATGTATGTATGTATGTATGTATGTATGTATGTATGCATGTATGTATGCATATATGTATATATGTATCTCTGTGTGTGTGTGTGTGTGTGTGTGTGTGTGTGTGTGTGTGTGTGTGTGTGTTGTGTGTGTGTGTGTGTGTGTGGTGTGTATGCGTGTGTAATCATGTATTTTTAGCTTGAATAGCAGAATGGTTCAGATTTAAAAAAAAAAAAAAAAGACAGTGTACACAAACCTTTCTATCTTTCTGGACACCCGCGCATGCGCGCGCATGTGTGCGTGTGTGATTAAACAAGAGCGCGCTCGCGTGTTTGTGTGTGTGTGTGTGTGTGTGTGCGTGCGTGCGTGCGTGCGTGCGTGCGTGTGTGTGTATGTGTGTGTGTGTGTGTGTGTGTGTGTGTGTGTGTGTGTGTGGTGGTGTGTTCATAGGGAGAGAAATGAAAGCGTGGCAGTGTTAGAGATTGAGGAAAAAGATTTTTTTCAGGTGGGAGGGGTGGGGTGGGGAGACGGGCGGGCCACGTGCACATGAGATAGTATCTCCGTGGGTGCTTGGACAGGTAGCGCTAAGAACCGAACATCAAGCGTTCTCAGATTTGGGAACGACATATTCTGCCAGTGCCCTCATCTTCTTCTTTCTCTTCCAAAGCCTTTTTTCTTCTATTCACCAAAGTCTTTTTATTCTCTGTCATCTAAGAACTTTTTCTTTCTCTTCCGATGTCTTTATTGTCTTCTTCTTCTTCTGAAGTCTCTTTTTTGCTTTCTCTTCTCAAGTCTGTTGTCTCTTTTTCTTTCAGTGTCTCTTCTTGTCTCTACCAGAGCCCTTTCTTTTTTTCTTCACGGTCAAAGTCTGTCTTTCACTTCTCTTCAATGTCTCCTTTTTTTTTCTTTTCTTTTCCGAACAGTCTCTCTTTTCTTTTCTTTTCTTTTTTTGGCTCCTTTCGGAGTATTTTGTTATTGTCATTGTTGTTGTTGTTGCTGTCGTTTTCCATGCTTTTTTTTTTTCTCTTCTACAGCCTCTACTTTCTGTCTCTTTCAGGGAGCCATTTTTCTTTCTGTTTGAAAATACCTTTTTCTTTTCCAAAGTTTCTTTTTTCTTTCAAGTTTATATATTTTTTTTCAAAATCTCGTGCTTTCGTTACTCCACAGTCTTTCGGTATCAGACTCGCTTATTTCCTTTATCTTACAAAGTCTTTTTTTTTTTTCTTTCTTCCAAAGTATTGGCACTGTCTCTTCCAGTGTCGTTTTTCTCTCACTCTCTCTTTCAAAGGCTCTGCTTTTTTTTTTTTCTTCCTTTTTTATTTTTTTCCCTTCCAGTATTTCTTCTTTTCCTTTTTTTTTTTTGTCCAGGTTCTGTTTTTTCCCCAAAGTCTTTTTTCTCTCTCTCTTGCAATTTTCTTCTTTCCCCCAAATCTCTCCTTTTCGGCTGTAAAGTCTCTTTTTTTTCTTCCTTCTTCTTCTTCTTCCTCGTTCGCCATCCCGTTAGATGAGCAGCCCGGTGTCCTCGATGAAGGCTGCCGTCCGTCGCAGCTCCTCCAGGGTGCCATACAGCTTGGCTTCCACTGCTGTCGGTGTTGGCCAGTACTTTCTCCTGGATTTTTTTTTTTTTTTTTTTTTTTTTTCTTCCAAGATCTGTTCTTCCTCCAAAGCGTTTTCCTTTCGTCTCTGCTAAATCTCTCTCTCTCTCTCTCTCTCTCTCTCTCTCTCTCTCTCTCTCTCTCTCTCTCCTCTGTCTCTCTCTCTCTCTCTCTCTCTCTCTCTCTGTGTGTGTGTGTGTGTGTGTGTGTGTGTGTGTGTGTGTGTGTGTGTGCTGTAGTGTGTGTGTGTGTGTGTGTGTGTGTGTGTGTGTGTGTGTGTGTGTGTGTGTGTGTGTGTGTGTATCTGTTGACATATTGACACACTGATGATAATGATTCTTGGTCTTGTCACCTTCACATTTTAAGTAAATCAATATCAAGACAAATATATCAGCTGTGCAGGATCTTGCATTTCATAAACCTTCATGCCAGAAAATTATTCCTACACGCACATGTTCTCTCTTCATTCCATTATTGTTCAACACTATCGACTCTGCTAGTGCTAATGCCATGTAACGTCTTACCAGTGTCTCCAGAAGAGCACTAAAAGCAGTTATTTTAAAATCAGAAAGTCTTAGTAAAGGGGATTATACTAAAGCAGATTGATGCAAAAATTTGCGTCGGGTTTAGCCCCACAAACTCTTCAGTCTAAATTTAACATAAATCCTAGGGATCCAACCAAATTCCAGATTCCCACAGCTAGAAGAGACCTGTTGAAATCAAGCTTTTTCTTCTCTGGTAGTGTGGTTTGGAATTCACTTACACTGCATTTCCGATGCACTGAAAATGCAGAATCCTTGAGGGAAAAACTAATCACACATTTCACAGCAGCTCATTACTATCAGAGACAAAACACATGGTGCGCTCCTTATCGACTGATTTTCTTAACCGGATAATGATAAATGAGAGATATGTTAACTCTTGGTTTTATTAATGATTGTAATTATATCATGATAAATGAGTGTTGTGGTCACTGATTTTATTGGTGCGTTGTCACTAATTGATTACTGTCCTAATACTATTGATTTCTCGAAGCACTTTAACTATACGGTGTTGTTCTGATTGCTGTTGATTTATTGATACATTGTTAAAAAATTCTTAGTATTATTTAGCATATAGTATTTAGAAAAGGAAAATGACAATATAATGACATCTCTCTCTCTCTCTCTCTCTCTCTCTCTCTCTCTCTCTCTCTCTCTCTCTCTCTCTCTCTCTCTCTCTCTCTCGTTTACATAATGATTTTAGTTTTTCAGCAAGTTATTTCCTTACTGCATTTTGTTTTCGTTTTACTTTTACACCCATCGCTGGCTGCTTTGCGGTTCTGTTGGTTTCTGTTTTTGAGCTCTTGCTTGTGAGGATTCCACAGAATCATAAACTGTGGTACATCTCCATCTGATGCGAAGGGAGCACAGAGACAGTCAGCCGTGTCTCCCTGACAAGTCCGAATCAGCGGACGAAAGGTCTCGGAGCAGACAATATGAATGGTTCTGTCTGCAAGAGGGACTGCCATGGTTTCCCATCTTCTGCCAGTAAAGGATTTTTTTTTGTCATTTACAATATATTCCCCTATCTTTTCATTCCCATTTTCTTTGTTCCCCCCCCCCCCCCCCCATCCCATCAACCCTCTTTTTCCCATTTCATGTTGAATCTTTGACAAGTCATTAATATAGATGACGGAGAACTTGTCAGCCTGCACTTGTTCTCCCCCACCACTAAATTGTTCAAGATTTTATTGTTTGGTCAACCGCTGGGAGATTGCATCTCTTGGGAGATCCAAGTAAAGGATGTTCTACACAATTCTTAGCTGCTGTCAGCATTTTCGTGACTGACTATGGGTTATGAAACAGTAGAGCTGACAACTCTGACTGTTTACACCTTAGACCTCCCTTGCTCCCTTGAATGGATCCTGAAGCATAGGCTCAAAGATTTTCTCCTTCATATAATACCGTTTATATAATGATTATAGTTCTCTCGGCAAGTTAATTCCTTATAGCACGTTCTTTTCTACCTTTCTACCCTTCGCTGGCTGCTTCGCGGTGCTGTTGGATTATGTTTTTGAGCCCTTGGTGGTGAGAATACCACAGAATTATAGATTGTGGTATATCTCCATTTCATGCCAAGGGAGCACAGAGACAATCAACCGTGCCTTCCTGACGAGTCCGAATCAGCGAACGAAAGGTCTCAGAGCAGGTAAAATGAATGGATCTGTCTGCAGGATGGATTACCATGGTCCCCGTATGCTTCTAGTGAAGGGTCTCATAAGTATAATCTATAACTCATCCCATTTATTTTTTTTTCTTTTTGCCCCGACCTCTTTTCTCCCATTTCTTTCTGAATCTTTGCTAAAGTCATTAATATAATGATGGAGGAATTGTTAGCATGCACTTGTTTTCTTCCGCTGTAAATTGTTTTATATATATATATATATATATATATATATATATATAATGTATGTATACACACACACACACACACACACACACACACACATAACACACACACAACACACACACACACACACACAAAACCACACACACACACATATATATATATAGAGAGAGAGAGAGAGAGAGAGAGAGAGAGAGAGAGATCTAGAAAGATAGATAGAAAGATAGAGATGTGCACACACACACACACACACACACACACACACACACACACACACACACACACACACATATATATATATATATATATATATATATATATATATATATACACATATATGTATATATGTATATGCATATATGTATACATATGTATATACATATATGTATATCTCACACACACACACACACACACACACACACACACACACACACACGCACGCACGCACGCACGCACGCACGCACACACACACACACACACACACACACAGACACAGAGGATAGCACCATGCCTCACATATATGTATTCTTCAAATATCAGTTGGAGTTTCCAAAGTTGTTTTTTTTTTTTGTTTGTTTGGTTGTTTTTTTGCTGTTTTTTTTTTGGGGGGGGTTGTTTGTTTTTTTTTTGTTTTGTTTTTTTGTAGCAGTCAGCACCATTCACTTTCAACTGATTTAGAACTTATTACTGCATTTTTTTTCCCCGTGTGGGTTTGTTTTCATGAAGACACAACTGATTTCTCAGTGATTTGACAGGTGTACAGTTGATCATTATTCTTCATGAATGCAAGCTTTGATATCAGCTATTTGAAAAGAATCACAACGTTATGTCCCAAATAGAGTTTGTGAGGCTCTTGTATGACATCATGACATCTTACGACAGCGCAAAAACATTTTTTTTCTATGAATGAGCAGGACAAACTGCGAAGTGAACAGATCATATTGTTTCTTTCACATCGAGAGTTTTAGTGACTGGAGAGTTCAGTATCAGGAAACCGAATTGAAATAACGAACAAATGAAAGAACGAACAGTAAGAAATATAAACTTGAAATAAAGAAAATGCTAGGCAAAGAATGAGCACCAGTAGGAAACTGCACTTTTCATCCAAAATTAGGCTGGATGAATAAAAGACAGCCGATTTAAAAGAGATTATTTTCTGAACGGCATGTTAACCAGCCCTGAAGAAAAAGATCTCATGTTCATCTTAAAAAACATCCTCTGAACATAAGAGCACAAAAGGTAAGGTATGTAATGTGATCTTCAACAAATAAGAAATTTGAAAATAAAAGATAACGTGTAGCCATTTGTTAAAAAAAAAAAAAAATTACAGTTTACCAAGTCATGAAGGTTGTACAGCTCTCCCGAACAAACAAAACAACAAAAAACAAACATCAAACAAACAAACAAACTTGTAGCTTTCTTCAGTCCACGCATCCTTGGCACACATATTTCAATTTTTGTTGTAAATTTGTTAGAATAACCTCTAACCTTTCCTGTGTTCGATGATACTGGCCACAAAAACTGACGAAAGCGCCATTCTTTCACCACATAAGCAGAACAGAAAAGGCATGAAAAAAAATCAGCCATTGTAACAACTAATCGAGACATGTTCTTTTCAAGGAACTGAGAAAGAGAGTAACGTTTCAACAGAATCGAAATGAAACGTCAGCCACTTTATTTTAGAAACAAATTCATGCTTTGACCTATCTGTCAAAACGATACGAATTCCATCAACGCTAACTTCATTTTCAAAAAAAAGAAAAATCATTGTTTTCACGACATAACATTTCAACCTACCACTTTTCCAGCCTCCTATATCATCGCCATCATTATCATGTTGTTATAATCATGATTATTATTAAAACTATTAATATAGCTATTATAATTACTGATATACCTATTAGTTTCCATCCTTCCCACAGTGTTTACCCTCCTTCTTCTCTTTGTTCTTCCTGTCCTCCCCCTCCCCCTCATCCTTCTTTTTCATCCTCTCTTCCCTTGTTATTATTGTATTAGTAGTATTATTGTCATGACTGTTATTGATATTAGTTTGATATCATGTTGCATCATTACTTTTATTATTACTTCTATTGTTACCATTACCATTACTATTGCTGTATTCATTATTATTAATACCAGTGTTATTATTGTTATTACCATCATTACGATTATCATCACCATATCATCGCCGCTAACACTGTTGCCACGACAACCATGCGGTTCGACAATCCTCTAACCCCTCTCCTTTCTCCCAGACTACAACTGCTATTGTCATATTATTACCAAAAGTAGTAGTAATCCTCTCTTCACTATATTTTCAATATCTTTATTATCATCATTATCATTGCTGTTATTGCCATCAGTATCATTATTGTCATCATTACTACTTTAACTCGCATTGTCTCCTTCCCGACGGCCTCGTTTTCATTCAACGCCCATCTTGCGCCGAATTTGACGAATTAGGTGATTGCTCGTTCTCCATTTTGTTGTCCTGTTTATCTGTTTATCTTGCCTGAAGAAGTTCTAAGAGGTCCAAACGCGTCGTGTTTTGTTTTGTGATTCGGTTGTCCATGTAGTCTGAACAGAGTTCTTTCAAATACTTTTTAAGATTTGTAACAGTAGATGTAGCTGCCTTCATAACTGGCATTAGACTCATACAATAGACTTCAGCAAGTTAACCTCTGTTTTAAAGTGAAACTAGCTGGACAAACAAAATCTAAAGTAAAAAAAAAGAATGTATGTGAATGTTTGAAAACGTTTATGTGTGTGTTTGAGAAAAACAAAGAAAAAAAGAAACAAACAAACAAAGAATCATTTTCTAAGATAGTAACATGTTTATCGTACGTGACTGAAGAAGGTGGGCTCTAACCCTTGTCCATAAAAATCAGTCAGTTTTCTTGGCAGCTGTGGAGATAATGTCTCTTTCATATAATATTAAAACTTTGGATCTGTGTGTTTGGCAGCAGTTGAGGTCACATTTCAGTTCAGAAGACTTGTAGCTTTTCAGGCAGCCTCTTTGTATGCTTTAAATGTAATAGTGATTAACGTAACAAAGGAAATATCAAATGAGGCAGGGAATGTATAAATAACAAACAAGTACGGTAACTCTTGC
>CM065715.1:50163153-50183153 GCA_033310375.1 Conus canariensis | reverse complement strand
TGGAAATTGTTACAGGCGTATCTCGCTGCTCTCCTCTGAACCTTCTCCAGGAGTTGGGTGTCTTGCTGTAGGTCTGGATCCCATACGGTGGAGCTGTATTCCAGTGTAGGTCTGACCATGGTGGTGTACGTGGCAGCTTTGATCTCTTGCGTGCAGTCCCTGAAGTTTCTTCTGAGAAAGCTCACTGTTCTGTTCCCTTTGGCTGCCACTGTTTCCACGTGTCGGGTCCAGGAAAGATCATCCGCCATGGTCACGCCTAGGTACTTACTGGAGCTCACCGTATCCAGTGTTTGTCCGTGAAGGGTATAGTCTGTCTGTATAGTTCGCTTGTGTCTACTTGGAGAGACTCGGATGGTGTTGCACTTGCTTGCATTGAAGCTCATTTGCCAAGTGTTCTCCCAGTCTTCCAAGTGAGTGAGGTCGGCTTGTAGCAAGACTTAGTCCTGGCGACTTCAGATCTTCCTGTAGAGGAGACTGTCATCTGCGAACAACCTGGTGTGTGAAGCCTTGACTACATCTGGCAGGTCGTTGATATATGCTAAAAATAGCAGCGGCCCCAGTACTGTGCCTTGAGGGACTCCAGATAGTACTGCAGCAGGGGACGAGTGTGTCGTTCCTCACTCCATAGTAATGCAGTTTGCTCAGTAGGCGACGATGCGGTACCTTATCGAAGGCCTTAGAAAAATCGAGCAACACTACGTCCACCTGATTCCCCCAGCTAAGTTTCTGGCAATGCCGTGGATGGTTGAAATCAGCTGTGTCTCACATGACCTTTGTTTTCTGAAACCATGCTGTGCATCGCTTAGTGTCTGATGTTGGTCGAAGTGGGTCATGACGCTGCTGTGCAGAATATGTTCCAGGACCTTGCATGTGATAGACGTGAGGGAAACTGGTCTGTAGTTCTATGGTAGCTGGGGGTCACCCTTCTTGAAGATGGGTACTATGTAGGCCTGCTTCCAGTCCGCCGGTACCTGGTTGGTATCCAAGGACAACTGGAACATAGTCGTCAGGGCTGGCGCAATTTCCTCTGCTGCTGTCTTCAGGATGAAGGCTGGGACTGCGTCCGGACCTGTTGCCTTGTCAGGGCGGAGATTCTGAAGAAGTTTACGGACTCCTGGCACGCTGACTGTAATTGGTGGCATATCTGGGTACGGGCTTGGTCCTTTGGATGGAATGGTGGTGGTGTCTTCCTCTGTAAAGACGGACTTGAATTGATCGTTGAGGATCTCTGCTTTGCCTAGGCTATCGCTTTTCAAGTACCCATCTTTGTTCTTCAGGGGAGAGACACCCTCTGTGTCCTGACGCTTGCTTTTGACGTATGCCCAAAACTTCTTGGAACTGGACCTGAAGTCATTGCATACAACTTCTTCTATATATTTCTTGCTTGCCTGTTTAATAATAGAACGTGTCTGGGCCTGCAGTCTCTTGTATCTGTCTAAGTCTCTCTTCTTTCCCGTCTTCTTCGCTTTCTTGTGCGCTCGCTGTTTTCTGCGGATAGCCCGGCGTATGTCGGTGTTGATCCATGGGTTGGTGTGTCTGGCTGACGTAGTCTTTGTTGGGACCCGCGCTTCCATCGTCTGCGTCAGCTTATCTTTGATCTCCTTCCAGACATGTTCAGCGGCGTCTGGTACTGTGGGGTCAGGCTTGAAGGACTGGGCAAACTCGCGAACGTCTTCTTTGATCCCCTCAATGTTGGCTTTCTTCCACAAGTAAATCTTGCGGCGAGGTGGTCTGGGACGGTGGGGAGCTAGTGCTGTGTCATAAAGGATGGCATCATGATCGCTGTTGCCAAGCGGTGGTAGAGGTTTGCATCTGGTTTTGAAAGTAGGGTGTGATGTCATGATGAGGTCAAGGATGTTTCCTCCTCTGTGGGTGGTGTAATCAACTTGCTGCTCTAAGTTGTTGTCCACCATGATGTCCAGGGAGGTCTGGTTTACGCGTTCTGGGTATCTGTGCCCTTGGATGCCTAGCGTTGTCCAGTTTATATCAGGCAAGTTCGAAGTCACCGCCAATAACAAACATACCGTTCTTTGAGTCCTTCTTCAGACTCGTAATTTCTTCTTTTGTAGCGGTCAAGTACTCTTCGTCTACTCTCTTAGGTGGTCGATAATAGGCTGCTACTGTCATCTTTCTCTGGTCCCTGATTTTAATAGTCCCGCTGAGAAGTTCTACTGTTTTTGAACTTTTCACTTCACTAAGTTCTAGGTCTTTCTTTGCTGCTACAACAGTCCCCCCCCCTTGAGTCTTTGGTGGGGCGGTCTCTTCTGTGTACGTCGAAGCCCATGTAGGATGGGGAAAACTCTGCTGTGCTAACTTCGTCGTTTAGCCATGTTTCAGTCCCTGTTATAATGTCTGGATCACTAGCATCTATCAGGGCTTCTAGATCTCTGCATTTCTTCCTTGCTCCGTAGAAGTTAATATTCAGTACTCGTAGCTGTCGCTTGTTCTTACGTTGCCTGAGGCTCTCACGCTGGGGTGCTTTCGGTGATGACTTCCTGCCAAACTCCGATGTTTGGGGTGCTGTGTTAATGTCGGTTTGGTTTATTACATCTTCATCAACAGATGTTGACAGCTCAGTTGAGGAAATATCTGACGGAATGGATGATAGCTGACCAAACGATGTACAACCTACTGGGGCTGTGGGGGTCGGATTAGTAGGCTGTGTTGTGTCAGCCTTGTCGTCTGGAATGGTGTACAACTTTGAGTTGTTGATGCTACGGCAATTGGGGCAAAACCATTGTTCATCGCTGTCTCCCAGTCGCTCGAAGGACGCTGTGGACATGTTTACGCAGTTCTTGTGAGTCCATGTGTCACACTGGTCACACGCCACTGTCATTTTATTGCATGCGTTGGAGCATACAGTGCAGGGAAATCTAGGTCTTCTGGGGCCAGGGTTTGGTTCAATCCCGCTAATCAGAAGTAGGATCATTTTGTGTGTCGAATTTCTATTCATGACAAGAAGTTGACGTTTTGCAATCCAAGGTCTCTGGCGAAGCCAAACAACCATGCAGGTCGCGTAGTCTAGGTTGTGGGAAAGTTCAGTGTTCCTGTACTGCTGCAGCAGAATCAAGTCATCAATCAGCGGTTGAATTTCCAATCCACAGTTCAGAAATGGGTACGGGAGTGAATTAAAGTTTGTACACACCCTCTCACGGATGATTGACGCAGTGCAATTGTATATCAGAAGGAAAACAAAAAGCTTTGGGGGTGAACATGACGATGTCTCAACGCGCGCCGCCATCTTGGAACTTGGCACTCCGCTCACCAGCAGTAGAAACCCTCTCCCACCACGAAAAACTTGAGGTGCCAGGCATAAACACTTTATCAGCGTTGAAAAGGAATCTTTAGGTAAATACCCAAAGATGGAGGATATTGGATATTTTGGGCGGGGTAGAACTTTAAAAAAAAAGTCGGGAGAGCTAAGGACCAACACAACCTATCGCTAGCGGATATGACGTCACAAGGTTCATTTTCCCCCATCTGTCATTCTTTATTCCTTATCCCTACGACTTCATATGCTTAACATGAAACAAACAAACTCGTTTTATGAAACGAAGAGATTCAATGGTTGCAGTAATTTTAGTAATGGACTTTGTTTCAACGTTTTTTTTTTCCCAGACTGACCTTGTCTACGTATTCCAAGAGGCTTTCTCCTTCTGCAAGTGTCTGAAGAAACTGTCCCCTAGAGGCAAGTCCAGCCTGTCTTTGAGAGACCTAGGAAGCAGCACTCGCCTGCGAACGAGCAAGTCTGCCTCTGGAGCCAACGGTTCCGGAGTCACAGACCAGACTCGCAGCCGCAGAACGGTTCCCAGAAGACAGCATGACAGGAACCGGATGTACATTGAGCTGAAGAAAAACAGCCCCGTGGCGAATAAAAAGCCCCCGACGGCGCAGAGTGGGGATGCAGATTTGTCTTCGGGCAGAAGCCGTCTAAAAGCCACCAGCTCCATCACGTTTGTCTGAAAGGAACCGAGTGCTTGGGATGGGTGAAGAGAAAACCCAACAACAACAGAACAGTCCAGTAACGAAACACTGCAAGTGCAATGTGAGGAGAGAACGCGGAAGTTGACAATCTGCTTATCTTTAATGCGTGTTCATATTCATTTATATATTGTTATTCACTTTATGATCTAGCCTGTCTATTTTAAAATTTCACACGAGTCATTCTTTTATTTCATTTTTAGTCGTTTACTTATTGATCAAGCCTATCTGTGTTAGAATTGTATAATAATCCTTATCAGACTTCATTTTTTAGCCGTTTACTTATTGATCTAGCCTATCTATTTTGGAATTTCATAAGAATTTTTTTTTTTCATTTCAACACAGCTGCCGGTAGTATGGAACTTGTAGTGCTTGTGACTTTTGCAAACGTTGCTTAAGCCATTTTATTGATTATTATATTTCTCTTGTTGTGAACAGTAATTTGAAAAATACAAAACTCAACAAATATCTACCATATTTCAGTCTCTTTCGGTTTTCAATGGACAGCATTGCATCTTCAAAAATGCTCATTTGTCTCTGTCTCTCTGTCATATGAATGCTGCGCACATTCACATTAGCTCTCTGACTAGTAGACTATTGGGGCACGCACACACACACACACACACACACACACACACACACACACACACACACACACACACACACACACACACACACACACCATACACACTCACTCTCTCTCTCACACACACACATACACACACACGCACGTACGCATGCACGCACACACGCACGCGGGCGCACACACACACACACACACACACACACACACACACATACACAACACACACACACACACACACACACACACACACACACACAAAACACAACACAACACACACAAACACAAGACACACACACACACACACACACACACACACACACACACACACACACACACCACACACAACACACACACACACACACACACACACACACACACAACACAACACACACACACACACAACACACACACACACACACACACACACCACACACACCACACACACAAGTTTCCGGCTTAGCGCGGAATACTCATAAGCCTTACACAGGAAAATATTCATGAGTGCATTCATGAAGTGACACTGCTCTCAGCTAAAATGATACCAATTCAGTGTAGGATGCTTTTCTCAGTATGGTATGATGGAGTTTATCACAATTTTATTCACCTTTCTTTTCCATGAAGACCATTTGGTATCTGATAGCATTTGGTAGCGAACTGACAGTAGGCCAGTCGGGATCACTGGATCGGGAGCAGGCAAACCCGAAGAGGGGAATCGAGAACACACGAATGGCGATAACACCAGTCGTCCGGCAGGCCGAACTAAATTCTTCTTGTTGAGAGAACCAAGACAAAAGGGAAAAACTTGAAAACAAGCCAAGCATTTACGAATGACCGAATATTTTTTTGTTATTGAAAAAGAATAAGCACATCAAAATCTTGCCCCTAGAAAAGTAAACAATAATTTGTGGACAAGCACAGCAGCAGAAGAACAAAGAATAACAAGATGTTCTAAATATCAAACTCCAAAATGATATTCAGTATACATGAAATGTCGGTTCATGAGTAGGGCCGATAACACAGTTGGTGGACAAAAGACGTGGAGGCGACAGTGAGAGGTGGAGGGAAGTGTACAGAAGGGGGGGGGGTGAGGGCCACGTTGGTATTGAAGGGGAGGAGGAAAAAATGGGAGGGGGGGGGGGGGTTGGGAGCAAGGGTGATATTGTTGAAATTAACAAAGTAAGGCAGACAAATTTCCATAATGAAAGAATTGAAAAAAAAAATCATATCACAAATGTACATCACTGTGAAAATACAGACACAGTTGAATGAAAGCAAAATGCATAGGAAAGAAAAAGATGGAAGGAAGAGGGAATGAGAGAAGAAAGAGCCAGACAGAGAGAGAGAGAGAGAGAGAGAGAGAGAGAGAGAGAGAGAGAGAGAGAGATTGAAACAGACAGACAGACAGATAGGCTGGTAGGAAGACAGGCAGACAGACAGAGAGACAGGCAGACAGACAGACAGGCAGACAAGCAGATAACATAGCGTCACGGAAAGAACCACGCACAGACAAAATGATTGGCTCAGGCTATTAATCCCTATTTAAAAAGAACTTGAATGGTTTACTTTTCAATCATGGCGTGCAAAATGAGTGTCAAATCTGACCGTAATAGGATAACTTTAAATCATCTTCTCTCTCTCTCTCTCCAGCTCACCTACCCCCCCCCACCCCCCACCTCCCCGCTCCCCATTCCCCCAAGTGCCCATTCTGACACTAATCTTTTATCGATTTCTGCCCTGGGGGGTGGTTCACCATTAAAAGCCTGTCACCTCTCTGTAATGAAAGGGTTTTCCACATTCTGGGTGGGACACATATTTCATTCTGCTAAGACAACGGCATTGAAATACGTTTTAAAAATGTCATCATCCATCATCCGTCAGTGTTACTGCGTCTAATGTCATCCTGACACGGTTCAGCAAGCCAGCAAGTAATCGTGATTGTCACTTTTTGCCATGGCGTATAGCCCGACTTCAAATATAGACTTATGTCCATACGTATGCGCATCCCTCCGGAGGGCGCCACCACGTCTGTCCAATGACAGCCCCCATGAAATTGCTGATACCGCTGACCCCGACCTAGGCCATAAGACGTGGACAGGACATCGAAGCTGAGGCCACTATGCCAGCAGGGCGTAAAGGGCCACAAAATTTGAGACTTTTTCTTTTTATTGCTGATCGATGAGAATGAGGATGATGGAGATGATGCTATTGATTTCCATTCCGGTCTGAGACTGCGTGACAGGGCTGTACTCTACATTGCTTTCATAATACATCCTGGCGTCAACCAGGCCTGAGATATACAGACATCTGCAGTGCTGGTCAGGAAATTAGAGCAACAATCTCAGAGGCGCATCCATCGAGTGGATGAAACTCAACTGTGTGGTCCCAGTCTTCCCAACTGAGCCCGTAGCAAACTCAACTCTGAGTAGGAGCCGGTCGGGTCAGAAAAATCCCACATGACTCTGATGGGAATCAAACCTACGACCTCCCAGCCGGGAGTCCACGACGCTAACCACTTCGCCTCGGTAGCTGGTCAACTGACAACTATTTCAATCAATGCTTAAGCTGTCCACGAGTGGTGGAATACCTGCAGATGAAAAGGCGCCACAAAAATGACTAGAAATGAAAAGTTCGTAATGTCGCAAGAGCCTAACCCAAAACAGATCAAATATCTCAATGAGAATATTACATATATGACTAGTTTTACTACGCCATACCGTATCATAAGGAGCGGTATGTATACCAGCTTGATATCTTTGTGTCCTTCGCTCACTGAACACAGACATGGCGTATATCACCAGTGACGTCTGCATTATGCTTATACAAGCAGATGGGTTAGGTGCAGGCAGATCCACAAGAATCTGATTATAGAGACTGGCAAACAAAACCTTCACCTTCAATCCACATAGCGCCACAGAGGGTTGATGCAGAGGGGCATCAGGTGGAAACAGAACGTACAAACCACTCATGCAATTATCACGCCTGTCCGCAAGTTTCAGTGGGTGTGCTTTTTCAATTTTCTGTTTTCTCTGAACCTCCTATGTATCAAAAGATCAAAAGATGAATCGCATTTTCACTAGAACCAGAGGTTTACTGATTGCTTTTTAAAACGATCTTTGCTCTTTCCACTTTCAATTAGTTTTCTTATGTCGTTCTTGTTTATGTAGTACAGTTGCTCAAGTTTGAATACAGAGCACACCTCACAACATACAGACCCACACACACCCACAAAAGCACACACACACACACACACACACACACACACACACACACACACACACACACACACACACACACACACACACACACACACACGTGCGCGCGTGCGCGCACACACACACACACACACACACACACACACACACACAATCACATTCACACACATGTACGCATGCACGCACATCCACACTCATGCACTCACTTACATACACACGCATAGACCTGTTCAAACAGTGTTGACCCAAACAAAACGGGAATGTTGCCACTGTACTAACTGCATGTCCCAGACAGAAAAATCAGCAGGATAGCTAAGCACCAGACGGTAACCATGGCACTGATTACGGCCATTCATTATCAGCCGTTTTGTGCGGCAGTCCAGCCTGTTGGGAGTTATCTGAATCGTGTTGCGGGGAACAGCACGATTCCATCCGTCATTCACTGCAGACAGATCCTGCTGCAGCTTCTGTCAGGGGCACCATGGAGGGAACTCTCATTCCTGAAAGTCAGGATGGAACGATTTAAAACGCTTTGTAGAGGAAAGTGGCAGGTTCCTCGTGTGCTGAAATAGTAGGGGGGGGGGGGGGGTAAAGAGAGCTGGAAGGGGGGGGGGGGGGTATTAGGGTAAAATGGAATCTTCAGCTGTGACTCGGTATACTACAATGACAAAAAGAAACAGTTCAGAACGTCTCTTATTGAATTAAGCATGACAGGAGTAAGTGAAGAATAATCAAATGCCAAGGGAGACATGAGAGAGGAAGCGGTAGCTAGATGGGGGAGAGGGGAATACCAGCACTGCAATGTGCTTTGATGATAACCTGCAGAGAGCAACATGGTGAACTTGGCTTTTCACTCCTGCCTTTTGTGGTGGGTGAGTACAGATTGTGGCTCAGACATTAGGAGAAGGCTGCTCACCTCATTTTACTTCACAACGCTTTTATTGAAGAATCACTGTAGACGTTGGTAAGAGACAAAATACTCCCTTACAGGCAAACATTCAACAGACAATACTAAAAAAAAAAAAACGACGGTTTTTAAAAATCTATTTTCTTTATGTTATCTGTAGTAGTCAAAGTGTTAATCTGTGTATGATGTAGCATGTGCCTTCATTGTCCGTGGCGTCCCATAAAACATGTTTGTGTTTGAAATTATGCTTTATGGCGGAAAAACTAAAACGAATGCGCAAAAGGGAGCATAAAATGTTCAATAAGAAACGTGCTTTTTAAAAAAAAAAATTCTTTTGTTTATTTTTTCCTTGTTATCATTTCGTTAGTTTAAAGGTAGGGTGACTGCAGACTGTTACTGATGCAAAGAGCAAAAGTAAAGCTACTGGTTACTGGATCGCCACACAGAAGGAAAAAAACCGTGACAGAACAGACACAACATGTTTGCATTTCATTTTTTTTTTTTAAAAGGTTTCAGTTTATTCACAAACGGACCATGAGGGGGGTGGGGGTGGGGGGTGGGAGGGATGGAACAATACAAAAAATACAATCAAATTCAAGCACGTTAGGTCGTCATGAAGCCACATCGAGGAAATACAATAATTTCACGACCAATCTGCTAACGCACAGTAACAAACGCTTTACAGTCCCTGGTCTATATAAGTTTATGGTACCATGAACATAAGTTCAAATAATGATAATAAATTTTACAGTTTACAATACATGAATACCAAGCTTTCCTTTATAACAAGAACTTTGCTCACAAATTTAAATGATGACTGTATAGTGATTAAGTCATATTTTGAACAATTAAGTAGTGGGGGAAAACAAGTGCAGGCTAACAATTCTTCAGTCATTATAGTAATGACTTGGCAAAGATTTGAACTTTTAGGGAAAAAAAGTCATATTTTGAGCAAGATTTCCTTTTCAGCCACACTGATGTCAGAACATTAGTAATAAGGAAGTTCGTGATAGTTAGGTTGCTTCTAAACGAAGACTCCCATTGCAACCAGCACTCGTATCACATGTTTTTTTTTTCTTTTTCTTTTTTTTTTTGATGAAGTTTTTCTTTAATCTGTAATAATAAAGGGTATATACGATTCCCATATTTTTTCAAATCGTGTCAGGCAATTAATTTTGGCTATATATTCTTCAATTTTAATCTTTCCTGATAGTCGTTTCCTAAATACACTGCACATTGGAACACATTTGTTTTGCTTACATTGAAAAATAAACCATTTCGCAAACAGAATCATTCTTTCAAATGCTTCGTCATTTTCAATCTGTTTATCAGTACCTAAAATTACGAAAGTTTCGGTCAAATTTAACGTCATTTTGCATTTTTCATTAATTTCTTTGATGAGTTTAGTCCAGAATGATTTGATCATATTACATCCCCAAAATAAGTGTCTTATAGATTCCTTTTCTGTATGGCAAAACGTACAAGAGTTATCGCCAACCACACCCATTTCTTTCAATATAATATTTGTACCAAGAATTTGATGTACGATCCTCATTTGAAACCATTTCAATTTCACTTCAGAAATTTTGTGTATCTTTTTGAAAACATTTTGCCAAACTATTTCGCCTTCCAATGTATTATTCCATTTTTTACAACAGTTAGGAGCTGGGCTATCGTCTATTAATATGTGATAATAAAGGTTCATACCTTTACAACTCGATAAAATCGTTTTTAGGGTGCATGGAAGGTCAGACTTGCTATTATTTTCTAAAGCTATATTATGTTTAATCATATATTGTCGAATACATGATAGATATCCACCGTACGTCAAAAAATCAATGCTGACCTGGAAACGACGGTTGAATTCAGCTAAAGACAAAAATCTTCCGTCTACATTCACAAAATCTGCAATGCAATGAACGGCATTTTCTATCCAGCTCGTTGATTGAATAACTTTGTTTCCACGTTTAAAGCGTTCATTGTACAGTTGCATTTCATTTTACCAAAGGCACATTACCAATGGGTTTGATTACAGGTGAGTGACTTCTTGTTTCTGTGTTTCAATGTTGCTTGTTCTGCTTGAAGAATACACACAACACACACACACACACACACACACACACACACACACACACACACACACACACACACACACACACACACACACACACACACACACACACACACACACACATGCATGTGCGTTTTGTCACAGCCTATAGCCTGAACTTAAATATTGGCTTATGACTATGCACATGTACATAATGTATTGTGGAAAAGCCATGGTTTCTCTGTTGTGTCATAGGCTGACAACTGTTTTAATCGATGTTTAAGCTTTTCATGAGTGGTGGAATGCCTGCAGATACGAAGGCTAGAAATACAAACTTCGTGATGCCACAAGAGCCCAAAACAGGTGAAATATCTCATGAGAACATTACATGTATGACCGATATATGTTTCATAAAGGGAGATATGCATGCCAGCTTAATACCTTTGTGTCCTTCACTCACTAAACACAGACATGGTTGATAGCATCTTCCGTATTATGCTTATACAAGCAGATGAGGTTAGGTTAAGCCAGGTCTGCAATAAGCTGTTTTGGAGACTGGCGAACAAAACCTTCGCCTTCAATCCACATGGTGCCACAGGGGGTTGATACAGGGAGCCATCAGATGGAAACAGAAGGCGCAAACCTCTCGTGCAACTATCACGCCTGTCAACAAGTTTCAGAGGGAGTGCTTTTTCAATTTTCTATTCTCTCTGAACTCCCTGTGCATCAGTAGATCAAAAGATGAATCGCATTTTCAGTAGAGGTGGAAGTTTCCTGGTTGTTTGTTTTTACTCTCACTAGTTCACACAACATAGAAATAAATGCATCCATAATCTCACAAGAGCAGAAAGTTAGTTGATTGCTTTTCTTCTTTTGTTTTTGTTTGTTTATTACGATTCCTCAAGGTTGAAAACAGAGCACGGCAAAACCCACACCTGATTCACACAGAACCCCCACCACCCGCACACATAGGTACGTGCGCATTCATGCATACACACACACACACACACACACACACACACACACACACACACACACACACACACACACACACACAAACACATGCACGCGCGCGCGCACACATACATACGCATATATAAACGCACACACACCCACACATACACATATACAAACATGCGGGCGAGCACTCACACATGTAGGTATGCACACACTCATGCACACACTCACACATATGTACACACACACACATGCACACGCACACACACACACACACACACACACACACACACATACACACATACACACACGTGCATGCATGCATAGGCACACACACACACACACACACACACACACACACACACACACACACACACACACATACACACACTATTCAGACACTCTTGACCCAACTAAAAACCACAGTGTTTGTCACTGTCCTAACTGCATTTCCAGACACGAAAGTCAGCAGGATAATTAAGCACCAGACGGTAACCATGGCACTGATTACGGCCGTTCACCATCAGCCGTTTCGTGCGGCAGTCCAGCCTGTTGGGAGTTATCTGAATCGTGTTGCGGGGAACAGCACGCTTCCATCCGTCATTCACTGCAGACAGATCCTGCTGCGGCTTCTGTCAGGGGCACCATGCGGGGAACTCTCATTCCTGAAAGTCAGGATGGAACGATTTAAAACGTTTTGTAGAGGAAAGTGGCAGGTTCCTGGTGTGCTGAAGCAGAAGGGGGGGGGGGGGGGGGGGGTAGGAGGGAGGGGGGGGGGGTAGGCGAGATGGGGGTGAGTAGGAGAGTATCACAGTAAAATGGAATCTTTGGCTGTGACTTAATCTACTATAATGACGAAAAGGAACAGTTCAGAACGTCTGTAATTGAACGAAACACGACGGGAGTAACTGAAGGATAATCAAGTGCCAAACACCAGGGAGGGATGAGAAGGAAATGGGGTAGGGGATGGAGGAGAGGGGAATACCAGCACTGGGATGTGTTTTGATAATAACCCGCAGAGGAGAGAGAGAGAGAGAGAGAGAGAGAGAGAGAGAGAGGGGAGAGAGAGAGCACGGCAAACTCGGACTTTTCACTCCCTTCCATTTGTGATGACTAAGTAAAGATTGCTGCTCAGACACTGGAACGCCGTTTATTGAAGAATCACTTAGATGTAAATCAGATACAAAATAATCCCTCTAAAGCAAATATTCAACAGACAATGAACAAAACAGAACGACCAGTTTGTCTTTGTGTTCCTCATGCCATCTGGACTGGATTGTGTCAATCTGTATATGACGTAGCATATGTCTTCTTTGTCCATGGCGTCCCATAAAATGTTTGTTTGAACTTACGCGTTTTTTGAAGGGGGGGGGGGGGGGGTGGGGTGGGAGGAGGGATTAATACAACAGGAAAAAAGGAGAAAAATTTTAATAAGAAACACACTTTCTAAAAAAAATGTTCATTTGTTTCTTTGTTTGTTTTTGTTCCGTCAGTTTCAAAGTGGGACGGCTGCAACCTGTTATTGAAACAAAGAACAAAAGAAAGTTGCAGCTTATTGGACCGCCACACGGAAGGGGAAAAAAAGCACTGACAGAACAGACACAATGCTTTCGCGTTTTGTCGAGCTGAGTGATTCCTTGTTTCTCTGTTTCAATGTTGTTTGTCCTGCATGAAGAAGACCAGCAGGTCGAAGCACGTTGTGTCTGTTTTGAAACTTGTTCCATGCGTTTGTCGGTCCAGTAAATTTAATTCTGTTTTTTTTTCTCCGCCCAGAATGTTTTTAAAATACTAATTTCAATGTATAACATTGTTAATATGACGTTTTTAGTATAATAGTGTAAATACTAAATGAGTTTGTGGTGTAATTAATGTGGTCAACTCAATATGAAACTTTATGAGCATGGCAAAATAAAGAACAGACTTCGTACTTTTAGTTTACTTTGCCAGATATTTATCAAAACTGACATAAGAAAATTTCAAGTCACAACTAACTGTCAATGACTTGAAGTATCTACTACAATAAAGCTGAAATGAGTTTGCATCATAATTAACCCATTACTGTGAACACGACATGACAGTCTAGTAACAGATGGCATCCCGCTTACATTTTCCTCTGAAAACAAACAACTAAAAGCTAGGACTATTCAATAAAATACATTATCATACGTTTTTCCTTCGTTCTTAGTTGTTGTTGTTTTTTTTATTTGTGTATGGCGGGGAGAGAGGAAGAGGTTGGGGGATGGGCGGGTGTGGGGGGGGGGGTGGGGGTGGGGGAGGTAGGGATAGAGAGAAGACAATGTTCTACCAAGATGCATATAACCTTGAGCTCTTGCATAGATAATATGATGTGTATAACACATTACTTACGAGACAAGCTAACAAACAAAATCAAATATGGGAAAATGATGCCGAATGTTTTTTTTTTTGACTGCGTCAGACAAACTCTTCTTGACATCGACTGATCAATCAACACTGACAGACCTTGGTGACATTTTCAGCCGACTCTCATTCTGCAGTTCAGGCCAAAAAAGCAAACAAACCTTATCAGTATGGAAAACAATATTCTTCTTCTTTTCTTCTTCTTTCTTCTTCTTCTTCTCTCTCTCTCTCTCTCTCTCTCTCTCTCTCTCTCTCTCTCTCTCTCTCTCTCTCTCTCTCTCTCTCTTTGTTGCTAAAATCAAAATGTTCATTTTCATCTGTTCGCAACACGTCGTAAAAGGTCTTGTGCTGGGCTGACATTCTCTGTCTGTTACAGTCAGATTTGTCCACAGACCGACTTAGTCCAAATGGACAAATCGGGTTTCCGATTTTCCCAAACAGCCCGATTTGTCTGTCGATGGGATTTATGAGGCAAACTGGGGTTATCAACTTAGTCTCCTTTTTTTTTTTCGTGCGAAAACAAACTTCATGAAAACTTGTGTTGAATTAGTCAATGAAGCCTTCACCACTGTCACTGTCTCCAGACTGTCCCTGTCGCACTCCTTCCTACCAATTCCCATCTCCATCCCTACCTGTTGTCGCGCCATCAGTTGATGAAAACAAACTGTCCAAAAATCTCATGCACATTACCCCCGCCCTCATCCCCACGTAACACGCTCCCACACACCAACCGCACTCTCATAATCCCGTCTCTCCTATTTCCCTTTGCCCCCCCCCCCCCCCCCCTCCCCCTTCTATCCACCTCCCCTCCCCTCCCTCCGATCTCAGTTTCCATAACCATTCTACATTCAGCTTTGACCTGGTTTACCCCAACCAGTTCTTTGTCACCCAAACTTCAACCCCGACTTGGGTCATACAATCCCATTTTGATCCCTTGATATTTATCCTTCATCTGAGTAATTCTGACTCATTCTGGTCACTGGAGATTTCAACATGCTGTGAGTCACCATGACCAGCCCTGGGTCACTTGAACGTTAGCGTCAATCTGGGTCTCCATGACCCATTTGTGTCAGTTGGATTTAACCTTGCTGTAGTTCACTTCGACTTCCTGTGTCACAATCTCTATAACCTGGGCTAAGTCACCCTACAAGCTGGTCTAGATCATTCAGTGGGTTCGCTCTTGAGCTTGTGCTGGCTTATATCTTTTTCTTAATCTCTTGACCTCTAACCTAAATCTAGGTCACAAACCTGGGAGAAATAGATTTGGAAAACATAGATGTGGCGGGCTACAGACTGGAGAAACATATAACTGAAAGTAACACAGACATAGGAAACAGCAGACCCAGGTCCCAAAGAAAGAGAGAGAGAGAGAGAGAGAGAGAGGAGAGAGAGAGAGAGAGAGAGAGAGAGAATTCAAATCATTTCGCCCATAGTCTATCCAACCTCAAAGGGCCATATCACGGCTGGAGTCCGAAAGAGAGACGAGCAGACAGACGGACAAAGAGAGAGAGAAGAGAGAGAGAGAGAGAGAGAGAGAGAGAGAGAGAGAGAGAGAGAGAGAGAGAGAGAATTAAAATCATTTTGCCCATTGTCTATCCAACTTCAAAGGGCCATATCACGGCTGGAGTCCGAAAGAGAGACGAGCAGAGGAGAGAGAGAGAGAGAGAGAGAGAGAGAGAGAGAGAGAGAGAGAGAGAGAGAGAGAGAGAGAGAGAGAGAGAGGAGAGAGAATTCAAATCGTTTTGCCCATAGTCTATCCAACCTCAAAGGGCCATATCACGGCTGGAGTCCGAAAGAGAGACGAGCAGACAGACGGACAAGAGAGAGAGAGAGAGAGAGAGAGAGAGAGAGAGAGAGAGAGGAGAGAGAGAGAGAGAGAGAGAGAGAGAATTCAAATCATTTTGCCCATTGTCTATCCAACTTCAAAGGGCCATATTACGGCTGGAGTCCGAAAGAGAGAGAGAGAGAAGAGAGAGAGAGAGAGAGAGAGAGAGAGCTCGGTCATCATGATGGTTAAGAGGGCATGGCGCTTCTGGAAAAAAAAAAGTTTTGTAAATGGAGTACACGTCGGCGACTCGATATGCTCAAACAAAAAGCTTGGACTAATCGCAAACCTATGGCAGACCGACTCGTCTGTTGGAACACATCGGCGTACAACAGCAACACTGTGACATTTTCCCCCACCGCCATCACCAGCTGCTGAGAGAAAAAAGGTCACTGTTCAAACAAATGGATAATAGCAAAAGTGTGATCGTAACATTGCGTAGACTTCCTGCACATACACATCTGCCTCGGAAATGGCAGAAATGAAAACAAATAAATCAGTAAATAAAGTTCTTCCAGCTCAGAATGTACCTTGGAATATTGGTATCCAATAGGAAAGGCAATACGTACATAGACAAGACTTCGTCTATGGCCTATATCTATACAGACAATATTGATGTTGGAAATGAAATGAGGCAGGGAAGATTAAACGATAAACAGTAAACAAGTGGGGTATTTTTTGCTCCCATAAGATATTGATGTTGTCTGCATGAAATTAAGGTCGTTAAAAGAAACAGGCCAATTATTAGTTGTCTTGTGTTTCTTACCTCCATCCGTATCAGTTGATCGTATGATCAACCTTTCACAATGAAGTCTGTAGACGCAGGTCGAAATATGGGGAAGAGGTTGGCCGGCTTGTTCTTTCTTTTTTTCTCTCTCTCTCTCTCTCTCTCTCTCTCTTCTCTCTCTCTCTCTCCTCTCCGTCTATCTATCTGTCTATCTATCTATCTATCTATCTATCTATCTATCTATCTATCTATCTATCTGTCTATCTATCTATCTATCCACCTATCTATCTATCTGTTTGTCTGTCTGTCTGTTTGTCTGTCTATTATTTCTTTTTACACCTTTGTTACGTGAACTCCACTGGCTTCCCATCAAATATCGATGGCAGTTCAAAATCGCAGTTTTTGCCTATCGTTTCTTTGATGGGACACTCCCACAGTATCTTTCTGCTTCTCTGTCCACCTATCAAACTTCTCGGTCTCTTCGCTCATCTTCTCAAAAACTGAAAATTCCTAGGCGCTCGTTAAAGACAGTCGGTGAGAGAGCATTTAGCTTTAGTGCGCCCACTCTTTGGAATTCTCTTCATGACAGCTTACGTGACCTGCCTACATTATCTAAATTCAAGTCAGAGTTAAAAACATACTTCTTTAGGAAAGCCTTCTTCAACCATAATATCTGAATGCTGTGTCTATTATTATGACCTGACTTTTTATGTACTGCATGCATAACTGTATTGTTTACGCTTGAACCGATGAACTTGATAAGTGCGCCTGTGTCGGTAGGGGTGTGTGTGTGTGTGTGTTGTGTGTGTGTGTGTGTGTGTGTGTGTGTGTGTGTGTGTGTGTGTGTGTGTGTGTGTGTGTGTGAACACATGTTAGTGGGAGTGTTTGAGTGTGTGCTGAGCGCAATGAGTTGATCCCAAGAATTGCGCTATATAAAATCCATACATTATTATTATTATTATTAAGGGAGGGGGGGGTTCTGGAACCCCAACATCCCCTATCCACCCCTGTTCTCACACACACTTTTTGCCAGCCGGGTTCACTGTGTGTGTGTGTGTGTGTGTGTGTGTGTGTGTGTGTGTGTGTGTGTGTGTGTGTGTGTGTGTGTGTGTGTGTTGATCTTTTGGTGACACGTTGTCCCATCATCATCATCATCATCATCATCATCATCATCATCATCATCATCATCTTTATCATTATCATCATTATCCTCCTCCTCCTCCTCCATGAAAATCTTGTTCAGAGATGTTCCACCTGGTGCGATCTTTGAATTCTTGAAAGAGATTAACATTTTTCATCGGATCTGAGATTTTAAGTGGAAAGTTTCTTAACAAAATTTCGGGTGGGTTTTTAGAAGATGTATTTTAAAGAGTTGTGGGAATGAATGATATTTGAGTTGATTTTACGTGGTGACAGCCCTGATCTGGCCCTTTGCGGTCGGCTGGGCTATAAGCAACATTGCCTTACCTTACCTCCTCCTCCTCCTCCTCCTCATCATCATCATCTTCATCTTCATCAACATCATCAGCATCTTCTTCTTCTTCTTCTTCTTCTGTCAATACTAGCGGCACCCCCCCCCCCCCCCCCCCCCCCCCCCCCCCCCCCCCCCAGGAAAACCAAAAGTACAGAGATTTGGCAGTCTGCAGAGCAATTTATAAAACATCTGCCACAAAGCACGCTACAAGCCGTGTAATCTTAAGATAAAAACGCACAAATGTCCAACAATTGTAAAATATCAAATGCCTCCGGGAATGATCAGTGAGAGGGTGAAGTTAAAATGGAGCTTAAGGAATTGATCGTCAAGAACATTAGCGAAAAGCAAAGGATCATCCTGGAGATAAAGCACATGGTTCTGATTACGAAGAGACTTAGGGACAGGATGCCACAGTGAACCCGGATGGCCAACTGCTTGTGTCAGAACAGCTGGAGACTGGGGTGTTGGGGTTCCATAATAACCCCCCTCCCCCTCCCCGACAAGAAATGACAAATTCTTTGATCTGCCAGAAGGGAACTACAATTGACGTTATTGACCAGGGTGGAAAGCCTCCCCCCTACCCCCTACCCCCCCCCCCCCCACCTTTTTTTTTTTTTTAAGAAAATTTGTTGCATCCTACAACCCTAGTCCTTCCATCCCCCCGCGTTTACAAATCAGCGCCTTGTCTCCCTAAAAAGTACGACATCTGTGCCTTTCTTTTCCCCCCTCCTTCCCAGTTTGTCCTTTGTCTCGCCCCCCCCCTCCCCCTCCCTCCGCCCCCGGTTTAACATAAATCTGCCGCTAGGTTACTGCACCCCAACCTCAGTTTGGAACCCCCCTCCTCCATTAATGCTGCATTCGCCCTGGACGACAATGCCGCCTTTGAATTTCCTGCATACTCCGCAATAGCGTGCAAACAACACGCTAATCTAACACAACCGATCGATGAAAACAAAAGACAAAAAAAGAAAGAGAAAACATAAGGCGAGTGAGATGGCTCTCTACACCAGAATAAATCACCTGCGTGCCAGTAGATGTACTGTCCAGTGTATGTCGGTGGGAAAAACAAGCGAACCAACAGATCTGTCTTTCTTATGATTTAAAACTCTTCGAAACCTGCTGATGTTAGAAACCAGAAATAAATCAAGCAACCGTACAGCCCCGACAAGCGGCTCGCCGCGGAAAGATCTGACATCCTTAAGGCCAGCCGCTGTGGCCCAGTGGATAGCGTCGCGGGACGCGGGCTGGTAGGTCGTAGGTTCAAATCCCTTCAGGAGCATTTAGGGATGGGATTTTTCTATTACCTAGACTGGTTACCACCCAGAGTCAATCATATGAATTCATAGGTCAGTGCTGGAACTACATAATAGATGTATCTCTGGGAGTGTGGTTCAGCTTTCGCGACTTCTCAGAAGGCTGTGGACCTGGGATATACTACGAGAGGAAGCGTAGAGTGCAGCTCTGCCAACAGATCTTGAACTGAATGGAACACCACTGGTTTAGCATCATCTTTGTCAACCTAATTCATCCCACCCCCACCCCACTCTAAAAAAATGGAAACGAAAGGATAGACAGAAAGAAATAAAGAAAAGAAAGAAAGAAACAAAGGAAAGGAAAGCTGTCAAAAAAAAATCCAGTTTTGTTGCCCGTCATTCCCTGTTCTCGTGGTGACCTTAGTTTCCATTCCTCTCCCTATCCACGTTCTTGGTGAGTTCGTATCAATCAGCAAGTTCACGGGCGCTGTCGCTGGATAGACGTGATGCCATCCTCTGAAGGAGCACACTCGCTGGCAATAGCTGTGCGTTTAAGTAATCATTGTCAAGATGGGGTGTAACGTAACAGGTGGTGTCGATGCAGAACCAGCCCCCACTGAACACTACCGAAGTGACTCGGCAGCCGTGC
>CM065715.1:50158153-50160653 GCA_033310375.1 Conus canariensis | reverse complement strand
CCTTTATTTCCACTTACAGTTATCTTGAACGGGTTGAACATGCACTGAATTTAAGTAACCTTGCCATTTATGGTTATTCGTGTTTTTGTTTCATAGGCCTACTGTCTTATTGAGCAAACCCAGCCATTGTAAATAATAAAACTGCCAGATAAGTGTGTCTCAACAGCAATTCTTCCTGTGACATAATGCACCGTTTTCTTTCATAAACTTTCCATAAAGTATATCCCTTTTCTGCCATTTTGCTTTCTTTAGTAACGGTATTCCAACAATCCTGTTTTCTTTGTAAAACACAGGTTCATCGAGAAACTCATACAAAATGTATGGCGTGGTACAATGACAAAATGATTGATAGGTTCCAAATGCATAGGCCGAAAAGGCGAATGTCTGTAGAGTTTGATGCATACATTGACCTGTAATACGCATGGTAATTTGTCGAAAGGGTTCATTTCCATTGCATTGGTAGTCCATTTAAGATACGTTGGTTTACATTTCCCGATCTATTAAAAGACTTAAAGCACAAATTATTACGAATATCAGTTGTGTTCAAGTCAGCTTTCTTAAGACTTTGTGTCTTTCCTTTTCTTAAAATCTTAAAATGTTTCCCATATTTTCTTCTGTTGGAAAGAAATACACATAGATCCTGTTTTGTTTGTCTGAAGAGATATAGGATGCTACTTTGTTTCTTAGTTCTTTTGGCTTATCGCCATTAAGGATGAAAGTAATAAACCTTCCTTTGAGTTGAAGACAGTTCTCTGTTTTAGACCGGTTTAATTAGAGATATCACAATGAACATCCTAAGCTGATTTGAAAAGAATCTGAAGAATGCAATAGTAAATATATCTTTATCTGGGCTTTTTCTAACTTTTATTCTATAGTTGGACTTTCTTTGATTCTTTCTGTCGGTCAGTTTTTTTCTGGTTGTGCGATAACTTCGGGTTGTTTTAATCGGTCATTCTGTTTCACAATCTTCGACGTTTCTATTTTCATATACATGTTGGTAGAAAGTCATCACTTTTCTTAGGATTTCTACAGCGCCGACAGTTACATCACCATATTTCAGTCATGAGGTTTATGGTTTGTCCACTGATTTAGTTTTTTCTCCAATATTATCGAAATATTTGTGAATTTTTTACACCATCAGTAATCCATCAAGCTTGCCATCTTTTTTATTTACCTTTCTTCCTCCATTTTACTTTTCTATAATTTTTGTTATAGTGATCTGCCGCAATCAGAATGTTTGTTCTTGATTTCCTCCATCGTCAGTTTGTTGTTTAGCCGGAAAAACCTACATGTAAGTTTTGTTTCCTTTTCCCACACAATTACATATGTAGTAGAACTATTGAATGACATGAACGTTGGCCTGGGACAGTATCACATTTTCAAAGTTCTTGAACAGATAGTCAGACACCAAGAGAAAATCCGCTAGTCAGTCAGCTACCAAGGAAAACCTGTCTGCTTTGATTCAGTGGTGCCGGGTTTTGTTTGCAGAGTATAGCATCTCCATTGCAGAGTAGGGAGCCTACTGTATGCCAGACGTCTGCCAGTCCCAGATGTTCTTTTTCTTTTTGTCTGGTTCCTTGTTTCTACCGTAACTGGTACAATTAGTGTTGGGGTCTGGTGCAATGTTCCAGTCACGTGCCACAATTATGTTGCCGTTTCTGTATCTTCGAAACGGTCTGTTCGAGCGTATTGTTGAAAATCGGATCGTCTTTGTTTGGGCCACTGACATTTACCACCACAAAGTCCTTTCCAATGCTGTAAAAAAAAACAAAAACATCCACATGAAATTGTTAGTTTATTTTGATGCACGTTAATTATTTCAATTCCGAAGTATAAGCAGCCCCATTCTGAGCTCTCATACTGTTCTGCTTCATTGCAAAACTGAATGTCTTGCAACATTGTATTGAATGGCTTTCTGCTTTAGATAATGGAAATGTATCTCTGTTTTCCGCTCACATGTCCAAAACAGCTAAACGAATAAACAAACAAAAATAAAACAAGCCAAAAACGAACAACAGTTCAGACTTAAAACAACACACACACACACACACACACACACAACACACAGCAGACAAACAGATAAAAGGACACACACACACACACACACACACAACACACACACACACACACACACACACACACACACACACACGCACAACGCACACGCACACGCCGCGTGCGTGGTGTGAGTTATGTTAGCGTAATTACTTTGTTTGAAAACAGGAGCGGATGTGGTATTTTGAGATATTTTGAACTGGGTTCACGGAAGGTTTAGAACATGAAATTAGCGCTGTACACGTGATTCCATTAACAGACAAACAAACAAACAAACAAACAAACAAACAAACAACAGCGTCCTTCTTTCCAAGTTCAAGTCTTCTCCTGCTCCCCCGCTTCCATTGCCCCAAAGCGGTCTCCCCTCAGCCATAGCCTACCCCTCCCTCTACCCCCTTTTCATCCCCCCCCCCCCCCCCCCCCCTCCCTCAGCCCTTACCTCTTT
>CM065715.1:50138153-50148153 GCA_033310375.1 Conus canariensis | reverse complement strand
ACTCACCCCCCCCCCCCCCCCCCCCCCCCCCCCCCCCTTCCTCTTCCCTCCCAACTTGAGGCCTTGCGATGTATACATTCTACGATGAAGCTGTATATGTGAGCATTCTATGCCTGCCAGTTCTACCATCTAATCTCACTTCTGAAATATGAACACCGCACAACTGCATCCTAAGATGCATACATTTTTGTACAGTGAATCTGTTATAACTTGTGCATTCTACATTTATTTAGCATCCATGCCAAAACATTCAATCACACTATGATGTCGTGATGAGTGCGTAGGAGCGCGCGCACGGTCACGTGTGTGTATGTGTGTGTGTGTGTGTGTGTGTGTGTGTGTGTGTGTGTGTGTGTGTGTGTGTGTGTGTGTGTGTGTGTATGTGTGTGTGTGTGTGTTTGTGTGTGTGTGGTGCGTGCGTGCGCGAGTGCGTGTGTGTGTGTGTGTGTGTGTGTGTGTGTGTGTGTGTGTGTGTGTGTGTGTATGTGTGTGTGTTGTGTTGTGTGTGTGTGTGTGTGTGTATGTGTGTGTGTGTGTGTGTGTGTGTGTGTCTGTGCGTGTGTGTGTGTGTGTGTGTGTGTGTGTGTGTGTGTGTGTGTGTGTGTGTGTACATATGTACATAGTTATATCTCATGCTGAAATGACAAACGTCAGTTTCTGCATTCGATTCTCTTATTCAAAGAAATAAACAAAGCAAAACAAAGTAAAACACAACAGCGACAGAAAACATACTACCACCAGGATCGAATGAAAAATTCATCTGAATGACGTTAATAAGGATGAAGAATCACAGATACACTTAAAGGAAGAAATAATGTGCGTAATTTAATGAGCTTCCAGAAATTAATCAGTCGGCGACCTTCGGGAAGAACGAAAACAAAGAGAACACAGACACACACAGACACAGACACACACACACACACACACACACACACACACACACACACACACACACACACACACACACACACACACCACTGAAATCTGATGCTGCAGACTCATTTGTTTATACATGTGCAGGACCAGTTTCACCTCCAGCTCCATCAAGGAAGCATCACTGAGTGAGGATAAGCCAATGTCCCCTGACACCAACACCGACAAAAATAAATGAGGCAAGTGAGAGAACAAATGAATAAGGAAAATAAAGGCAACACAAACAAACAGACAAACTAAGAACATGAACAGAGAGAGGAAACCAGTGTTCCCTCACCCCCTAGGAAAGAATGGGAGCTAAAAACGCTACTGAGAGAGTTCAACACATGCAAAGATGCAAAAATCTTTTTTGTTTTTGTTTTTTGTTTGTTTTGCCCCTGAGACAGTTCGACAGATGCAAAGATGCAATTTTTTTTACCATTGACACAGTTCAACGGGTGCAAAGATATAAAAATGATTTTGAAAACTGACACAGGTGAACGCGTGAAAAGATACAAAAATGTTTTTTACCATTAACACAGTTCAACAGATGCAAAGACTTGATAAGAGGAGGATCTGTGTCTCAGCTTGCTTTCCCACAATTTGCCTTTGTCGGAGTCCGTTATTTCACGCAGGTAACTCACCAGTCCAAGGGAGAGAATTGTTCGGCTGGATAGGATGCCTCCAAGGTAAGAACGTAAGTCAGCTCCTTTTTAAAAAATAATCATCAATTATTTCAAAACAGAATCACAGATTACAAATAAGGACTACAAGAGGTATTAAGACAATGATAACAACAACAAAACATAACCATCACAATAATAACAACAACAACAAAACATGATCATCATGGTAATCATCATAATGATCATAATCATCGTCATTATCGACATCACCACTATGTTACTACTCTGATTATCAAGACTACTATGACTACTACTACTACTACAGAAAAAAATAGTTGTTAAATAAAAAAAGACAGAAACAAGCAACTGAATGAACCAAACAGAAACAACAAAGGAACTGACCGTTGCCATGTCATTTGGAAGACCTGAAAAGTTAATAAAGAAGAATATGGGAGCCACTGTGTAACAACCTTTGCGAGTGACATGTGAAAACAAGCAGCATACTTTTGTGTTTCATATCAAGCTTTCAAATACACAATGAAAACTTGAAGTGACGGTAAATCCTTGTCTTAGCGTAAGCCAGCTTCTTGTTATCCACCGCTCAACGGGGCGTCCAACTGCCTGCCCGAAGCCCAGGCCCGCGAGCAGACCACCGTGTGTGTGCTTCACACTTGACGGTTTGACACCATGAGCAGCAACGTGTGGTCAGCAGACAGCCGTCCCATGAAGGTGAGGCAGACACAGAGCCAGTTGGATGAACAGGAAGAGATAAATGCTTTCACTGTCGGCAATGGGACTCCAACTAGCGAAAACCGAAGATTGCTGATCCTGTCTCATCAACATCTTTGAAACATGCAGTTCGCTCATTTTATATTTCAATTGCAAGAAAGCTGATACTGTTCAAACAATTGCGTAACTCCACATACATGTTATGAAAACAAAGTTTAAAGAGCCTTTTTTCTGATTCAGCTTCTTTTCGATTAAAATTCGTTTCATGTTCCATACACACAAGAACATTGCCTGTAGGCATTAGCCGTCAGAAAGGAAATCTGTCCCCATAGAGTAAAGCCATTGTTTCTACCCCCATGCAGTATTCTTAGTAAAGATTTTTGACTGGTCCTGAAATCGATCGGTATTCTCACTCTCCGATCCGTAGGTCAGGTAACTGTGTCAGAGAAATCGATTTAACATGGATTTTATTTGACAGGGCCTGTAAAACGTAGTCGTAATTCCGTGCGAGAAAATGAACCACTTGACTTGTTTACAGTTCTATGTTTCACACACACACACACACACACACACACACACACACACACACACACACACACACACACACACATGGCCTTTTTTCATTGTCACACGACACATGGGGGGCCTGTAACAAGCGATAAGTAGGAAGAAACTCTGGAGAGAGTTTGTCAGAAAAAAAGGTCTGCAAAGGAGTCCTACCTCAGACAAGCGTTTCGGCCCTGAACTCTTCACACTCTAAGGGGAGAGGGCTACATCCAGGTCATGAACCCCAAGATGCCTTTTTGCTGTCAGAAATTGTTTTCCTAGCATGGCCTGGATCTGAACCGGCATCTTCTGGGTGGTTGGCATCTCAAAGCGTATCTATCTACATGAATGTCTCACTCACATCGCTATCGCGCACCTGTTCTAAATTGGGAAATTTAAACCTTGTGAAGTTTCATTCTTAATCGACTAGATTCAGCTGGAACTCTTTCCAGCTGCGTCTGCCATTGCCATCAAAGTTTTCGTCCCCTTCTTACCAGAATCCCCGAGTTGTTTTGTGAGATCATAGGCTAATGAGGTCACACACACCCTCGCTCCAACCTCCAGGATGAGTTTTTTTCTCTGGAATCCAGATTCTGTTAAGCTGCTAACCAGACTGGCATACTCTTCAGGCTTGGGCGGAATATAACATCCGGTCTCATGTCACTCTTCCTAATAATCTCGGGACGTTTTCCTCATTCTGCAAAGTCTGGTGTGCACACCAAACCATCCATTGCATCCGGTAAACTCCGCGTCCTTGCATTTGATGGCAGCTTTCATCTGTTTCTAGAGATTCCTGTTTCTCTTCCAGGTGCTATTCATTTTATGTTAGCGTCTAGATTCTTGAGGAGGTGTTTTCACCTTTGGTTGGTTCACTCCACGGGCATCCCAAAAGGTTCCACAGACGATGTCTCCAATGTTCCACAGACGATGTCTCCAATGTAGCTACTTCGTGCTCCAGTGTCATCTTTCCTATCTGTGCACCCAATTTGTGGACTTTTTTTTTTCATCTTCTTTTGCACTTGCAGGTGGCAAGTTCAGTTACTGGATCTGACATGAGAGTTTGTGTAGATTCCTCGTCTGAATAGTCCGCGTGGATGACCTTGGCACTGTGTTTGAATTCTGGCCTTAGTTTTCCGACATGTTACCTGCTAGCGCAGTGCCCTGCTGGTCATGCATCAGACTTTTCACACGACACGTCTTTTGTCCTGGGATCTTCATGTAATGATCAGTGAAGAATCTCCTTCCACAGACTCATTGGAAATCCACTTTTTTCATTACCCGTAGTCTTTTCAGGATTTCCGGTCGTGACTGGGTTTGTTCTGACGGGATTCATCTTTCAGTGAATCCTGGGAACACCTTTCGTTTTGGGTACTGATGGCAAGTTGGAGAAGCACAAGGTGGGGACTAAACACATTCTCAGTGTTAATGTCGCCGTTGGCGTTCACATGGATTAAAAATACCGTGCGTGCAGTCAGCCGGAATTTCTCCGTTATAACAGCGTTAGACTATAGTTCTAAATATCCCCGGTTCTGTCCAGAGGTCTGTCAGCCTGTCTGTCTGTCTGTCTGTCTGTCTGTCTCTCTCTCTCTCTCTCTCTCTCTCTCTCTCTCTCTCTCTCTCTCTCTCTTCCAAGCGATTTGAAGCAGGTCTAAGGCAACGACGGGACGGGGAGTGGGAAGGACAGTGGAATAGGAGAAGCGGGGAGGAGGCAGCTAGTACGTCATAAAGAGCGCACAAGTCCACAGTGTATTGTGTTCACATAGCTTAAAGACCACACACAAACGTACTGACTCTTTAGTTTGTATCCACAAAACCTGACGGCAAGAATGAGAGTAGGCTGAATGGAAAAGAAGAATGGCGGCTTTAATTGACAATGTGTAGCGTGACACTAATGTACCGCAAGCAAACAATTGACTTTTTTTAATCGACATTTTCAAAATAATGTCTCCTAAAAGCGTAAGTCAAATACAATCCACTTCTGTTTTCTCAAATGCCAATTTGAAAAAAAAAATCAGTTTTTGAAGACCCGGGAGACAAGCATGGAAAGGAATCAGTGGGAGGGGGTGGGGAGGGGGAGGAGCAAGTGGCAGGAGTGGGGGGGGGGGGGGCTTTAGAGTGAACAATAAGTGGTAATAGATGATGGTGATAAAGACTAAGTCTTTTTTTTAACCTACACCTGCTTTAATCCATACACACAAACCTTTACTTGTTTACGTGTGCTCAAGACATGAAGACACTGTAAACCTGCATGAATATTGCGAAGAAGGTGATCAGCGTAAGCAATGAAATCTTAGTTAGTGAGCACATAATCATTGTCTCAATGAACACGGCTTGAGTCTTCCTCATACATACCCACTTCTCCCCAAGTTGTTGAAATTATTGCCACTTCTCTCTCTCTCTCTCTCTCTCTCTCTCTCTCTCTCTTTCTCTTTCTCTTTCTCTCTCTCTCTCTCTCTCTCTCTCTCTCTCTCTCTCTCTGTGCGTGCGTGCGTACGTGCGCGCGCGCGGGCGTGTGTGTGTGTGTGCGCGCGCGCGCGTGCGTGTAAAACGGAACAGACTGCTCTCCCTTGGCTGTATTACTCTTGACTAAACAAAGGAATGCACCCATGTGTTTTGTTCATGTAATCTTGTTGCACAAAACTTGAATGTCATCCAGTACAATGTAACTAACATCAGCGATAAGATCTCATGAGATCTGGATTTATTTCCACATCTTTATACCTTTTTTTCCTCTGACCACCATGTATGTTGCTAAATGATTAAAGGAATACTACATGTGTATAAACCAAAGAGCAATCATAAATACATATAAAGGCTACATACATACATACATCATACATACGTAACACACACACACCACACACACACACACACACACACACACACACACAATATATATATATATATATATTTTAGTTAAAAAATATTTTTTAAAAATGAAGTATTAAAATCTACAAGCTTGTTTCAAGCCTTGCTATCTTCAGGATGTCTTTTGGGGCACGCCAACGATCTTTTATGGCGTGCGGGACTTGATTTCAACTGTGTGTGCAGGCGGGTCTCATAAGCTGCACGTGCGGCCTGTGGGTTGAGCACCTTCAGATTTTTTAAGGACACTTTTATATTGTTCATATCATATATATATATATATATATATATATATATATATATATATATATATACAAGTATAAGATTTAAATTATTACAATATTTTCAGCGTTGCTATGAGGAGGATGTTTAAATTATCGTTGACATAATTGTTTTTGCGTGCGTGTTGGTCACGGTGGTTTTGGGTTGCCCAGGGTTGTTTAACGGGTGGTCCAGCACGATTCCATTTGTTCCTGCAGTTGTTTTACTGTTTCTTTTTGGTTTAAGGTTGTAAGGGTGGTTCATAGTCACGACCATTTTTGTGCATAGGTTGTCTATTTTGATTTTGTTTTAGGTGTGCCTATTTTTGATTTTTCCCAGATTGTTTAGTTTAGTTTTGCATCTTTTAATGTTGCAATGTATTGTGCTCAATTCAGTTTGGTTATTTGTATTTTTCTCTTGTTTAATGAATGTATTGTTTGGTTTGTTTTCTTTGTTGATATCTGTTTGGGTTTGAATTGGTTTGAAGTGTTTTCAGTGATCCCTATGTATGTTTCTTTTTCATTTTCTGATGTCACGGTAGCCTGGTATACAATATTGTTGTGAAGACATTTATTGCTTAGTGGACACTGCTCTTTTTTGGTGCAATTGCAAGATTTCCTTTCTTCATCCTTCTTTGCTGTGTTGGTTTTCATTTTGTTGGATGCATCAATTAGGTTTTTGAGGTTGGGCATACATGAGTACGATAGTTTGACAGTGTTTTTGTTAAATATTTTGGACAGTTTGTGTTCTTTTGGAAATGAAGTTGTTAAGATTTTGAAGAATTCTTTCCCTATGTTTGTTTTGAGTTTCCCGTCGTATGGGGGGGTTGTACCATATGATTTTTCTTTTTCTATTTTTCTTGTTTTTATTTGTGTTGTTATCTGGGTTGTATTGTAGTTTGTAATTGTATCCACTTCTTTGTAGTGCCTCCTGGTATTCTACTGCTGCATTGTTGAACACTCTCTCACTGCATGACAGGTTTGATAGTCTCTTGTTTATGCCGTGGGGTATGGTCTTTAATACAGATGGTGGATGGTTACTTTTGATGTGTACATAAAGAGGTGTGTCGTTGGGTTTCTTGTATGGTTTATATATGTGATTATTGAGATCCAGTGTTATGTCTAAGTAGTTCACTACCTTTTTGTTTGCTTCAATGGTAATTTTTAAGTTGTGATTTTGGAAGATTTTGCATAGTTCTTTTTTCTTATTTTCAATGGTTCTTGGGTTGTTGGTTACTGCAGCAAGGCCATCATCTCTGTATAGTCCGACTTGCTTTCCGAGTTTTTTCTTGATGCTGGATAGCATAAATAGCCCGACAGTTCGTATGTTTCTGCACCATCATATGATCCCATGGTTACGTCAAATGTTGAGTTTCTGTATGTTTTCTTGATCCAGGTTTCATTTTTGCTGTGCAGTAATGTTTTCTTGGTGTGGAGAATGATTTCCATTTCTGACCCTGTTATGTCTGTGTGGTTACTGGCAAACTTCAGTGCTTTGTTGAGTAGTTCCTCATCTATAGATGGGTAAAAGTCTACTATGTCAAATGTGATGAATACTGTATTATTTTGTTTATTGAGTTTTTTAAACCATTGGATAACTTCGTATGTGTTCTTCCAGAGGTTGTATTCAGAGTTTGATTTTACGTTCTTTATTATTTTTTCCCAGAATTTTCTTGCTTATTTTGCCTAATTCAGATTTGGATGGATTTATGAGTCTACATGTTGGATTGTTATGAAAGTTGGGCTTGTGGTCTTAGAGTGTTATGAAAGGAAATCTTGCAATTGCACCAAAAAAAGAGCAGTGTCCACTAAGCAATAAATGTCTTCACAACAATATTGTATACCAGGCTACCGTGACATCAGAAAATGAAAAAGAAACATACATAGGGATCACTGAAAACCACTTCAAAACCAGATATGCAAACCACAAACAGTCATTCAACAAAGAAAAATACAAAAACCAAACTGAATTGAGCAAATACATTTGGAAACTTAAAGACGCAAAAATAAACTATAACATATCCTGGAAAATCATAAAAAGGGCATCACCATAAGCAACTATTTCAAAAAGATGCAACCTATGCCTAACTGAAAAATGGCTAATACTATGTAAACCACACTTAGCAACTCTTAATACTAAAACAGAAATAGTAAACAACTGCAGGCACAAATGGAAATCGTTGCTAGTGAACACACCCCGTACAACAACCTGAAAACCAAAAAAAACACGTGCAACCAACACGCACGTAAAAACAGCTGCAACCTGGCCCCACACGCTATATAACACCGGCGGTGGGCAACCCAAACTCCATCCTGACGATAGCCAAGCGCTAGAAACAAATTTGTAGATAATTTTAAACATTCCTCTTATCACTTGTTTTAATGTTGCTCCCCAAGGGGTTGAGCACTTGTAGAACTATTTTAGGCTTTTTAACCACACTGATCTATGTATATGTAGGTATATGTATACACTTCAATTTTTGAAAAAGTAGTTCAGTGGTACCAGAACGTGTCTGATCGGTTGAGTATGACAGAGACTATCACTTGGAAATAAACAGAAATTGTAAGTAACAAAAATAAGAAAAGAAGAAAAAGTTATGACAGTTTCGACTCCTGTCACTTGACCGGATTAGATGACTAAATCTGACAACTTTCTGCACCACAGCAGTGGCTGCTGACAGAACGGTCATTTCCGTGCTGCAGTTAGACAGGCATGTTTTCGCCGTCACATTAGCTTGAAACTTGGCAGACAAAACACAAAAAAGTGCAAAGTCTGGCATCAAAACGAAGGTACAACAACGCTAAGCATGCCGCTCAGACTCTGATCGGTTGCTGGCATGAAGGTAATGCTGGAAACGAAATCACTGCTGTCACGAACAAACTTGTAACTTTGGTATGCGGGCAAAATCACTGGACAGCGTCCTACATTCTATAAATGGTAACAGGTCGTGAGTAGTTTCCGAGGAACGCTAGGATTTTTGCTTTTTGCTCTGTTTACCCCATTTTTTCTTGCATGTGTGTGCCACGCTCAGCAAAGGCTGGTCGGAGCCTGCGCATGCAGCACTTGCACCAGTTGGCAGTGACAGCCACTTACTTGTCCCGTAGCTATTATTCCATCCGGTAGAGTATTTTGCCTCTACGACGGACTGAGGTGCATTGGAATCTTTCTGAAGGACATCTTCATCATTTTGATATTTCGTCCGATGGACTTGAAGTTTTCTGTTGCATATCGTTTAGCCTGAAACAGGAGAAGAACTATTTGTCTTTGAGGGTCAAAGAATTGTTGAGCAAGACCTGGTGTGTGCCACCTTTGGAGTTGAACACTTACTATTCAGGAAAACCCAGGGCGCAAAAGGATATGACGGCTTCACCTCGATCTGTTCACTTTATGAACAGGCAGTGGAGTTATAATGAATCGTTTGCCTTGAGTTGTTATCATATCCTTTGCTGCTCGTCTCGTACACTTGACAGTTCTCGTGTATGTATACGAAGGTGTCCCTCTCCTCTATCTGTAGGCTTATTCTGATTCTTTTTAGACATGCTGTGCATATTCATGAAGGAAGGTGGAATGAACGTGTTAATTACATGTATGTCTTAAATGATTAATGCAAGCTTCTTCTTTGGTGTATTTCTGATTTGTTTTAAACAATCAATGCAAGTTTCTTCTATAGTGTAGTCTGATAATGCACAATTAGACATGATAGTTTGAACTGAAGGTGAGCTAGAGTGGCGTGATTTTGATGTGCTTGTACAGGGAAGAAATCAAGACATTAATTAATGTCAGATGCACTCAAAACGGAAAGCCTTATGGTGTTTTGCCGGTAGTTTCATATTTTATGCTCCTGGTCTACGTCTTTTTTGCCTTGTTCTTACGGACAACAATCTTCAGGGGGCTAAGATTTCTATATCCAGCAAGCTTAGCAGCTGAGTCTTCAAACTCACAGGCTACATACATGTATAATGTACAACACATAGGCAGACAATTATGTAAACACAACCACATACATTTCATGCTTTAACATCGCTTATTTATGCTACCTGTTTATTTGCTTATAGGCATTG
>CM065715.1:50125653-50133153 GCA_033310375.1 Conus canariensis | reverse complement strand
CGTGCGTGCGTGCGTGAGTGCGTGCGTGGTGGTGTGTGTGTGTGTGGTGTTGTGTGTGTGTGTGTGTGTGTGTGTGTGTGGAGTGTTCACATTCCCGCTTTGAAAAGCTTTGCTTCCCCCGTTTTTTTTATCTTCCATTCTTTGTTCTTTATTTATTTATTTTTTTTTTTTGTCTTTCTTTCTATTTCCATTCATTCTTTCCTATTTTCAGTTCTAATTTATTTTCTCTTTTCACTTTTTTCTTCTTTTTGGTCAAACCCTCCATTTTTTTTTTCTTTGTTTCCTTTTTGATTACGGTCTAAATTTGTCTTTTCTTCTTTCTTTCTCAATCTTCCTTTCGCCTTTCTCTTTCTAATCGTTATGATTCTTTCTTTTCTTCCTTTGTTTCTTTATTGATGTTTTCTGTCTAGCTTGCTTGCTTGCTTGCTTGCATGCTTTGCTTCTGAATGTGTCTTTGTTTCTTGTCTCTTTCTTTGAAAATTCTCTTAACCCTTTCCTCTTTTTTCCCCTTTCCTTTCTTATTCCAAAATTAACCCATATTTTTTAGCTGCAAAGTGAGACGACTGCAGGCGGAAATCTAAACAAATCTTAAATAAATGTTAGCGAACCGCCAAGAGAATCGTGGACAAACGAGTCACAAGACAAAACGCAACGCGTTTCGACCTTTTAGGTCTTCAGGCAAGACAAAAACAATTATATTTTTTGCCTGTGTTTCTTCACTCTTCGTTTTTTTTTTTTCTTCTCTGTTTTTCTTTTTCTTTCATTCTGTCTGTTGTTTTGTAGACCTATTTCTGGGGTATTTTCTTTACTTTCTGACTGGTTTTCTGTTTCAAACCTTAGGACAGACAGAAATAGGCGCCTTATCAACGTTCATGATGTGAATGATAAAAGTCAGAAAACGCACGTGATTCCGTGACGTCAGAGGAAGGCGAATGATGGTCAGCCTTTTCTGAAGCGTAGTGCAATGGCGGAACTTACAGCTTCCCGAAGCAGATAAGAAAGGTCAGAAAGATAACGGCATACCTCAAATTGATCAGAGCCCAGTGCGTTAGTTGATTGAAGAAGCGAAAGACAACATAGCCAAAAATGCTGAAAGTTTCTCTCTGATGAGCAGATGAATTCGGGGTCGGGGGGTGGGGGTGGGGGGGGGGGGGGAGGGGCTTGAATATCAGTTGAGAGAAAGCAGACCTGTAGAAGAGCAAAAAAAAATGAGACTATCTGGGATACTTGTACTGGTTTATGGTACTTCCATGTTTTGTCAGCCATTTTTGTATAACTTCACCATTCCCTCAAAGAAACTCAAGAGCACTCTTTGCTTTAGGAGATAATAAACAAGTTGGCCCGTAAATAAATAGGTAGTACAAAACATGGAAAGCATATGCGGCTTGAACGATTTCGTGCGGTATGCAAGGTTCATTCATTCATCTTTTTGCATCATTTATAACCCAACGGACCACAAGCAGCCATATCAGAGCTATGATACTTTACAAAAAGATGGAGTCCATCATGCACTGGTGGCAGAGTAATACATGAAGGGAAGAAGCGAGAGAGATGTTCACTCGATGTCGAGAGGACGTGTTTTTGCGAGCTCTGTGTTTGCCTTCTAATTTTCTTGGCAGTGTTGCGTCTAGTGCGCTTTTATAGGGTGTGCTGCCTAGCTGATGCCACAGTCTTGCAGGATGTGAAGTTTGGTGGTGATTGGTGGTGGGATTTTCTAGTTTTGGTGAATTTTGTATTTTGGTGTTTTGTTGATTCCGACGCTTTTGTGTGTGTGCGCGTGTTTTTTTTTTTGTTTTTTTTTTTTCTTCTTCATTGGGTACGCCTTGAACAGGTTTGTGTTTTGCTTTTCCATTTGCACGTGCAGCTTGTGCTGAAAAATGTAACTCCAACCCAACGAATTCAGCCATTTTCTTCTTTTTTTTTTGTCCCCCCCCCCCCCCCCCCCCCTTTCAGCCCCCTCCTTTGTTTTGTTTTTGTGTGGGTTTTTTATTTCTTCTTCTTCTTTTCTTTTTCTTTTCTTTTCTTTTTTCTAAAATGGCTGTCTCACAGCGAGTGGAGCCTGTTTTTTTCAAGCATAAAGACTTACCTTTTGTTGATAAGACTATGAACTCAAGTGAAGATAGTTTTTTCTGATTTAGACGTTTGTCTGGCTGCCGAAAGAGTGTGCGGCAAAGAAACAGTATATGGTGCTCAGTGCATCAAAGGTCTCTGGAGGATCTACCCCTTGACTCGAGCTGCTAGAACTCAACTTTTGATTGAGGGGATTGTTATAAATGGATGTACTGTGTCTCTATTTGACAAGAATCCATTCATTTTGAGAGGGAGCAATGGTGTTGAAGTTCCCGTTACAAAACTGTTTATTTCAGATCTTCCAGTCTCAGTATCGAATGACGATATAGAGAGTGCCCTTGTCAGACTGGGATGTGTTCTTAGATCTTCTCTCCTAATGGAGAAAATCAGGGACAGAGACGGAAAGCTAACCCGTTTTGTTACAGGTCGACGCTTCGTGTTCATTAACCTTCCATTAGTACCATTGGACAGGTTTGTAAAGGTGGGTAGTTTCACTGCTCGCCTCTACCACAAGGAGCAGCCCAAGGTGTCACGGAGCCCTGTGTGCTCTAACTGCCTGCAGTCAGGACACCACCGACACCAGTGTCAAAATCTGGTGACTTGCAGGGACTGCCTGCAGAGTGGCCACAAGCGTGGTGATCCGGCCTGTGGCACTTTCCCTGACCCCCAGGTGAGTGGACCTATCTCTGAAGCAGAGGCATGTGCTCAGATTGAGCATACAGAAGAGGTAAGGCTCACGGATGAGAACCAGCAGTCAGGAGACATTCAGGTAGGGGCAAATTTGTTTGAGGATGGGGAAGATGTTTTTGAAGACTCTCTAACAGATGTGGTTCCCGAAACTCAAACTGATAAAATTGACAAGGGCAAAGATTCGTCTACACCTTCGCCGCGGAAAAATATCCGGCAATACGGTGCGCGTGGGAAGGACCAGCGTTCACGCAGCACCGGTGGCAAGCGACAGAGGTCAGGTGACGAGGATTCACCTAGCCAGCGGTGTGACGGGCCAAAGGCTAAAATGCTCACCTGTTCGCGGCCCTCACCTGACCGTTCCGTGTCGAGTGGGCAAAGTAAAGGTGGGGGAGATGGTGGGTGAATCTTCACCGAGTGTGACGGTTTGACCTGACGGAGACGGCTTACGCGAATTACACGGACTTTGTTTACGGGTTTGCGTTTGGATTTGAAAATGGCTTGGATTACGGACTTTCCTTATGGCTTGTGATTCTGGATTGACTGTTTTTTCATTAAATTCACGGGGCTTGCGCTCGTGTTGGAAAAGAAAATCAATATTTAAATACTTGAAAGAGAAAAAGTATGATGTCATTTGCTTGCAAGAAACACATATCACTGATGATGTTTATGGGCAATGGAAAAAAGAATGGGGTAAAGGTGAATTATTATATAATAGTTATACTTCACATAGTTGTGGTCAAGTTGTGTTATTTCGGCACAATGTGGTTGATAATTACAAGATAGTATACAATTCAAGACGAATTTTGGCCATTGAAATAGAAATTCAGCACAAAAAAGTGGTCATTGTGAATGTATATGCTCCAAATAATGACAATGAAAAGAATACTTTCTTTGATGAACTGGGAGATGTTATCTCTAATGTTGAGTCAGAGCATTTGTTAATTGGGGGGGATTTCAACTGCGTATTAGATAACGATTCAGATATCATCTCTGGAGAAAAACATGCAGAGGGCACAGTAAAGAAATTCAATGATTTAATAAGAAACCATAACCTGTATGATACCTGGAGACTGTTTCATCCAGATGACAAGGAATTTACATGGCATAAAACTTCTCCTTTTATTGCACGTCGATTGGATTATTTTATATCAAATGATAATTTGTTTGACAAAACAATAGACTGTAATATTCATTCTATCCCATTCACAGATCACAGAGGTTGCTCCATCAAATTGAAATTCTCAAGCTTTGAGAGGGGACCTGGGCTGTGGAAGTTCAACAACTCATTGTTGAATGACTTAAACTATGTCACACAGATGAATAGTTTGATAGATGATTATGTATCTCATATGGACGAAAACGTCGATTTTCAAATGGAATGGGAAGTCCTAAAAATGAAGATTAAGAGTTTTACAATAATTTATGCTAAAGGTAAGAGCATCGACAGAAGGAATAAGTTAGTAGAAATACAATGTAAGTTAAATGACATAGATATTAAGATTGCAAAAAACCCTAATAATATTCATTATCAAAATCAGCGACAGCACTTAATGCAAGAATTAGAATTATTGAAAACTTATAAAGCACGTGCAGCGCAGGTAAGATCTAGAATGAAATGGATTGAAGAGGGTGAAAAGAACACAAAATATTTTCTAAACTTGGAAAAATCAAGAGCAAATTCAAAGATAATAGAAGAACTTCGTGATGAAAATGGTAGATCAATTACACAACAGTCTGAAATAATGAAAATGCAGCGAGACTATTATTCGAAGTTGTACAAGAAAAAGGTAAGAGCAGGAAACATGGAACAAATGGTAGATAACTTTATATCTGATACCTCAGTACCACAGCTTTCTGACTCTCAGAAGGATAGTTGTGAAGGCAATTTGACAGAGAATGAACTGCTAATGGCTCTTAAAGCCCTCAAAAATGGTTCTTCGCCAGGAAGTGATGGGCTTACAACAGAATTTTTAAAAGTATTTTGGTGTCATATAAAAAGTTTGTTAACATCATCACTTAACTCTGCATTTGAAAAAGGGACGCTTTCTCCTTCTCAGAGAAAAGCAGTCATTACACTAATTCACAAAGGCAAAGATCTACCTAGAAATGTTTTAAAAAACTGGAGACCAATTTCGTTAACGAATAGCGATTACAAGCTTTTGTCTAAATGTTTGGCAAATCGTTTATGTCAAGTAATTAGAGATTTAGTAAGTGAAGATCAGGTTGGGTATATAAAAGGACGTCGAGCAGCTACGCTATTGAGACTAATTGATGATGTCATTGATCATCTAAAAGTAGAAAATATTCCTGGTTTGCTTTTAAGTATTGATTATACACAAGCTTTTGATAGTATATCTAAAGACTTCATGGTAACAGCTCTCAAAAAGTATGGGTTTGGTGAAGAATTCATTAGATGGTTTCAAGTATTAATCACTGATACTCGTAGTTGTGTTTTGTATAGTGGCTGGATATCCGAGTATTTTGCGGTTGAAACAGGAATCCGACAAGGATGTCCTTTTTCTCCCTTAGTATTTGTGTTGGCTATAGAATTGTTAGCAATAAAGATAAGAGACTGTAGAAACATTAGAGGAATTGATTTAGGGGGTTCAAGAGATACGCTTGTTAATGTAATCAAAATTGCGCTTTATGCAGATGATGTTACTTTATTTTTGACAGATCAGCATGACATGATGCAAGCATTAGATATACTCAATGATTTTTCTTTGTTTTCTGGTTTGGTTATAAATAAAAATAAATCAGCAGCTATGTGGCTAGGTAGTAGAAAACATAGTGCAGACAGTTTTTATGGCTTTACGTGGAAAAATAAACTAAAGATTCTGGGTATTTATTATGAGAATGATAAACCAGCATCTTTAGTTGAGGACAATTGGTTGCAAAGAATAGAAACTATTCAGAGAATTATTCACGCCTGGGAAAAAAGAGATCTTAGTATAATGGGTAAAATACATATTATTAAAACATTTCTTATTTCACAAATGGTCTATGTTATGCAAACATTTGTTATTCCTGATAAGATCTTATCAGATATAAATCGCATGCTTTTTAGATTTCTCTGGCGTAAAAAACATTGTAATCGAAAGGCATTTGAAAAAGTTAAAAGAAGCGTAATGTGCAGTGAATATGAAAAAGGAGGATTGAAAATGATAAATTTAAGACAGATGCAATCTGCTTTTCTCCTGTCATGGGTTGTAAAAATTTGTAAGGCCACAAACAATGAAAGGTGGACTATAATTCCGAGAAAAATATTTCTACCCTTTGGTGAGAATGTCACGTGTTTTTATGCAAATACTAAAAGCGCACTTTTCAAAGGTTTAGACAAGATACATTCACATTTTTGGAAAATTACTCTGAAAACATGGCTAGATCTTAATAAACATGAAGATGTCTCACCCTTTCCCTCTTTACTGTGGAATAACCAATACATAAAATATCGAGGAAATGTCCTTTTCTTCCCTGACTGGATAAAGGGCAAAATACTAAATGTTAGTGACATGTATGGTCCAAATAGAATGCTTTCATACCAGGACGTGGTTAACAAGATAGGAACCTCCCCTGCAAGGATCTTAGAGTATAATGTAGTGTCAGCGGCCACACATAGTTTTAATACTAGGGTTAGTGAACAAGATAGATATGATATAGATTTTTCAGAACCACCTCTTTTCTGTAACAAAAAGCATATATCTTGCAAGGATTTCCGTGTGACTTTGTGTTCCCTCAGTTACACGGAACCATGTGCAGCCCGTTTTTGGTCTAATAAATATGGACTGGAGTTAAATGAAAATGTATGGAAGATACCCCGCTTGTGCACAAAAGAAACCAGACTGAGAGTTTTACAATGGAAAATTTTACAAAATATATACCCGACTAATATAATGCTATGCAAAATGAAAGTTAGGGATAATCGAAATTGTTCATATTGCATTGATGAAATTGATTACATTGAACGTTTCTTTTTTCACTGTCATAAGGTTAATTCGTTTTGGAAATTTGTCAGTCAATACATATTAGCTGTATACAACACAAGAATTGTGTTTTCTGAAGAAACTGTGCTCTTTGGAATTCATAGACAAGAAAATCTTGACAGACATATACTACTGAAAATAAACCATGTTGTGATTACTGCAAAGATGTGTATAAGTATTTATAAAAAAACGGAATCTAGGCTGCCAATTTCAGTCATATTCGAAAATCAGTTGCAACTGAGGAAAATATAAAGAGATTTCATGCATGCATTCACTCTTACACACGCACGCGCACGCGCGCACGAAGAGGGAGGGATGGGGGGGGGGGAGGGGGGAGGGAGGAGGGAGAGAGAGACATACACTCAGTTACAAAAACATGCACGTGTTTGTGCATTTTGCGTGCGCGCACATGCACTGTAACACACACACACCTACAGGTACACACACATATACACGCACGCACACATACAACACAGTCTTGGTGACGTTTCTTTCATAAAGAAAGTGACCCCAAGGTAAATATGCCTTTTCGTTCTCCACTCCTCCGTACTTTCTTGCACTGTTTCGTTTTCGTATGTGTAAGACTGTTGCACGTGGGGAATGTGGAATATGAGGGGTTCATGCATGATTTCTTTTCATTATAGGATTGGCCTCATCGGGGAAGAGACAACTGGTGAGACGATATGTAACAAAGTAAATCCCTAAATCCATTTAAAAGACGCCGTCTCTGTCCGCCTGTCTGCCTGTTTGTCTGCCT
>CM065715.1:50115653-50120653 GCA_033310375.1 Conus canariensis | reverse complement strand
TGTCATTTCATGAGGATTCATACATGAAGAGTACAAACAAGCATAAGAAGCTTTGTCTTAAAGACAGACATGGATGTGTTATGCAAGGGAGGGAAAAGGGGTGGGGGGAGGGGGTGGGGGTGGGAGAAGAAGTAGGGTGGAGGAGGTGAGGGATGAATGTGGGTTTGTCTGAATAAGTTTTACCTTCTGTCCATCCCTCTTCTTTGCTTTGCATTTTCTTCTCCCTCCCCTCCCCCTGCTCCCATTCCTCTCCCTCCCATTTTTTTTTAAAATTATTCTTTCTGTTGATATAAGGTCAGGGAGTAAACAGTGATCACGTGGCGTGACTGTCTGCCACATTTCTGCTGTTGACGATATCAGTGATCGGTGCTGAATGGGATACACTAGAGGTCTGGCTGGAGCTAACACAAAAGTGACAAGACAACGCCGGTACCAGAACCTCGGATTACGGTCATTCTCTCATCGGGAAGGGCTGGGGAAAAAAAAATCATGGCTGTCGAGGTCAGTCGTCTGGGGCAGCGGAAGCGGAAGGAGAAGGGAAGGGGGGCAACGGAACGGAGAGGCAGAGTGTATCAGCACGAAAGGATGGGGTCTCTGTGCGAAAAAAAAAAAAATCGGAGGGAGGAGATTTGGAAAGGGGAGAAAGGAGAGGGAGAGAGAGAGAGAGAGGATGAATTGGAACAGTGTGTGAATGGAGTGGGTGGGAGAGAAGGTGTCAGTAATGAGGGCACAGGTGAGAGGGCTAGGGAGAGAGAGAGAAGGACGGTGTGAGGATGCATGAATAAAAGTATGCTTGTTTCATCGCCTGGTCAATACCTATACTAATCTCCTTTCACTTGAAGAGGGTACGTGTCTGTCTGCACGTTCATTCACGTGCTGTGGGACAGAACCATAGTTTGTTTTGAATTCCTGCAGGTTTTTTTTTTCCTTGGTTGGTTGGTTGGTTGGTTGGTCAGCTAGTTAGGTTGCCAATTTGTCAGTTTGTCAGTCAACCAGGCAGCTGTCCTTGTGGGATGCCATGGGCTCTTTCAATATGCATTGTAACCACCCCCCCCCTCCCATTTTCTGTAAATTCTGTGCAAGGAGTTTCCTTTAATGTCTGTCACTCTGCTTCCGTTTTTTTTTCTTCTGGTTTTGTTTTGTTTTGTTTTGTTTTTCGTTTTGTTTTGTTTTGTTTTTGTTTTCCTTTAATAAATATCTTGCTTTACTGTCATCCCTGTCATCCACTGTCTTTCTGTCTTTGTTGTCCACTCACCTGTGTTTATGTAGACAGTTTTCATACATTCTTTTTTTCAGACTTTATAACGTGGCAGATTTGTTGTTGTGACCTGGTGACTAGATGGTGAAAGTATACATATTGTCCAGAGTGGACTGTAGCCGCCCTTTCCGCCCATATGGCCTTTTCATGTATTTCTGGATGGCTATTTCTATCATTGATTTTTTCTTTTCGTTTACTTTTTTAAAAAGAACTTGGGGGAGATGAAAATGGGGACTGCCAGGTGCCATCGGCTCCAGTTAGTTTTTTTTAGCCAGTAATCTATGAAAAGATCAGTCATCACGCTCTGAACTTAACGCTACATTATGTTGATCGTTGTTTGTTGTTGTTTTCTGCTGGACAGACTTCTGTTCCCTGAGCAGTGCCAGACCTGAACAATCCCTGTGTGGTCAGCTAGGCCGTACCGACGACCAAATAAGGAAATAAACAAACAACAAAAACAATCAGCCATTCAGTCAGACGGATAGACAGTTGACTGGGTTGGTCAGTGGGTTGGTTGGTTGACTGGTAGGCTGGCTGGCTGGTCGGTTGCTTACCTGGTTGCTTGCTTGTTTGACCGGTGGGCTGGTTACTAGTTGAACAGTAATTTGTTTCTCGTTCAAATCACTCATTGCTGAATTTGTTTGATAGTTTATTCATACCTCCTCATATTGCTCAAGTGGCGCATTATTAAGAATGGACGACCACAAATATCATTACTAGGTCTTCCAATGAAACTCACGCAGTTGTCAAAACTCGAATTGGTTTTAAAGCTGGCACAGCCTTGTCTGTTGTCTTTACATGGGGGCACTGAATGGACTCCACAAGCTGCCAGTAAAGGCTTCAGTATTGTCTTCCCCATTCCCTTCCTCTCTATCACTCTATCTGTTGGTTTTTTTTAAACATTTATCTTTGCTAACTCTTCTTTAAGCATGAACGGAGCTGGGTTATTTACCGTTATGGCCGCCAACTTATCTCCCTCTGCTGATCAGTAGGAAAGACTCTCTCTCTCTCTCTCTCTCTCTCTCTCTCTGTGTGTGCATGCGCGTGTATGTGTGTGTGTGTGTGTGTGTGATGCGTGCGTGCGTGCGTGCGTGCGTGCGTGCGTGTGTACGTGTGTGTGTGTGTGTGTGTGTGTGTGTGTGTGTGTGTGTCTGTGTGTGTCTGTGTCTGTGTGTGTGTGCCTGTGTGTGCATGCGTGCGTGTGTGTGTGTGTGTGTGTGTGTGTGCGTGCGTGCGTGCGTGTGTGTGTGTGTGTGTGTGTGTGTGTGTGTGTGTGTGTGTGTGTGTGTGTGTGTGTTTAATGGAACAGGTTGCACTTCTTCAGCCCTCTAACTCTTGCATTACGAATGAACTATGTGCTTTATTCTTGTAATTTTGTGGCATTAAACTTTAGCACCAATGAAGTCGTCTGCTGGCTTCCTGAGGCACCAGATGAACACCAATCAGCTCTTGTGAGATCTGGATTTTTATTTATTCACAGCCTTATTAGCTTTGGGGTTTTTTTTCCCAGTACCCATCGAGGCATTTGAAAATTTAAAGGAAAAATAACAGATACAGGAGTTTTTTAGTTGCAACAGAGTGCGACGAGTGTTCATTGGAAAAAAACAAATTAAAGAGAAAAAAAAAGTAATTTAGTGGCACATGAGTTTATTGAATCGGTTGAACACGATAGGCGCAGGGGTTACACTTTACAACTTTTTTAAGATTATAAAAAGCACAAAGCAGAGAAGCTGTGTTGGATTGACCTCGCGTCACGCGTTCCTATAGTTTGCTGGCAGATTCTACATTTTAAGTCTGCAGTGTACAATCCCTGTTTGTGGTGTTCGTGCAGACAACCATCTTCAGACGAGCTGCTGAGTCTTCCAAACACACAGACTATATACATTTAGTATATATTATCACATTATAATGAATACTTATATGGCGCCTATTCTCGGCTGGAGACCAAGCTCTAAGCGCTTTACAATCCACACGTGTTTACACAACGGGCTGTCTACCTGGGTAGTGCCGACTGAAGAGCTGCCAGCTGGCGCTTCATTCAGCCGTTTCACGTGTCATCCAGTCTGTTTCATTCAATATCGTTTACTCAATTTCCTTGCTTCCTTTATTCTTTCCATTTCTTACGCAGGGTGTATGCTATGTGTAACGTGTCATCTATACCAACGGCCAAACTGGCCTTCTCTTCCGAAAGTTGGTGATGGGATTTTACGTGTGTGCAAGATATGCGTGCGTTCACACACGGAACCTCGGTTTATAGTCTCATTCGAAGGACTGTATGGGAAATAGAGTCAGAACCAATGTTTACTCTGAGGGAAAAATCCCCCTGTATCAAAACGGCCCGGCGGAGATTCGAACCCGCAACCCCAGGGTCATCAAGATTACGAGTCCGGCGCTCTACCAACTGAGCTATTCCGGCCCCCGGAATACATGCGCGAACGCAGACAACTATGTAAATAGCAACACACAAACATTTCATGTTTTGACATCGTTTATATCTTTATCCAGTTTATTTGGCAATACGTCTTTTCGTTAGTAAATTGTTTAGAACCAGTTCTTTTCATTAATCTTTTTCTTTGAAAGGGAAGAGACCCAGGTAATAGATACGTGAGATAGATATGTTCATCTGTTATTGTACCCGTAGCACATCCATATTATCGTCCTCTCTCTCTCTCTCTCTCTCTCTCTCTCTCTCTCTCTCTCTCTCTCTCCGACTCAGCATGCACGCGCACACACACACACACACACATATATATATATATATATATATATATATATCAGCCGCCGTGGCGAAGTGGTTAGCTTCGCGGACTCCCGGCTGGAGGTCGTGGGTTCGAATCCCATCAGAGTCATGTGGGTTTTTCTGCCCCGACCGGCTCCTACCCAGAGTTGAGTTTGCTGCGGACTCATTTGGGAAGACTGGGACCACACAGTCGAGTTTCATCCACTTAATGGATGCGTTTCTGAGAGTGTTGCTCAAATTTCCTGACCTGTATCTCTCGGGCCTGGTTGACGCCGGGATATATTATGAAAGGAAGCGTAGAGTACAGCCCTGTCATGTAGTCTTAGACCGAAATGGAAATCCGTAGCATCATCTTAATCATCCTCATTCTCATTGATCAGCATTAAAAAAAATGTCTCAAATTCTGTGGCCCTTCATGCCCTGCTCTCATGGTGGCCTCAGTTTCGATGTCCTCTCCACGTCTGTGGCCTTGGTTTGGTTCCGTCAGGGTCACCGGTATCGGCGAGTCCATGGGGGCTGTCGTTAGATGGACGTGGTGGCGCCCTCCGGAGGGAGAGCTCACTCACGCCGGCTCCGCGACTAAGCAATTATTGTCGTCAGTAGGGGGCTTAGTAGGTGGTGTCCTGCGTATGTTAGATCAGAACAGGCGCCACTGAACACCACCGAAGTGACTCGGCAGCAGTGCAGTGTCTCCTCCGGTGGGTTGCCTCTTGACGACTTAACATTGACTGCTCCCTGTGGATTGCCGGTGCCGGGGCTGCGGCGGGGCAGACTGAGCTGTGGCTGTGGACGGGGGGTCAGAATGAGCGGCGTGGGTGCACTGCCTCTGAGGTGGCGCAGAGGTTGGGACAGCAAAAAAAAAAAAAATATATATATATATATATATATATATATATATATATATATACAAACACACAGACACGTACACACACAACTTGCCCAACTGTCTGAACATCTCTCCGTAAACAATCTCTTGTACGCAAACCAGTCAGCCTACCGGGC
>CM065715.1:50060653-50098153 GCA_033310375.1 Conus canariensis | reverse complement strand
GTTGTGTGCTGCAGACGGGTGTGCGTGTGCGCGCGCGTGTGTGCGAGCGCGCGCGCGCGCGCGTGTGGTGCGTGTTGTGTGTGTGTGTGTGTGTTGTGTGTGTCGTGTGTGTGTGTGTGTGTGTGTGTGTGTGTGTGCGTGTGTGCGTGTGTGTGTGTGTGTGTGTGTGTGTGTGTGTGTGTGTGTGTGTGTTGTTGTGTGTGTGTGTGTGTGTTTAAACTGTAATTTGGGAAATGGAGTTAGGATAATGTCATGAACGCACAAAATTGAACAACAAAGTCACAAAATGATCACAGAAAGTATACATATCAACAAACAGAAATCAGCCCTGATAAATGATGGAGACAATATCAGAATATCTTAGGAGGTTATATTAAATTATCCTACCCACACAGTTCAGCAGATCTCTCTCTCTCTCTCTCTCTCTCTCTCTCTCACACACACACACACACACACACACACACACACACACACACACATGCACGCACGCGTGCGCGCGCGAGCACACACACACACACACACACACACACACACACACACACACAACACACACACACACACACACACACACACACACACACACACACACACACACCCCACACCACGCACGCACGCACGCACCACACACACACACACACACACACACACACACACTACCTGTGCATGTATATGCATGCATGCACACATTGCATACACATACATACAAAGTAAGAGAGAAAAGGAGAGGTGGAATACATCCCTCCTCCTCTATGCCCCTCCCACCCACCCACCCACCCACAGAGTAAGAGAGAAGGGGGGACAAAAGGGAAAATGCAGAAAGAATAGTGAAATAAGTCATTTGGTCTTCATGACGATGAACCTGTATCTTGCATCCACTGAACTGAGATTTGCTTCTTTTAAGGAAAACATTTACAAAACACATTTATCAACAGGTGCCTGCGAAACATTGTGAACATCAGATGTCCAGATGTTATTGCCAACACAGAACTGTGGAACAAGACCAAGCAAGTTCCAATAGAATTAGAAATCAGAAAACGGAAGTGGGGATGGATTGGCCACACCCTCAGAAAGTCTCCGTCCAACATCACAAGACAAGCCCTTGAATGGAACCCTCAGGGCAAAAGAAAAGTGGGAAGACCAAGACAGACATGGCGAAGGAGTACCGACGCGGAAGTGAAGGCCGCCGGAATGACGTGGGCCGAGCTGAAGAAGATCTCCCGAAACCGTGTCCGCTGGAAGAGTGTGGTTGCGGCCCTATGTTCCCCAGGGAATTCAGAGGACTAAGTCAAGTCTTTTAAGGAAAAATGTTGTCTCTTTATTTACAGGCAAATTTTGCCTTTTCTTCCCCAGCTGGACGGCTCTAAGGATGACTGATTTCAAATATGAGCTGAAGACCTTTTCTGCATAGACATAGCGCCACTTTGTAAGGTTTTAACAGAGATGCAGAAAACATAAAGACAATAAGCAGGTCGATCTTCTATAAACATAGGGAAGCATTAGAATATGGAGGAAGGGAATGGTGTGGGGGAGAGGGATGAAGGGATAGAGTGAAGAGGGATGGATATGGATTTGTCTGAAGAACTTTTTTTTCCTGAACGTTTTCTCTATTTCCCTTCATCTTCATCACTCTGCATTTTCTTCTCCCCCTCCATTTCCCGTGCAATTTGTCCGCCTCTCTCTCTTTCGTTCTTTCTGTTGATATAAGGTCAGGGAGTAAACAGTGATCACGTGGCGTGACTGTCTGCCACATTTCTGCTGTTGACGATATCAGTGATCTGTGCTGAATGGGATACACTAAAGGTCTGGCTGGAGCAAACACAGGAGTGACAAGACAACGCCGGTACCAGCTTGGTTATTTTGTCATCGGGAAAAAAATCATGGCTGTCGTGGTCAGTCGTCTGGGGCATCAGAAGTGGAAGGACAAAGGAAAGAGACAAGGGAGAGTGTGGGGAGTGGTATGTGGGAGAGGGAGATGAAAGAGGGGAGGAAGAAGAGAAGGATGATGATTTGGTACAGTGTGTGAACAGTCAAAGGGAAGCTGGAGGGAGATGATGGGAAGGGCAGAGAGGTGAGCGTGGGAGGAGGGGCAGAGGAGGAGAGAGCAGGGATGCAAGAATAATAGTATTCGTTGCCTTGTCCTCAATATTGTCCTGTCGCTCGAAGAGAGTCTGAATGCACCGGCACGCCTCCGAACATGCTGTGGAATAGAATGCTGTCTCGTTTTCAGTTCCTATCATTATTTTCTTGGTTGGTACTTGGTCGCATAATTAGCCAGTTAATAAGTTAACTAGTCACTCAGTCTATCAGGAAGTCATTCTCGTGGGGATGCTGGGGGCTCTTTCTGTATGAACTGCACTCGCGCTTTTCAAAAATGCAGTGCCAGTAATTTCCTTTACTCTATCACTCTCTTTTGCTCTGATTTTTTGATCCAGTTTTATTTTCATCCACTATTATTTTGCCTTTGTGCCCCAGTTATCTCTCTTTGCTGTAGTAGAAAGTCTTTACATAATTTTCTCTAAAATTGCCAGCTTTTTTATTGTTATCGAGCGACTTCATACGTAAAAGTGCATACACTGTCGAGAAACAAAATCAGTCCACTCTGCCTATGCAGCCTGTTTATGTAGTTTTGTGGCATTTTCATGCTTTTGTTTTTAGTTCTTTAAAACTTGGATGATAATTCAGGATAACTCTTGGTAGCTTCGCTTTAGTTAAGTTTTATCAACTTCTAAGATATCCATAGAGCAGGTAAAATGCCATACATTTAGCGTATTTGTAGTATCTAAATAACTGTTGTTATTTTTGCAAGATAAGAGTTCTTCTTTCCTGAGTGCTGTCAGTCCTGAGCAGGCTTTGTGTGGTTGGCTAGACTATACCAACAATAATGAAACAAATGAACAAACTAACATACTAGTCAGTCAGTCAGTTAGACAGACAGACAACCGTTTGGTTCGTAAGTCAGTTGCTTGGTGATTAGGCTGGCTGGCTAGTTGGCTGCTGATCAGCTTACCTGCTTGTATGGCTTGTTGGTTGGCTACTGGTTGGTTTAGTGCCTAATTCGTTTCTTCATTTGCTTGTTCACTCACTCGTAATTTTCTTTTCTTCTTCATCGACTCATACGTCTTTATTTTGTGAGTTAGTGCCTTAATTAGGGTAGATTATCATAAATGCCACTGCCAGACCTTCTAATGAAACACATGCATCTGTTGAAAGTCGAGTAAAACCTGGCACAGCCCTACCTGGTTCATTTTACAAAGGCGCATTTGAATGAACTTCATTAGCCACCAGGAAAGCCTTTAATATTGTGTCCTTCCCACCCCCTTCCCCTCCATCACTGTCACTTTTCACTTCAAATTATTGCTAACTCCTTTTTACGCCATAAAAGATCCAGGTTAATAACCTGTATGGCCATCCACGTGTTTCTCTCTGGATTATGAGATGATGTGTTCCTTTGCTCGCTCGTATCCTTCAGAGTTAGTTTGTTGGCTGGCTGCTGCTCCATCGGTTGGCTAGTGGAATGAATGGGTGGTTAGTTGGTTGTTTGCTTGCATGGCCAGTTGGTTATATTGTATGATGCGGAAATCTCAGCTACCTTGCTAGAGTTGTGTGCGTGTGCGTATTTTTTTTTCTCAGGATCAGTTTATCTTTTGACGTGATTACAGTGCACGCTCATTTTTCAGGATGTTTTCATCTCTTGGAATGATATAGGTGAGATAGGTAGAGAGATATATATCAAGTAGATAGAGAAACAGATGTGGTAAGATTTATGCTGAACACAAAAGAGAAAACCGACCATGCCGCCATCAAAGGCATTCAGCCACAGCATTTTTAAAGGCACAAGAAAAAGGTCACGTCTGAAAAAAAAATAACACTTACGCATTTCGGAATAAGCTATCTGAGGTCGAAGGTATAGCTATTTTAAAGATAACCGGGAATTATTATGATAATCTGACCAGACAACCACAATTGCAGTTCGGATGTGAACAACAAATTTTCGTGCGAGATATTGATTATTTTCCTTCTGGCACTGATATGGCACCATAGGGCTACTTGGGCAGTTGCCGAAAATGGAACAGGCGCCACAAATTAACAAGAGCCACAAAAGTGCCTCTCCGTTGGTGAGGCTTCGCTGAGGACTCCCGGGCAGTCTCCCTCCATCTGTTGCGTTTTTTTCCCCTCTGACGTCTGGTTAAGGACAGGCCTGTCCCTTCCCTGACGTCATCCTCCATCTCTTCTCGCCTGAACAGACTAATCATGCTGAGAGCAATCCCAAAATAGAACTTAAACGCTAAAAATTATGTCTACAGGCAAGAGACGCATCTCCTAAATGTTAAAGATGACCAACACAAATGTGATGTGACGCTTGTCAAAATCAACTGATGTAAGCTTACCGGTTTTGAAGAGTTGGCCAGAAAAGATGAAACCTCAGCATCTCACTTTGACCTGTGAAGCAAACTAGCGCATGGGTATTTCATTCAGCTGTGTTCTGCATGGTCAATACACATGCAGAGTTCAAAAGTCCAAAGGAGATCATAACATGATGCTGAGATCTGTGAAGTGTTCGATCATTAATGAATGGCATATTATGCACACTGCGCTTTGAAAACGGTTGCCTCCGACACGCATCTCCTCCATAGCCTCGCACTTCTTCTGCCCACTCTCTTCGACCTCTCTCCCTACCATCCTTCTCCCCCTACCTTCTTCACACTGTCTCCCGACCACTCTAATCGCTGCTCTCTCTCTCTCTCTGTGTGTGTGTGTGTGTGGTGTGTGTGTGTGTGTGTGTGTGTGTGTGTGTGTGTGTGTGTGTGTGTGTGCGTGTGTGTGTGTGTGTGTGTGTGTGCGTGTGTGTGTGTGTGTGTGTGTGTGTGTGTGTGTGTGTGTGTGCGTGTGTGTGAAGTATTTGACTTCACAATTAGCCTTGGCGGCTGTCAATAAAGAACGGTACGAAACATAAAACCCCAAAGTGCACCAGAGGTATGTGCCACAAACAACGCAGAGTTACGTACGGTGCCAAACAGCATATGTTATTGATCATACATCTGCTGTAAAACAGGGTGACATACACAGCCCTGTACTGTTTCTCCCCTTTCTTTTTTCATACGTGAACGCCTTGGGTAGAGAAGAAGTGAATAAATGGCATAAACCCGCTGATCTATAGGATTCTTTTGAACCGTTCATTCTTCCTTGGCAGACAATGTTCCATTGTTTTCAGAAACTTTTTTTTTTAATCACAGGATTGATTAATTAATTTGCATCACTCCAGTGGAAAATGAATCTGACTAAAAGCAGTGTCGCTTTATTTGGAAAAGGTGGAGACTTGGCTGCCAGAGAAAGATAGATGTATGATGCAGTGACGGTGTCAGTGGCCAATGGTTACAAATATTTGAGAATAATTTGTATTACACGTTCCAATTTTCTTTCCGCTTGTAAAAATCTTTTGAGCAGAGCCAGTACTTCATCAAATGTTATCATAAAAAGATTGTCATCGTTGAATGATACTTTACTAGTGTTGTTTCTTCAACATTTGATTTTAAATATCCAACCTATTTTGATGTTTCTCAACTGTGTGGCTAAGAAAGTTGGCTGATTATTGTAGATGTGTTGATCTGTTTGCTTTGAAGAAGTTTTTGAATGTAGCTATATCTAGATCTGATGAATTAGTTTACAATGTGAGAGATATCCAGGACATGTCGGTTCTGCCCTGCGGTGAATAGGATACCGGTTTAAACTCTTGCAGTTAGAAGGATACAGCTACACATAGACGCAAAGTCTAAGGAAGAATTCATCCGAATTTGACATGCTGCGTTTGATATGCCGCAAGAACACACCTTTCTCCCCATCCCGTCTCCTGCCCTTATTTTGTCAGAAAAGGACGCAATAGTGTACAATCATTTCTGCTATTCTAAAAAGAATGAAAAACTATGGTGGGCATGCGTACCATTCGACACCACAGCACAGATATATGCTGTGTGTCTGTTAAAGGCTGGCTCATGTGAATCAGATAGATACTTCTACCCATCCACCAACCCACCCACCCCTGCTCCTCCATTATCCTCTCTCCACAACCCCACAACCCAAATTGGTTCAGTCCTAAACAATCAAAATATTTGGACAAAGTCCTGTACAAAGATTTATGAAATGTCACAGGTTTTGTCGTCTGGCATAGAGGGAGATGAGAGGGAAGGGGAGGAGCGGAGGGCGACCGGGCATCGAAAGGAAATCTTACCACATAGATGCGTGTGTGTGAGTGTGTGAGTGTGTGTGTGTGTGCAGTTCATAGCATGAGAAAAAGCAACGTTTTATAAACATGGATATCCACCTTCATCCTCACAGATAACATACAGCTGATCTTTATGAGTAAAACAGATTACAGGACATAAAATGTCAATAAACAAAGCTGTTCTTCAATAGACAGCATGCAAGGGATCTGCATTTAGAGGCCGTTCAGCCACGAATGGTGCAATGAAGAGGATAAAAAGAGCAAAAGGGCAGGGAGATTTGGCACAGGGGTTGAGGGCGAGGCAAAGAATGGTAGGGGTGGTGGGTGGGAGGGGGAGAGATTAAACTGTCTGTGTTAGGATGATTCTCAATGATCGCTTCTGTCCCTCATGAGGGTCTGATCTCTTGAATGAGCCCAGTTGTTTATGGCAAAGACGTCCTAACTGAGATAAGCATTGAAGAACATACAACACACACACACACACACACACACACACACACACACACCTCTCTCTCTCTCTCTCTCTCTCTCTCTCTCTCTCTCTCTCTCTCTCTCTCTCTCTCTTCTCGACAAACATACACCTAAGCAATAGCTTAAACAGACATTTCAAGAGAGTGTGTCACACGCTATCTATGCAGGTAAACTGGTTAGTGTTGACGGTGAAGCTGATGATCAAGAACAACAGCTGGCTGCATCGCTGATGTTCCACCAATATGATCACATTCACGTTCATTTCCTTGCCAACGCTGATAACTTCTCGGCTCTTTATGGTGCAGTGTTCACGTCAACACACGACAACAACAACAACAAAATCTAGTGTACTATGATTGTCAGCTGCATGGGTTGTTTTCCTTCTTCCTCTTAAGTCTGTTGTGATGACCCCTGAGTGCCAACTTTTGTTTTAAGCTAATACGCTCTGCTTTTTTGCTCTAGATGTTCTGGTTGTTTCATTTTTCTTGTTTGCTTGTCATTTGAATTAATCTATTCTAATTCATTACATACATTGCTGAGCTGACCAGCCTGAAACATGTGCAGCCTAAATTATGTGTGGAACGGAATCACCTGAATTTTCCAAGAGGAGTTTTCTGTGACTGAGGACTAGTTATGTGTGACGTATAACATCCTTTTTTTCATGTTGCGTAAGTTTGTTTTTTTTTTGTTTTTTTTAAATAAATTTCTTGTTTTGATTTGCCTTATGGATTATCCCTTCTCCTTTCCACCTGTTTTTCCCTTCCCTCCCCCTCGATCTCTATCCTCTCCCCCACCCGATACCCTTCCCCCATCCATCCTCCCCGCACCCCACCCCCACCCCCATCTGACCAACCTAATAAAGTTTTCAGTCAGACATAAATAACGACAGAGAATGAGACACAAAAAAACAGGGACAAAGCAAAAAAAAAAAAAAAAGAAGAAAAGAAGAATGAAAAAAATACAGCAGAGAAGAAGGAAAGAACAGGGGAAAATAACAAAAGACAGAAACGAAAAAAAAAAAGAGAGAACGCAAAAGACTAAAGAGTAAATTGAACAAAACGTTGAAAAGAGAAGAGAAGAAAGGAAAGTATACAAATAAAAAAGATAAGAAACAAAGAGAAAAAGAAACAAAACAGAAAAAAAAGAAAAAAGAAGAAGAAAAGGGAAGAAACACAAGTAAGATAGAATACGCGAAGGGGGTTGGGGGGGGGGGGGGAGGTGGAAGAAAGAAAGATAGAAGGAAAGAAGGGAATGAAGAGAGAATACAAAGAAAGAAAGAAAGTCAAGACATAAAAAGAAAGACAGGAAGAATAACAGGAAAGAACAAAGGAAAGTCGGTTCGTAAGAAACGAAATAAACGAGAAGGACAGAAAGGGGGGGGGAAAAAAAAAAGATAGAAGCTACCATCGTTTGCAGTTCAATTCAATGCTGACACGACAATCAAGACGAAAGAAAACCTTGAACAGCTTTGCTCATCGACTTTTCCGGTTAAAACTCATTTCAACCAAAGGCAGCAGGGAAAGCATGCAGATGATTATTGAAATGTCCTTGGTGCATACAAATGAACACATCATTCCATGGTTACCTTTCATTTCGAAGCGAGTATTCTTCCATAGAAACTGGAGCCTTAACTTTCATTTTTTTTGTTTCGCTCCCTCCCATGAAGAGGTACAAGAAGGAACTGTGCTTCGTGTTCTAAACTGTTTCATTGAGTTTGACACGTGGGCCCTACGACCCACCTAACTCTCTGGTTGTGTCTCGTGTTTATTCGTCTGTCTGTCTGTCTGTCTGTCTGTCTGTCTGTCTCTCTCTCTCTCTCTCTCTCTCTCTCTCTCTCTCTCTGTTACCCTCTCTCTCTCTCTCTCCCTCTCTCTCTTCTCTCTCTCTCTCTCTCTCTCTCTCTCTCTCTTGCCCCTCTCTCTCTCCACCCTCTCTCTCGTTAACGACAATTTACAATAAATAGAAAAGATATGGTCAGTGACGTGTCTGTCAGTAACAATACTGAAGCAACTGGTGTCAGTTTTCCCTTCTCTTTGCTTTCCTTGCCAAAAGTTCAGGCGTCGATTAAACCAAAAAACAAAAAAACAAAAAAACTCGAACCTTTGTTTCAACAGTATACGCACTCATTTCCCCGGAAGGGGTGAGAGAGAGAGAGAGAGAGAGAGAGAGAGAGAGGAGAGAGAGAGAGAGAGGGGAGAGAGAGAGGGAGGGAGGGAAGGGAGGAGAGAGAGAGAGAGAGAGAGAGAGAGAGAAGAGAGAGAGAGAAACCGGGCTGTGTGTGTGTGTGTGTGTGTGTGTGTGTGTGTGTGTGTGTGTGTGTGTGTGTGTGTGTGTGTGTGTGTTTTCTGTCCTACTTTCTGTTCTAATCTTTCTTTCTTTCCTGCTTCCTTTGTTGAAGCTTATTCTTTCTTTTCTTCTTCTTCTCTTTCTTTCTTTCTTTCTTTTCTTTCTTTCTTTCTTTCTTATTCATCTCTCCTGGTTCCTGTCTTAACTTATCTTTCTTTACTACTTTCTTCGTTAACCTTTTGTCTTTGTCTCTTTCTTTCTGATCTGTCTTGTTTTTCTATTTCTCCTACGCTTCTGTTTTTTTTTTTTTTTTTTTGGTCTGTGTTTCTGTGTACCCGTCCTTCTTTCTTTCTGTCTGCCTTTCTGAATCCTTCTTTGCTTCTGTGTCTCTTTCTTTCTGATCTGTCATGTTTTTTCTATTTCTCCTACTTAATCCCGTTGGCTCCTAGTGGAGCATAGGTCATCCACGAGCCTTCTCCATCTCTGCCTGTCCCGGGCGGCGACTTCCAATTGGCCCCAGGAATAGCCCAGTCGAGTTGTCTCCGCCTCCGTTGATCTTCTCCAGGTGGTGCGTGGTCGGCCTCTCTTGCGTCTTCCCTGTGGGTCCATCACTAGGCATGGCGGACAACGCTGGATGCCGGTTTTCTGAGGGTATGGCCAAGCCAGCCCCACTTCCTGCGCTTAATGTGATCTTCAATGGGCTCTTGTCCAGCTCTTCTCCACAAGTCTTCGTTTGTGACCATGTCCTGCCACCTGATGCGATAGATGTTTCTCCTACGTTTCTGTTTTTTTTTTCTGTGTTTCTGTGTACCCGTCCTTCTTTCTTTCTGTCTGTCTTTCTGAATCTTTCTTTGCTTCCATGTCTCTTTCTGTCTAATCTTTCATTCTCTTTTTTCCCTTCTTTTGTTCTTTCTTTGTCTGTGTTCCTTTTCACTTTTCTGTCTGTCTTTCTGAATCCTTCTTTGCTTCCATGTCTCTTTCTGTCTAATCTTTCATTCTCTTTTTTCCCTTCTTTTGTTCTTTCTTTGTCTGTGTTCCTTTTCACTTTTCTGTCTGTCTTCTGAATCTTCTTTGCTTCCATGTCTCTTTCTGTCTAATCTTTCATCTCTTTTTTCCCTTCTTTTGTTCTTCTTTGTCTGTGTTCCTTTTCACTTTTCTGTCTGTCTTTACTTCTTTTCTTTCACCGTTCTATTCCTTCTCCGTTGCTTTTCTTCCTTTCATCTTTCTTTATTTCTATAAACTTTTCTAATTATCTTGGTTTGCTTTCGGGCTGTTCTCTCAGACTCTTTTTTGTTGACCTTATAGAACAGACCAGAACAGATATATGTGCCTGCTGGACGTTCATCATGAAAGAAGTCAGAATACGCAGCATAATGAACATTCATTACGTGAATGATAGAGGTCAGAATAAACTACCTGATAAGAGTACATTATATGAATGATAGAGATCAAAAGACGCACGTGATTCAGCGACGTGAGAGAAAGGTGAATGTTGATTGAATGTTATGGATCTTGGGGCCATTCCAAAGATCCAGACGATCAGATAACACGGTAGGGCCGTCTTTCGAGTTTTGCCAGTGTGTGTGTGTGTGTGTGTGTGTGTGTGTGTGTGTGTGTGTGTGTGTGTGTGTGGCGCGTGCGTGCGTGCGTGCGTGCGTGCGTGCGTGCGTGCGTGCGTGCGTGCGTGCGTGCGTACGTGCGTGCGTGCGTGCGTGCGTGTGCACGACAGTTAGAGATAGATAGAGAGAGAGAGAGAGTGAGAGAGAGACAGAGACAGAGACAGGGACACAGCGAGACAGAGAGAGAGAGAGAGAGAGAGAGAGAGAGAGACAGCAGACAGGGCAGACAGACAGACAGACAGAGAGAGAGACAGAGAGAGAGAGAGAGAGAAGGCCACCGACATTGGCATGTTTGTTGATTTGGTCATAAACAAAGACTGACTCCAGCCAAAATAAGTATATCATTATTTTGGCTAATCTATTTCTAACCTGAAGATACAAGTTGCAAGTTTCATTTGTATTTATGTATTACTGATGGCAGAGAGAAGAGAAAGTTTGAAACTTAATGCAATGATCAATGACATTTTGCAGTGTACATTTCTCACATTTTTTCCTTTTCCTTTTTTTTTTTTTTTTGGCTGTCCCAACTTCTGTGCCACCTCAGTGGCAGTGCACCCACGCGGCTCATTCCGACACCCTGTCCACAGCCACAGCCCAGTCGCCCCGCCGCAGCCCCGGCACCGGCAATCCACAGGGAGCGGTTCAGTGTCAAGTCGTCAAGAGGCAACCCACCGGAGGAGACACTTCACTGCTGCCGAGTCACTTCGGTGGTGTTCAGTGGTGCCTGTTCTGATCCAACATACGCAGGATACCACCTACTAAGCCCCCTGCTGACGACGATAATTGCTTAGTCGCGGAGCCGGAGTGAGTGAGCTCTCCCTCCGGAGAGCGCCATCACGTCCGTCCAACGACAGCCCCCATGGACTCGCCGATACCGGTGACCCCGACGGAACCAAACTAAGGCCACAGACGTGGAGAGGACATCGAAATTGAGGTCACCGTGAGAGCAGGGCATGAAGGGCCACAGAATTTGAGACTTTTTTTATATTGATCGATGAGAATGAGGATGATAAAGATGATGCTTCGGATTTCCATTTCGGTCTGAGACTGCGTGACAGGGCTGTACTATACGCTTCCTTTCATAATATATCCCGGCGTCAACCAGGCCCGAGAGATGCAGGCACCTGCAGTGTTGGTCAGGGAATTTGAGCAACACTTTCAGAGACGCATCCATTAAGTGGATGAAACTCAACTCTGTGGTCCCAGTCTTCCCAACTGGGCCCGTAGCAAACTCAACTCTGGGTGGGTAGGAGCCGGTCGGAGCAGAAAAATCCCACATGACTCTGATGGGAATCGAACCCGCGACCTCCCAACCGGGAGTCCGCGACGTTAACCACTTCGCCACGGCGGCTGGTATTTTTCACATTTCTTAATATGTAGGACACGAGATAATGGAATGTGTCTATTTCTGCGTGGAGAATCACATCTCCGTTCACTGGCATTTTCTCCGAAACGTTGTCATGGATGTCTAAGGGCGAGATTCGTAACCTGAAACGAATGAAAATGTTCTGAACGTGAGATGTTTCAACGGATTAAGAAATGGTGCTGAAGTTAGGGAAGATTCAAATGTGCAATGGATGGAAAATCGCGTGTGTGTGTGTGTGTGTGTGTGCGTGCGTGCGTGCGTGCGTGCGTGCGTGCGTGCGTGCGTGCGTGTGTGTGTGTGTGTGTGTGTGTGTGTGTGTGTGTGTGTGTGTGTGTGTGTGTGTGTGTCGCGCGCGCGTGTGTGTGTGTTGTGATATGTGACGCTGTTGTTGTGGCCGTGTTTTGTTATGTTGTGCTGACATGTGCTATGCTGAGTTTTGTTATGCTGTGTCGTATTGGTTCGCGTGTGTTGTGCTGTGTTGTGTTGTGCTGTGTGTTGTGTGTTGTGCTGTGCTGTGCTGTGTTCTGTGTTTCCGGTCCTGTGTTGGTTTTCTTGTGCCGTTTCGTACTGTTTTGTTGACCTGTACTTTGGAGTCCTCTGTCGTATTGTATTGTGATATTCTGTGTTGTGCTGTTGATGTGCTTGTATCGTCTTGTATTGTGCGGTATTGTGTTGTCTCGTGCTTGTTCTCTCTCTCTCTCTCTCTCTCTCTCTCTCTCTCTCTCCTCTCTCCTCTCTCTCCTCTCTCTCTCTCGCACTCTCTCGCTCTCTCTCTCTCTCTCTCTCTCTCTCTCTCTCTCTCTCTCTCTGCTCTTTCCTTGTTTTGTTCTGAGTTGTCTTATGCTGTGGAGCCATGTGTTGTGTTAGACAAAGACAAACAGCAGACTGGGCCTCATAGCCATCTCAAATTTAGCCCCTAAAGAGACAAGAATACAGAGCAAACCACTTCGAATGTAGCGGAACGTATCTGGTCAGCCTCAGTGCCACTGCAAAAGTGAAACCCTTATTACAGCAGATAGATCGATAATAGCATATCCCAGAGTATTACACTGGACTAGAGGCCTGTGTGCAAACTGGAAGCGAAAGACAGCATAGCCTAAGATTCCAAAACATTTCCAAATGGACAAGTTGGCGTGTGCATTTGATTTTTTATACAAGCCCAGAGATCATAGACCTGTCGAAAAGCAAGAGCAAATAAGGCTGTTTTGTACCTGAGTATTAATAAACGGTACTTCCATCTTTGGTTAGATATATTCGTATAACTTGACAAGTCTGATGACCTTATTGAGACTTATTGCATTGGGAATGACAATAAGCGAGACGTCCTCTCAATAAGAAGGTGGTATAAACGCAAAAAAACGGAATGTGACTGGGAAAATTGGACGTCGTTTGAAACTAGTAATAACAATTTAATAAACGAGGCCAGCATGCATTGGTTTTCTTGCAGAGAGAATCATGAATCTAAAGAAGCATCTGCAGATTCCGTGCTGTAGGTGAAATGAGAGACATTTATCCATTTCAGCTGTGCGTCTTTTTATGGCACGCTCTCAAGCTCTCAAGATGATGGGTTCATCATCAATTTGTTGAGCAGGTACACAATGCGATCCAAAACACAAGAAAAAGGGTAAAAAGCAATTGTCTAGAATGTGGAAATTTTGAGCTCAGACGAGAAGTGGAATGCCTCGAATTGAAATAGGAAATGGATATTTCCAGCATTTCATTGGTGCCTTTCGTCACCTACAGAGGCACATCATCGGACATGTTTTGTTGTCACATCTAAAGAATATTTCAAATGGTATGTGTGAATTTGGAGCTATTTCAGAGTAACGGTTTTCAGTCCATACCATTAATTTTTCTCACTGTCATCGTTCTCTCTCTCTCTCTCTCTCTCTCTCTCTCTCTCTCTCTCTCTCTCTCTCTCTCTCTCTCTCTCTCTGTGATGTCGATGGACAGACAGACAGACAGACAAACAGATAGATAGATAGACAGGTAGCCAGATGGATAGATAGATGAATAGACAGATGGATGTGTCTGTCTGTGTGTCTGTCTGTGTGTCTGTGTGTCTGTCTGTCTGTCTATCAGTCTGTGCATCGTGCTTGCTAGTGTGTCTACGTACGGGTGTCTGTATGTGTGCATATTTGAGTGTGTAGACATATGTGTGTATTTCACGGATCAGCCATACATTGACAAATGGAGAGGAAAGAGGAGGGACGTCATGAAGTCATGATGATGAACAGCTAAGTTACAAAGTAAAAACGAAAAGTTTTGATATCAACAAACATCAAAATCCACGTTGGTTAGAATCTTTGTCTCCTGCTTCCCTCTCCCCCCCCCCCCCTTCCCACTCCATGGGGAGTCACTGGGGCACAACAGTGAAGAACAGCTCAACAGGGCTCTCAGGTTCTGTCTGTTGTGCGCCAAGGGGTTGGTTCCTGAAAAAAATTTTTTTCCTGTCCATCAATCTGCAATATTATTAGACCATCACTTTATCTGTCTTCCTATGAATTCCCTCCTTCAACAGTTCCTAGATGATTGCTTTAACAGGACCGTTCGATCTCGTTACCTGTCTATACCAACGCAGTTTTCTTTTCTTAACTAATGTCCAGAGATCTTCATATGGTCCAGTGTGCTGCCTGTTTATCTGACGCACTTCTTTATGGGTGGTATACTCAGTATAACTGATGGTCATGACCTTGCAGAAATACGTTATTCCCGTGGCTCGGATTCTTCTTCCTGGTTCCACGGCTGGGGTGCGTGTCTTGCATGTCATGGTGCACAGGACGTGATCTGGTGTTTCAATGAGACTTTTTTTGTCCTGGAAATGCAGATTTTAGCCTGGACAGAGCTGAAATTGTTTTTGCAGACTGAGAGAATTTCGTTTTTGTTGTTGAACATTTGTTGTACACATTAAACAAGCACACAACAGCAAACAATCACACATTCATAAACCATATAAACGTCTTTTAATTAAAAAAATAATAACTTCAAGAGTACAAAGAACTATGTAAGAAACTACATAATGAATAGTGAAACACACAGAGAGAGGAAAAAAGAGAGGGGAGAGAGAGAGAGAGAGAGAGAGAGAGAGAGAAGAGAGAGACAGAGAGAGAGACAGACAGACAGACAGACAGACAGACAGACAGACAGACAACAAATAGGCGGACAGACAGATGATAATCAACAATTCCAGTCAAATTTAAGCCAAAGGATTTGGGGGTGAAACAAAGCTCAAAACAATAGTTTAACACTTGATCTTTCCGATCAGTAAGTCACATCAGCATTATTTTTCTTTCTATAGGTGTAGATGCAGTCACTGGAAGAAAGGAGAGATACATTTTTCATGAATTCATTTTATTCCACATGAATCAATTCTCAAGAGGACGATAAGAAAGCCATTTGTGATAGAAATTTGAAATAATATCATTAATGCAGACATCTATTCCTTAAAGGAGTATCTAGTATCTGTTGTTTTTTTTAGATGGGCAAGAAAGGCTTATAGAACTGGACAAACATTCTGAATATTTATTTTATTTTATTCTATTTTATTTTCTCTTTTCTTTTTTTGTTTTCTACCCTCCCAACTCCCCCCTCCCCCTTCTGCTTTCTGCTTTCTCCTTCTGTGGCTTCCCTCCCTCCATTTTCATTTTTGTTGTTGATCTAAGGTCAGGCAGTAAACAGTGATCACGTGGCGTGACTGTCTGCCACTTTGCTGCTGTTGACGTTATCAGTGATCGGTGCTGAATGGATACACTAGAGGTCTGGCTGGAGCTAACACAAGAGTGACAAGACAACGCCGGTACCTGAACCTCGGATTACGGTCATTCTCTCATCGGGAAGGGCTGGAAAAAACCATGGCTGTCGAGGTCAGTCGTCTGGGGCAGCGGAAGCGGAAGGAGAAGGGAAAGGGCAATGGAAAGGGGGAGTCAGAAGGTATCTGCGAAAAAAAGATAGGGACTTTCTGAGGAAAACATGAGGGGTGGAGGATGATTTGGTACGTTGTGTAAATGATAAGGGGAGAGTGAGGTTAGCCGGAAGTGAAGAAGAAAGGGTGGAGAAGGAAGGTGTGGAGGAAAAGGGAGAGCGAGAGTGTAGAAATGACAGCGTTCCTATTGTGTTGCCTGGCCGCTATTTATAAGAATATCCTTTAAATTAAACAGGTTTGTTATTGCCCACCCATTCGTCAGAGTACTGGGGTTTGGATTTATATCAAAACAGAATAAAGAAAGTTATAGAATAAAGGAAACTACCAGTCGAATGTTTTTTTTGAAAACATATATACAATTTACACTGAAAGAGCCCGGAGCCAGAGTTATAGAATAAAGGAAACTACCGGTCGAAAATTTTTGGAAAACATATAGAATTTACACTGAAAGAGCCCAGAGTTATAGAATAAAGGAAACTACCAGTCGAAAATTTTTGGAAAACATATAGAATTTACACTGAAAGAGCCCAGAGTTATAGAATAAAGGAAACTACCGGAAGAAAATTTCTGGAAAGCATACATACAATTTACACTGAAGGAACCCCAGTGTTACCAGAGGGATGACTGACTGGCTGACTGACTGACTGACTAACTTATCGGCAAACAAAGTAACCAACCAATTATCAACCAAGACAAGACAGACCGATGAAAACTGAAATCAAAACACAGAATCCTGGGCAGTCCAGGTCCAGCACAGTTCTCTGTCCCGTGTAACGACCAGTCCTCCATGCAGTCCACCGAGGACTTCTCCCGTCTGACTCTGGGACGTCCATTGTCCACTGTGGTCTGCAGCACTGGACATATGGAATCATGGCAAGATACATGTCCATCCCAGGCGAGGTGACAGGCGTTTGGACACTGCTGGAAAGGGTTCATTTTTTTTTGCCAGCGTGTGTCTGGTGTTGCTGCACAGAACTTCCTCTGTTTATCGTGTAATACGTCAAAATACTATTTCACCCCCCCCCCCACCCCCCCCCCCCCCCCCCCCCCCACCCCAAAAAAGAAGAAATAAGACGTCAAAATACTATTGTGATTGAAAACTTCATTCAAATATTTATGCAGTTACTCTATTGATCTTCGAAAAGTAACTTGTACAACGCAATTTTCAGCGTAAGAGCTCCGCAAATGAAAAGTAAAATTCTCAATTCAGTAGCAGCAGCCACCAAAATCAAAATATACATTCCAAAACTAACGGAAATGGCTGAGACATCTGCAATGTATTTTAGTCAATGTCTCCAACTAATGTACCTCTTTCACAATGGCAGCAAGGAAAGATAACCTCAGCGCTTCTCTTCAACCCCGGAAACATGATGGCGCATGGTTATTACATTCCACCACCTCGTTGTCAGCCTGCATGCTGGGCTCAAAGGTTCAAAGCAGGTCGTAAAAAGGCGCGAGGTCTCTTTAGCATTGATCTTTGATGGACACCTAATTTGATAACACATATTCCACCTTGAAAAGTGTTTCTTCTGACACCCATCTCCTAACCTCACCCGCTTCCACTTCCAGCCTCCTCATCCCTTCTTCTCAGTATATTTCTCATTATCCCTACCTCTCTTCTTCTTCATCTTCTTCATCTTCTTCTTCTTCTCCTTCTTCTGCTTCTTCTTCTTCTTCTTCTTCTTCTTCTTCTTCTCTTCTCTCTCTCTCTCTCTCTCTCTCTCTCTCTCTCGTGCGCGCGCGCACGCACACACACCACACACACACACACACACACACACACACACACACACACACACACACACACACACACGCACGCACAAACATCTCATTCTCTCTTGCGTCAATAGCAGAAGTTAGCATTTCTGAACTCTACCACCCACCCCAATTCTCGGCACGCGGTAAGCTTACAACTGCCATCAATGATGGTTGTCTCAACCGATCTCCACCTCCACCTGCACCCCAGCTTCTCTCTCTCTCTCTCTCTCTCTCTCTCTCTCTCTCTCTCTTCTCTCTCTCTCTCTCTCTCTCTCTCTCTCTCTCTAGGAGGTTAGCTTTTCTGAACAGATAATGACCTAGCCTCCATCTTCCCACCCGACACCTTTGCACTGGTTTAGCTTACAACTGCCAGCAATGATGTTTGCTTCTTCGTTTCAGGCGCTAAGGTCAGACCTCTCCACCCCATCTGCATCTCCTCTCTCTCTCTCTCTCTCTCCTCTCTCTCTCTCTCTCTCTCCTCTCTCTCTATCTTGTGATCATCATCGCAACCATTATCATCATCACTGTTATCGTCGCCGTCATATCTATTAACATCTTGTTGTGGAAGAATGTTCAGGATACGAATTGTTATAAATCTGATTTTGACGTAAAAACAATACGTAACTATGTATGAATGTATCAACGTAAGTTTGTGTATGCATGTGTTACTACAGTGCCCTTTACATGTCGGCATTTTTTTTTTTTTTGGCTTTTTTGTTCGCAAGTTATGTTACGGAAAGATTGTATTTTGGATAAGTTGATTTTGGCCATCAACTTTGCCGGCCACAACGCCTACCATCTGTACTGGTATATCTGTCTATGGTTAGAAGAAACTGCTCAACAGTTCATGTACCTGAGATCCACCATTATCAAACTAAACATCCTGTCCAGATTCAAACCTATGTGGGAAGCCAAGAACATAAAGTCCTCTCAATCTCCTCACAGATTCATTCTGTAGCCTGCATTTGCTGTCATTTCATCTCTCAACCCACCTGACACACACATACCTTGGGTCTTGCTCTGTTGTTCGCTTACTTTCAGATCTCTTTAACACCTGCACGACTGCGCAGCGCAGGAACAGAAACAAATCAACAGACCATCTTTCTTTTCCTTCTCCTCACCCTAATTCAATACGAATGGCATTTGTGGACTTCAAACACACAGAACAGACACCGCTTTTGACAAAGATGATTTCTTTCTCCACGCAGAGCATAAGTTACTGTTTGACCTCGAAATTTAACTGTATTAAAACAAAAAGTGTGACGTTACTCAAGTGTAGTGTGAAAGAAAAAAAAAGGTTTTGAATCAAACCCCCCATAGCTGATATAAAAATAAAAAAAGATCACTTTGGAACGTAGACGCAAATTGTTTCCACAACCCCATCCCTACTGCGGGGTGTAACTAGCAGTTGCCAAGAATGCTGTTTGTTTCCACCGCATTTCTGAGACAAGAGTTGAGGTGACGGCAAACTTGCAAATTACGGAGTAGACCGCTCGCTGTTTTTCTTTACAGATACTCTTTTTTTTTTAGAGAATGGGAAATAAGACTTTAAGTGAGCTTGTTTGTTTGTATGTTTCATTTTCTTTTCTTGCTGTGAACTCTTGATATTTCCTAATTTCGTTTTCTCAACTCCACAATCTTGTCTGATTTTTTTCTTCTGTGAAATTTCAATGGCAATGCACCCAGGCCAGTAATTGTGGCTACCCGTCCACTGCCACACTGGCTTGTCCGGCCGCAGTCCTGGCGCCAGCAATCCACAGGAACCAGTCAATGTCAAGTTGTCATGAGGCAACCTACCAGAGTAAACACTGTGATGCTGCCAGTTACTTCAGTGGTGTTCAGTGGCGCCTAGACTGATCCAGCATTAGCAGGACACAACATATTCTGGATTCAACCACGCTCAAGAGATAACAAACACCTGCAGTGCTGGTCATGAAATTCGAGCAACACTGTCTGAGACACTTCCATGAACTGGATCAAATTCGACTGTGTGGTCCCAGTCTTGAAAAGGCCTATAGCAAACTCAACTTGGATAGGAGCCAGTCCGGACAAAAAGAAATGATTTGGTGGTAATTGAATCCCTAATCTCTCAGTAGGAACGTGTGATGCTAACCACTGCACCACAGTGCCTAGTGCCTTGTTTGAGGGCTATTTCTCGCGCATGTTGCAAAGGTGATCAGAAACTAGAAGGGCCAAGGTCCAAAGGACCCTGGAGCCGCCTACAGTCATATCTGCACTACGTATCTTAACCATCATTGACTGGGTTCCTAACTGGGCCACATCCATCTTTCCACGAAGTTTCATTAATATCGATGCATCAGATTTTGCAAAATCGTGTTCACAAACAGACTGACCACGCAGGTGTATTTGTGTATTGTTACTCAACCGATCTTGGATTCACCATCTTGAATCCAAATCTGCATCACTAGATCCACACAAGAACACAACGGGTTCCTCTGTTAGCCTCATTCCACCTTTCCACAAGGCTTCGTTAGAAATCGCTGCTTAGTTTTAGCGTACATCGTGCTAACAGACAAACATACAAAGAAATGAACGCAGATGAAAACCGTCAGAGGCGGGGTTGTAAATATCGCACAGCTTCTTTTGTCAGCGTATTCGATTTGAGGATATTTAAAGCTTTCACAGATTTTGTTTCAACGTTGGGAAAGCGTTTCTTTCTGGAGTTTCCTGAGCAGGAGAACTGGAAGTAGGAATGCCAGGACCTTATGCCCCAACCTTCAAGGAATTCCGTTGCAGTTATGTCTCTTTTCTGTCTCTTATTTTGACTCTACACTCGAAATGTTTATTGTGCGTTACTGCCTTGCACTGTTTTTCTGCCTTTCTTGACATTTCATCCGTCTTTGTCTTCCAAAATGTCCACGCTTTTTGTCTCTCCTTACAATTTACCACATGCCAGCTTTTTTTTAATGTGAATAGGTAGGGAGACTGCGCACAGAGACTGTGTAAAGAGCGGAGACTAACAGTCCATTCTGCATTGTCTCTTTGCCCGTATGGCGTTTCCATCTATTTTCATACACATACATATTTCAAAACTTTTTTTTTGCTAAATTGAATTGATTCAGGTGGCTGCCTGGAGCTTACAGCCTGGTCTGATATACTTTATTGTCACTGGTTCACTATCACGTTGTAAATGGAAGAACATATGTAGACGGCTGTCTTTGCTGTTTGTTTCTTTTTCAAGATATACCTTTTTTTCTCTGTGTGGTGAAAGCTCTGAAAAGATGTTGATGGCAGTTTTGATAGTAAAAAAAAAATACTGAAACAGAAACAAATGTGGCAAAATGATAATACAGTAGTTTTACCAATTTGAACTGTGTGTAAAGTACTTGGGTAAGTGTTGTCAACAGCCATTTTATTTATTCGACAGCATCCGTTGAAGGTAAGCTTCAACACGATGAAGCACGTGCCATTCCAGAGATCCCTGAACCGGACATAGTGACGTAGGACACGGTTTTCAGATTAAGTTGTTGAGAGAAGTGCTAATAAAGAATCGAAGAGCTGAATCGTCACTGCGATTGATTGATTGATTGAACTATAGTTGAGGTTTTGCTTGATGTCTTTGAAAGTATTGTTCCGCGTGAAGTTTATTACCATATGACCTATTTACAGGCGACAACAGAAATACGTGGTAATTCCGGAATCTTCTTGATAACTAAAGAACCTTCAGGAAAATACAAAGCTTCCAGAGGTTCCAAACATTATTTCTAGAATTCTCCGTGCATTTTGATCAGCCGTATATTATCATAGCTCTGGAACTTTCTAGAAAGTCCTCTGCACTTTTGATTGCTTATGCTACGCCATGTTTCTCGAAGTTCCAGTTAATAAACGATTAGTCGGGATTTGCTGGAGACAGTGGGGTTCGAGGGCAAATCTCTGTGTGGACCGTTGTAACGGTAGATGATGGCTGACTGTATGAAGCTTCAGGTAGAGTTAAGACTCGACATATGTCACTGGAGTTGCCCCTTCTCGTGTCTGCATCGGATTCATGGAGAGATCAGAGAGCTCCTGTCATTCACCCCAGTCAGTGATCGACGTCCACTGACCTGTCATGTCTCCCGGAAACAGGGAGTTTGACACTTCATCACAACAGCCCTCCCCACTCTCAAACTGCATGATCTCCAACTTTCATCTCCCTATTTCAACATTTTCACCTTTCCCACTACCTTAAATTGAGGTGACTGGAGCAGTGGGTTCATTCAGAAACGGCTATCAGTTTCCACCACATTGTACCAGTAGACCATGTTTGGAAATCTGCAAGGGAGGTTATCGAATTGGGGTTGGCGTTCACTGAGAGTAACCCCACCGTTTTCATGGAACAAAGGCACTGGTGGGTATGCCCGAAGCAATGTTGCCCCATCAGTCAGCTTACGGTTCCATCAGAAAGATAAAATGCCGAAACATTGGTGTGAAATGATATTCCTGGGCCACTAGTTACACAGACAGTCAATATCCTGAGCGTCATTCTGGCGTGCACCTCAGATCAAACATTTCACTATTTTGGTCAGTTTATCTGATGCATACACCGAGAAAAGGTAAACCTATATCAAATGGAAAAGACGGGCATTGTTTTCGCCTAATTTTATCCAGAACATGTCTATTAAAAGGGCATTTGGAAGAGTGCAAACCAGCCAAGATCAAACGACGTGGATCCGCCATTTGATTTAGATCCACACCAAAATGTAATGAGTTGTCAGAGGGCCACATCCCATCAGTGCACAAATAATCGTTGAAAATAGTTGAGTAGATTTTACGGGTATATTGCTAAATAGATCCTGGACTGGTCGTTTAGGTTGGTTCATCAGAATGGATCTGCACCAAAATTAAATGGCTTCGTCCCAGGGTGTTATATTCTTTCCATCATGTTTCCTTAAAACTGGTTTGGTAGTGTTTGCATTATGTTGCGGAACAGATCTTGGGTTTGTCGTATATTTCGGATCAGCTCAATGGATCTGTGCCAACTATCAGTGGGGTTGTCCTTGAACTACGTGTCATTTTCCACCATTATATTTTTGAAAACCGGTTGAGTTCTTTCTATGCACTCTTTTAGACAAACTATCGGGCGATTGTGGATGAAAACGTAACACCAAAGGCAGAAGTAATCATGGTCTGGACCTCTGGGGGTTTTTTTGTTTTTTGTTTTTTGTTTTTTGGGGGGGGTGTGTTGTTTGTTGTTTTGTTTGTTGTTGTTGAAAATGTAGGGTAAGAAACAGATTTCTCTTCATTTTTGTTTGCAGACAGAAAGTAATGGTTTGTTGTTGTCGTTTGTTAGTTTTTAAACAGGATATCAAACTGGGCTGGTTTTGTAGTTGTTTACCTTCAAATGTTTCCTTTGAACTGCTTTGCTGAGTTCGAATGTTTTGTTTTTTTTGTTTTGTTTTTTTAATTCTATTGTCGACTAATTTGAGAGCACAAGTAAAGTACCCCGACCATCAAACGCAGGGAACAAACATGTCTGTACGCTGTTGTCTGTTTTGTGACTTATGTGTTTCATTCGTGCGGCAGTCTAGTTACTTTACCCTTGCTGAGTTGCTTTTAATTACCGATTGGAAAGTTACTGTCGGGTAATTTGTCTTTCTGTGTCAAGGAAAGAGCTAGAACCCCACCACCTCTTTCTCTCTCTCTCTCTCTCTCTCTCTCTCTCTCTCTCTCTCTCTCTCTCTGTGTGTGTGTGTGTGTGTGTGTGTGTGGTGTGTGTGTGTGTGTGTGTGCGCGCGCGCGGGCTGCGCGCGCTCGCGTGCGTGCGTGTGTGTGTGTGCTCAAGTGTGTGTAGGTGTGTTTTGTGTGTGTGTGTGTGCATGTAGACATGCATACGTGTGTGGAGGAAGAGTATGGAGAGAGGAGGGTGAAAGAACTGTTGTTCTTCCTGTTTTTATGCAGTGGACACTCATTTCTCACAAATCATGTATTTCAGTACAGCTTGAGGAATGATTACTTTTGTCATTGAAAACACTTCGGTGAAGATGAAAGGAAACAGGAGTGTGTGTGTGTGTGTGTGTGTGTGTGGTGTGTGTGTGTGTGTGTGTGTGTGTGTGTATGTGTGTGTGTGTGTGTGTGTGTGTGTGTGTGTGTGTGTGTGTGTGTGTGTGTGTTATTTCAACCCAAATCCCACATGACACTGTAACGATCAACATATACACAGACAGACATAGGCCATTCCAGGCTATTTTCAGCAGTACCAAGAATTTCACCAGACAGCCTCCATCCTATAATGTTCGTCGTCCAGATTTCAGTCAGTACCTATGTCAATTGACAGGTGAAAGAAGCTTATTCCTGTCTCGGTGTTTGCAGTGAAGATGTTCGGCACAATTTAAGAGCAGCACTGGACACTGTGATGGCCCACATCTTATGGTCAAAAGGAGAAGATCAAGGGGTTCGGTCAGTGACAAGGTCAGGTCCTGCAGACTGGTAGAGACCATCATGCGAGGCACTGTGCCACGAGGACAGCAGAGGTGACACCGAGAAGAAAAGATGGGAGGATCACATCAAGGAATCGACAGACAGAAGTTGGGAGGATAATTTCAAGCAATGGGCAGAACAAAAGATGGGGGGCAAGGAGGGGGGGGGGAGGGAATAACTTCTAGGGATGGACAGAAGAAAAGATTGGTAGATTACATCAAGGAATGGACAGAGAGAAGAAAGGATGGGAGGATAACATCAAGGAATGGACAGAAGTAAGATGGAGGATAACATCGAGGAATGGACAGAAGAAAAGATGGGAGGATAACATCGAGGAATGGACAGAAGAAAAGATGGGAGGATAACATCGAGGAATGGACAGAAGAAAAGATGGGAGATAACTCAAGGAATGGACCGAGAGAAGAAAAGATGGGAGGAAACAACATCAAGGAATGGACAGAGAGAAGAAAGATGGGAGGATAACATCAAGGAATGGACGACAGAAGAAAAGATGGAGGAGAATAACATCAAGGAATGGACAGACAGAAGAAAGATGGGAGAATAACTTCAAGGAATGGACAGACAGAAGAAAAGGATGGGAGGGCAACACACGCAGAGCTTTCATTCATCAAGTTATTATTTGTGACAGCTCTGTCGAATTCTGTATCATTTTAGTGCGTGATTTGTTTTATAATGTCATACTAGAATCTTTACCTCTCTTCCCTCACTACCATGTCTGCTAGCACTCAGGCAGGAGGTCATTTGCTGATGAAGGCAAATAAAACCGAAAATTTCAACTATAACCACGACAGTTTGTTGTTCTTGTGCTTCTTTCTTTTTGATATATATATGAACAATTTAGTAGTGGGGGGGAAAACAAACGGAGATTATCCCTTCTTCAATCATTATAGAAATGACTTGGCAAAAATTTGAAATTTAAAAAAAATAACTGTAGATTAAAAAAGTGGAAAATTGTATATATATATTATCATAAATATGAAACCCTTCACTAGCTGCATGAGGAAACCGTCACAATTCCTCTTGAAGGCAGATATATATGTAGCGTCTGCTCCTAGACCTTTAGTCTGCTGGATCTGTCTCATCAGAGAGACACGGTTGATCGTGTCTGTGCTCTTGGCGTCAAATAGAGACACACCACAGTCCGTAATTCTGCGGTGTTTTCACCACCAAGGGTTCAAAAAAGAATCCAACAGCACCCCTAAAGCAGCCAGCGAAAGGTAGTAATATAAAACAAAACGAAAGTGAGGAGAGGAAAAAAGTTGCTGAAAGACTAAAAGCATTATGCAAACAGTATAAAATGTAGGGGACAATCTTTGAGCCTATGCTTGAGGATCCATTTAAGGATGCAAGGGAGATCAAAAAATATTGAACAGTCTGAGTGGTCAGCTCTGCTGTTCAACAACCCAAGCATTGTCAGCGGCTAAGAATTGTGCAGAACAACCTTTACTCGGATCTCCTAAGAGATGCGATCGCCCACTGATTGACCAAACAATATAATGCTGAACAATTAAGTAGTGGGGGAAAACAAGCGCAGGTTAACAATTCTTCCATCATTATAGAAATGACTTGGCAAAGATTTGAAAATTTAAAAAAAATTGAAGATGAAGAAAATGGGAAAATGTATATATTATTATAAATATGAAAACCCTTCACTAGCTGCATGAGGGAACCATCACAATCCCTCTTGAAGGCAGATCTATATGTATATCGCCTGCTCCTAGGCATTTCGTCTGCTGGATCGGACTCATCAGGGAGACACGGCTGATTGTGTCTGTGCTCTTGGCGTCAAATAGAGACACACCACAGTCCGTAATTCTGCGGTGTTCTCACCATATATATATATATATATGGTTTTTTGAAAACTCAACAAACATACTACGGTATTGCACACCAGACTTTTCTAGGATAGCATTCTTGTTAAAACCGAAAAGGCAGAGGAGTCAAATTACCACTTTCCGCGGTCACTGAGGAGAAACAATCAGGTTTCGAAATATCGGTATCTGACCAGGAGTTATATGCTAGTGAGTTTCCTCCCCATTGGAGAATGTCTCCCCCTTGGAGACCATAAGCTTGCTGAAGGCTCATTTTGAGAAGCATTTATTTCATTTTTTCCCCATTCACCCACTCAAGCACATACTGTTAGTTAGGCAGAATTATCTACCACTGCAGATATGAATGCTTATTTCCCCGTATTTCTTCAATCTAAGACATAAGAGCAAGCTTTGTTTATAATTGAATATTTCTTGCAGTCATTGCAATACCAAGCTGCTCTGTAAGTTGCTGGAATGGTGCGGTATTTATCCTTGGAATTTATTAGTTTATTGTAATTTAGTCCCTTGCGGATTCATTCCAAGAACTGGCCCTCAGCACTTGTGTCTTAAGATGTTATCTTTTTATATTTTCTACTTTTCATAAGAAAATGTAGCTTGTTTTGCTCTTTCATGATTTTCTTTTGCTTCTTAGGTGGCACCTTTGGTTGGTTTTTTGAAAACTCAACAAACATACTACGGTATTGCACACCATACTTTTCTAGGATAGCATTCTTGTTAAAACCGAAAAGGCAGAGGAGTCAAATTACCACTTTCTGCGATCACTGAGGAGAAACAATCAGGTTTTGAAATATCGGTATCTGACCAGGAATTATATGCTAGTGAGTTTCCTCCCCATTGGAGAATGTCTCCCCCTTGGAGACCATAAGCTTGCTGAAGGCTCATTTTGAGAAGCATTTATTTCATTTTTTCCCCATTCACTCACTCAAGCACATACTGTTAGTTAGGCAGAATTATCTACCACTGCAGATATGAATGCTTATTTCCCCGTATTTCTTCAATCTAAGACAGAAGAGCAAACTTTGTTTATAATTCAATATATATATAATATATATATATAGAGAGAGAGAGAGAGAGAGAGATCAATGCACAAAAGAGCAACAAGCTGGCTCTTTGTTATCCCAAATTTTCGGCGAGTACACCTCGCCTTCCTCAGGGGACTTTAATTGTCTTATGTTCACACAGGTATCACAAATTATTCTGACAATCACTCAGGCAAACAAGAAAGAAGAAATAGGAAAGCAAAAAGCATGGAAAACAATCTACAGAATCGAAACACAAACTCCCAGGCGTGTGCGTATACCGAATTTGTGAATAGTGTGTATTCATACGAGTGATTGAATGAATGAGTACGTACGCGAAAGCGGCAGGGGGGAGGGGGGGGCAGGGGGGGGGGGGGCGTGTAGGAGGGGAATGGGGAGGGCAAGGAAGGGGGCGGGGGGGGGGGACGAAAATGGTTGCACATGTATGAATGGGTGTTAATGTGTCTGTGCTTCTGCGTTATGGAATGTGGTACAGTAGTGGTGGTAGTAGTGATAGTATTAGCAGTAGTAGAAGCGGCAGTAGTAGTCCTAGCAGTAACAGCAGCAGCAATAGTAGTAGTAGTAGACGAAGTAATGATAGTGGTGGCCGTAGAATTAGTAGCAGTAGTAGTAGTAGTGGTAGCAGTAGTAGTAGTAGTAGCAGTGATAGTAGTAGTCATATTAGTAGTAGTGGTGGTAGAAGTCGCAGTGGCTGTAAATGTAATCATAGAAACCATGATGACGATGACGATGCGTGTACGACTATGGGTGCGTACCTAAGCGCGTAGGTAAGTACATGCATACGCACATGAGTGTGACCGGGTGTATGAATGTAAATAGATGAAAATTAATGTGTGAGTGTGAGCGTGCTTTACCCCTTAAAAAGAAAAAGTAATGGGGTGGGGGGAGAGGGAAGCAGCGGGCGGGGGAAGGGGGGGAAGAGGGGGGGGGGGCAAGGCGGGGGAGGTGGAAGGGGGACAGGAACCCTGCGAGGCGGCGGACAACAGAAAGGGAAAGACATGAAGACCTGTCTTCTCCAAAGGAGATTATGTACATATATATATATTATATATATATTGTGTTTGTGTGTGTGTGTGTGTTGTGTGTGATGTGTGTGTATGTACATGTGTGTGTGTTGTGTATAACATATATATGCACATGCATGCGCACACATACACATATACACGACACACAAGCATACATCTGAATATGACTTTGTGTCAAGAAAGAGATATACAAAAAGGGGGTTGGAGTATATCTGAGGGTGGAGGCTAAGACGGATGACGACGGGATCCTAAACCGGGGAGTGTCCTATGAACCGGATGACAAATCAAAGGCTGTCTGGTTCCTGAAACACTCTCTACAGTCTTCATTTCCACTAAAACCTCATTCATGCCATGTGTTCTTGATCTTGGCATTGATATTCAACTCTGATCTCACTTACCCAAGATCAGTCCAGCATTCGTTCTTGTCCTCCGTTGCATTAGCTCTATCAGACCTTCACTCGCGGAAAAGGCCACGCACATCGTTGGTGTCTTCTGCATCCTGTCAAGATTAGATTCTTGTAATGCTCTTCTTCCAGGTGGACGTGTAATTTTTAGTTTAGCCACTTCAACGTGTGCAACATTCAGTCATCCGCCTTACCTACACGGCGCCAAAACGACAACATAAATCAGATCTCTTGGAACAGTTACACCGGCTCAAAATTGAGCATCAGTATAAACCTGCCTGCAGACATTTTAAAATCATCGCATGTGAAGCGCCTTTCTGTCTTGCTGAACTCTTCAGACCTCTATATTCTTCTGCACTCTGTATTCCTGCCAGTTCCCTCCGCTCTCCCTCTAATGGTCGCAATTTTCGAATTTCCTGTTATAACCGAACCAGCACGGTTCTAGGACATTTTCACATTTTCGGCGACACTCTGGCCCTCAGTTCCTTTCAAACCACGTCTTGCTCTATCCTTCTTGATTTTCAGGTCAGCACTGACAACTTGTCTGTTCAAAAGACAGTAGCAGAATATCACCTTCAAAATGTTACACTGCCTGTCAAGTACAAATAAGCTATACACTTTTGCTTCGTTGAGTGCATGTGTTTATCATCGAGGATACGCACTCGAGTACGCGCTTAGATGTATATGAATAAGTCATGTGTGTGTGTGTGTGTGTGTGTGTGTGTGTGTGTGTGTGTGTGTGTGTGTGTGCGCGCGCGTGTCGTGCGTGCGTGTGTGTGCGTGTGTGTGTGTGTGTGTGTGTGTGTGTGTGTGTGTGTGCGTTCGCGCGCGCGCAAGTGTGGTGTGTGTGTGTGTGTGTGTGTGTGTGTGTGTGTGTGTGTGTTTTAGAGAGACCTTTATGTGTTAAAATTTGTAAAGCGCCCAGTGGTCTATATTGTATGAATGGGTACCATGGCAATTGTCCTTATCATTATCATTTAGAAGAAAAGGGAAGGACATACACCTTCCCAAATGTGCGTCAGAAATCACATACCCTTCAGAAATGAAATAAGTCCCGACAGCAAAAGCTATTATCATCATAATTATCACAGAAAATCCGACCGCCGGGGCAAATCACCAGAGGCCAGAAGTCTGTTTGAGTTTTCACTTGCAGTATTGAATCATTCATTGACATCCTAACGTATCAGGGATGTTTCACAGCCTGAACTGGTTCTGCTAATCTGCACCTGTCGGGGCTGTCTCAGACAGCGTAGGGAAGAGACGTTGTGTTTCTCGGAAAATGTAGCACCCGTTACCTTACTTCTTATACATTGCCATGAAATGTCAGCATGAAGTGGTTTTTGTCATGGTAGTATGAAAGTGCAGTGTTATGGAGTAGACTACAGATATCTATCGTTTTCGTGTGAATGACAAATTGATTATGATATGAATCTTATGAAATTCCTAAGCATCAGGCTATTTTTCTGCAGACACTGCAAGCACACACACACATACACACATGTTCACACATACCGGCACGCATTGGCACACACACACACACACACACACACACACACACACACACACACACACACACACACACACACACCGCATCTATTAAAAATGAAATGCTGAAGCATAACGTCGTATGTTTGGCAGTTAAGGTTGGTAATGGACAAAAACGCAAACAACACGGCACAAGGTGTTTTTCTCATTAAACTCTGCATGATAAGGTTATTAAAACAGTTATTACATTAGACGGGGTGGAAACTTCACGGTCTTTGAAGGAGCAGAGGAAGGAGAGAATGTGTATAATGATTAAAGAAAAACTTATTCTATCTTAATTTCAAATCCATTTCCATCCTTTCGGTATATATACATGCTGCACGAACATCACAGGGTATGCGTGTGCATGTCTGTTTTTAACTTCTTTTTCAAGAATGAAGAGTCTACTGTCATGGCTCGCCGAGACAAACTGGAGCGGGCCTGTTCTTCGAGCGGACGGAAATGTTCTCCAAGATTCCAAGATGGCGGATACTTTTACATCATTATTAAAGAGAATTCCTATGTCTAAATCCGCCGATCAGAGAAGGTTGCTATTTTCGGTGCATGGACAAATTTGATAGTGGAACAGAATCAGACAAGATGTCGTTTCTTGCCTCCAGTCTTTAAGGACAACATTGCCCGTGTTTGTCTCCAAGATGAATGAAGCATCTTCTCTTGTCTGTATTGAGCAACACTGACAGGGCAAAAACGTCCACTCATGAAACTGAAACTGAAGACGAAATGATTTCCTACTGGCCTCAAGTCTTTTAAAACAGCGTTTTACTTGTTCATTTTGAAGATGAAGTAGATTTTAAAGGAAAGATGGAAGACACTAGATTGTTCAAACTTTCTCGGTATTTCATTTCTGTCTCTCTCATTTAAGAATATCTTTATATACGTCGGGCTTCGCAATTTATCTAAATGTGTTGACTTCCTTCCGGTTTGGAAGGGAATCTCGGCGTTCACGTGCTGCGATCTGGCCATGACGTCATCATTCTTCGCGGGATGTGGACCGTCTGCAGAGAAAGCGACAGCAAAGGACCAGAAGAAGAGAACTGTCATCAGTCTTATTACCACAAAGTGTCGGATTATTCTGTCACATATAAGAGCTTATATAGTCTTCTTGTCGGCAAAAGTTTCTTTTTTCTTACATTTTGTTACGGTCAGAAGCACAGTTCTTTATCTAAACCAATCATCCACATGCACACATCGTCGGCTACAAGCTCACTTTAGTAAAACCTCTTCTAATGAATATGGCGATGAACGGATTGTATCGGTTGAAAAGAAGTGGCGCGAAGAAACATGAGATAAGCTAAAAGATCATTTATATTTCCTCTTTAACCAGACTTTTTATGTTGTGATCTGACACACAAAAAGCACATGTCTTCAAATAGTGACATTTAAAATGAAAAGGTCCTGTTAATGAACAATGCATAGTCTTTTTTCCTTAAAAATGTCACATTTACACATACAGCCACATGCGCGCGCGCTCGCACACACACACCACACACACACACACACACACACACACACACACACACACCTAATTGAAGACAACCACCTCTCTCTCTCTCTCTCTCTCTCTCTCTCTCTCTCTCTCTCTCTTTCTCTCTCTTTCTCTCTCTCTCTCCTTCACACACACACACACACACACACACACACACACACACAACACACACACACTCAGGAGGTGAGCTGTTGTTACGGCCGGTCGTGGACGCTTATTTCAGAGCTCTGTCTTGTTGTTGTTGTTGTTGTTTTTGTTAATTAACAGCAAAAGTTTCAACCAATTTGTATTGAACGTTAAATACATCAGTTCTGCCAACATGCGGTTAATTCGGTATGTTTTCGAGCTGTGTGTGGTTCTTTTTACTGGACTTTCCTGACTTTCATGGGAAAACGCGCTCGGGAGAAAGCAGCCATGCGTGTCCGCTGTGTGTCAGTCCGTGCGCCGGTGGCTGTCGTGCTGGTGTTTCTGTTCTCCTTCTTGCTTCGGTGCGGAGATGTCGAAGCGAACGCCGGCCCCACCAAGAAACAATCCACGCTGACTGGGCAAACGCAGGGCCAGGCGCAGGGAGGGGAAAACAGTTCTACTGATCAACCGACCATAGCTGACGTTGTCCGAATGCTCAGTTCTCTGGACCAGAAGATGACAACAATGGACAGGAAAATGGACAGTATTCATTCCTCAAATTTAGCCCCTAAAGAGACGAAAGAAAATAAAAAACTAAAAGAAAAAATCGACAAGCTTGAGTCCAAAGTCGACGATTTGGAGGGCAGAAGCAGACGCAACAATCTTATTTTTCACGGCATTCCCCACCGCCAAGGACAGTCTGAATCATGGGCAGATTGTGAAAAATCTGTCAAGACAGTGTTGAGAGAAGAGTTGGGGATTGAGGACGACGTCGAGATTGAGCGTGCTCACCGCCTGAGATCAGGAAAGGGGCCACATCCCATCATCGTCTGCTTCAGCAGCTTCAAAGACAAGGAGAGAATTCTGGCCGGGCGTCGGGTACTGAAGAACAAACGGTCGACTGTGTTTGTTTCCGAGGACTTTACTCCCCAGGTGAGGGACCAGCGTCGTCAGCTGCTGCCTTTCCTGAAGGAAGCGAAGGCAGCCAACAAGAAAGCGTTTCTCCGCTTCGACACCCTGGTCATCGAAGGCAAGTCCTTCGCCTACGACTCCACAACCAGCGGTCTGGTGGAGCGACAGAGGCGGGGATGACAGGCAGGCCGGTGTCATCAGAATGTGGACAGCAGGAGGATACGATCTTCCAGCGTTCCTGTCTTCACCCCTCGGTCGTCGGCTGACAGCACACACACACACCAACCCATTTCATCCACTCCTACACCCACACCCTTACCTTGTGAAGTGTTTTCAGTGCTTCAGATAATGGCGTGAAATGTTCAAGGTTTATTTTACAAGTTAAAAAGTTATTCGTTCTGGCGTTTTTGTGAAAAGTTTAAAATATTTTCCTTCTCTGAAGTGTGGCTATGTAAAAAAAGTGATATAGAAAATGCTTTCCCGGATTTTCATGTGTTTTACTCTCCATGCATGACAAAACTGAAACACAAATCTGTTATGTGCCATGTGGAGTATCTGCTACAATCAACAGAAGACTGTCTTTTTCTGAAGGTTGGTAAGTGTGTTTTGAATTCTCCGTTTGACATTCTTGCTGCATTTGTTTACATTGCTCCTGAACGTTCAGTGATTTATGGAAAGAACAGTGATAACGGTATTGATTTGTTAGAAAACCGTATGTCAGAGGTGACGGACCGATATCCTGACTTACCTTGGCTACTGTGTGGCGATTTTAATGCCCGCACATCTGAACTCTCTGATGTGGATAACGTCGGTGAAAATAGACTCGCACAAATACTAGAAGATGCAGAAATATTAATGCAGAATGTGCCACAAACTATTCGTAAATCTAAAGACAGTGGTGTCAATAGTTTTGGTCATAGACTTATTGAACTATGTACAGAATATGATCTGTTAATTGTAAATGGAAGAACTGTAGGGGATAGTGAGGGTGAAATTACATGCATAGCAAACCAGGGTAAAAGTGTCGTACATTATTTTGTTTGTTCACAGTTATTGTTTGATACTGTTGTTAATATGTACGTGGCAAACAGGTGTGAATCTGATCATTTTCCTATTGTTGCTTCCTTTACTTGATGGCATGGAGACTGAGGATAATGCTGAACAAATTGTACTGGAAGAAGAGTTGAGATTTGTTTGGAAGGAAGAATACGCAGATCATTCGCTGATTACATTTTCTGTAACAAAGAAAGAGAATTTCAAAATTTTGTGACAGCACTTGAATGTGACGTTGAGGCGGGGTCGACCTGTCGTGTCACATTCCTTGAGAACGCTGCGGGTCAAATGAGGTCAAAGCGGAAAATGCAAGTATCCCGTGAACAGCCTCCCTGGTGGGACGAGGAGTGTGAGCGTGCGAAAGAAAAGAAATATCAACATCTGGGTGTATTCAGACGGTCTAATTCAAGGGAAGATTTAATCAATTATCTGAATCAGAAACAGCAATTTAAAGATTTGTGTGAAAGTAAAAAAGCAGTACAAAATGAGTGCGTTTTAAACAACTAAATGCTGCGTGTTCTGATATTAATTCCAGAGCGTTTTGGCAAAAAGTTAAGTCATTGACATCAACTAAACCGAACTGTTCGAATTTGATCTCACCTCATGCGTGGTATGATTACTTTAAAAATTTGTTCAATGTAGAGCAATCAGCGGATGACTCTGATTTCGGCCGGGAGGTTGATGATGTTCTGAATGATCATGTATCTGGAAATTGCAGTGATTGTTTAAATGCCCAAGGAGATGGGGACATTTCAGAGGTTGAAATTCGTAGTGCTATTCGTGCATTAAAACATGGAAAAGCAGCTGGTCCAGATGGTCTGTCCTCTGATTTTCTCATTCATGCTGAAGATGTTCTTGTTAAATTTCTGTATCCATTGTTCAACAGAATTTTTGAAAGTAGGGAGTACCCTCAAAGCTGGACGAAAGCTGTCATATTCCCCTTACACAAAAAAGCTAGTTCGATGAAAACAGACATTTATAGGGGGATTTCATTGTTGAACATAATCAGCAAATATACAGTACAGTAGTTAATAACAGACTAAAGGACTTTTGGGATGCAAATGATACTATTCCTGAAGCTCAAGCAGGTTTTCGCAAAGGTTACAGTACCACAGATAACATTTTTTCTCTTCAATCACTGGTTCAAAAATACCTGACAAACATGGTGGTCGGTTTTACACGCTCTTTGTGAATTTCTCCAAAGCATTCGATAGTATACACAGACAAAAACTGCTATACTTCATATTACAGAAAACAGGTATTCACGGAAAAATGTTCAAAACATTGAAGGCTATGTATAGAAATGTGAAAGCCGCTGTTAAAGTGGGCACCAGTAAAGCTGAGTATTTTGACTCTGTGTCAGGTGTAAGACAAGGATTGTTTTAAGTCCATTGTTGTTCTCTATATTTTTGTCTGAGTTGCAAGCTGACTTATTAGACTGTGGTGCAAGAGGCATTGACATTTTTGCTGACCCACTTGGTATTTTTCTGTTGATGTATGCAGATGATATTGCTTTAGTTTCCGATTCTGTGGCAGACTTGCAGAAGAAGATAGTGTGTCTGGAAAAATACTGCCGTAAATGGGGTCTGACTGTGAATATGGATAAAACCAGAGTGGTTGTGTTAAAAAATGGTGGTTTCATTAAATCAACTGAGAAATGGTGGTATGATGGTAAGCAGATTCAGGTTGAACCTAGATATAACTATCTTGGCGCTTTATTCTCAGCCACATTAAACTGGTCCAGGTGTGCAGAAAATCTGTCAGGTAAGGCTCTGAGAGCAGTGGCAGGAATTAAAAGACTGCATGTTAAACTTCAAGGAATTCCAGTTGCTACGTTATTCAAAATTTTTGACACGAAAGTAAAGCCAATTCTGTTTTATGGTTCTGAAATATAGCGGTTTCAAAAATATGATGCTATTGAAAAAGTCCAGATTAAATTTTGCAAGATGATTTTAGGGGTTGGAAGGGATGTCAAAAACAACATTGCCCTTGGGGAGTGTGGTAGATATCCTATCTATATTAATACATATCTTCGACTTGTGAAATATTGGTGCAGGCTTGCGTCTATGTTCGACAACATATATCCAAAACGATGCTATAAAATGTTGCAAATGCACGATCACTCTGGTAGAAAAAACTGGGTTACACGTATAAGTCTGCTATTGTGCACTTATGGCTTTGGATATGTATGGCAGATGCAGAATGTAGGAAATGCTCATTGTTTTATAGATCTGCTCAAACAACGTTTGAAGGATTCGTATTTTCAAGACTGGCATTCTTCGCTTTCATCATACCCTGACTATTGTATGCATCACCCAGAGTTAATAATGACGGTTATGTGAGTCAGTTGTCTGCTCGTGAACATCGTCGTGTTTTGTGTCTGTTTAGATGCAATAGGCTACCTCTGAACAGTGTGTGTCACTCGACTCAACAAATCACTGATCCATTTTGTAAACAGTGTGATGGTCATTGTATTGAAGATTTATGTCAATTCATGTTAATTTATCCTAAATATTCCACACTTCGCAGGAAATTCATACCCTTGTATTATTATCGTTTTCCATCGGAATTTAAGATACAGTTATTAGGTAGAAATATGTCAAATGAATTGTTATTCAAAGTTGCAGTATACATTACTGAATCCCTAAAATTAAGGAAATGAAATCTCTGTCTATAACTGATCCGTAAAGTAAACGTTTACTTGTGTTGCTTATAAGATTTGCCGTGTATTTCTTGTTTCTTTGTCATTATACTCTTTCAAACTCACCTATATCATGCTAATTATTGTGCAATTCAGTTCTCCTGTTCATATGGGCCAGAGGGCCTGCGAAAACTGAATAAACCATTGTTATTGTTATTGTTATTATTGTACACACACACACATACACAACACACACACACACACACACACACCACACGCACACGCCACACACACACACACACAAGCGCGCACGCACTGAGAGAGAGAAAGAGAAAGAGAGAGAGAGAGAGAGAGAGAGAGAGAGAGAGAGAGGCCTACACGTGCTCCGCAGCAAAAGCGGTTCGTTACAGAAGAGAATTATCAAGGTCTTTCGCTAGCAATAAAAGCTATAAAAGGTGACCGCAAGACACAAAACATGACAGATCTTAATTACACCCCATTCATGTGTCAATTCACCTATCCCGTCGACCGTCTTCGACCTTACGAATACCCGCCACCCCTAATACATGCCCTCCCCAAATCTCTCTCTCTCTCTCTCTCTCTCTCTCTCTCTCTCTCTCTCTCTGTCTCTGTCTCTCTCCACACACACACACACACACACACACACACACACACACACACACACACACACACGCACGCACGCACGCACACGCACACATACACACACGCACGCAAGCACGCACGCACGCACGCATGCCACACACACACACACACACACACACACACACACACACACACACACACACACACACACACGTACAACGTGTTCACGCAGGGAGAAATAGTTTGTCTGTGAGGAAGCGCCTGTATTTTGGTGCGTGAAAGTTTGCTTGCCTGTGCGTGCGTGCGTGCGTGCGTGCGTGTGTGTGTGTGTGTGTGTGTGTGTGTGTGTGTGTGTGTGTGTGTGTGTGTTGTGTTCTCAAAACACATGTATATGTTTGTGAGCGTGAGCCTGACTGTGCGAACCTGACATCTCTGCGTTAGCATCTGTATCATACTCTACATGACAGTTGATATCTCAGGGATTTTATGTGGGATGCAACGCGCTTTTCTTTTGCGATTCCTTGTTGTTGCTGCTGCTGCTTTTTTTTTTTGTCATCAATATTTTCACGGTATGTATCTGGCCGACTTATGCAGAAAGAGGAGGTGGTGAAGAGAAATGAGGGTTGCGCGTGCGCGCGCGTGTGTATGTGTGTGTGTGTGTGTGTGTGTGTGTGTGTGTGTGTGTGTGTGGAGAGAGAGAGAGAGAGAGAGAGAGAGAGAGAGAGAGAGATTAATGTCTTAGAATCTGTCAAG
>CM065715.1:50013153-50058153 GCA_033310375.1 Conus canariensis | reverse complement strand
CAAGGGTCTTGTTAGTAGACCAGGAATTGAAGTATGGATGTGTTGGTTAATTTTAGAGCATGCGTGTGTAATCATAGCCAGAGGGTGTTAGACATTAGCGCTGGTAGAATGCCATATTGAGAAGGCGTAATCTGTGAGAGACTGTATGTGTGCTTGGAAAATAATGTTTATGAGCACAGGAAAGAGTATATTTTTATAGCTAAAATACCTTGTAAAATATTCTTTTGAAGAAACGGAGGGAAAATAACATGATCTGATATTATCACGCATAATCTCTAATACCCCATGTGATCTAGCTTCGGTAAGAAAGGTAGAACGTAAGTCTGTTGGCAAGCTTGAGTTCCCGTTATGGTTGTTCACACACGATTTTAATTTAAAGAGCATAGATACATATTGCAAAGTACTGTTCATTTGATAAATCTGTTAGTGTTTTTCTGCCGATTAGATGTTAGTACTATCAAAGGAGAATCGCTGATTAATTAGTGCACCCAGTACGTCTTTAATATGGACTGAATTGAACTGCAGCCTCAGTGCGGACAGTTTTTTTCAGGACAAGAAGAAATCGTTAACATATCAGGAGACTAGTAAAAGACCCAGAACAACCCCCTGAGGTACACCATTTTTCACTGCCATTAAATCAAGTTTGGAGACACTCATGAACTAATTGTTGTTTGTTTGATGGTGACGAGGAATGGAGCTAAACAGTGCTTTTGACGAAGCCATAGATGGCCAGTTTGTTTTCTTTTTTAATTTGAAAATAGTTACTAATGTCAAAGGCGTGTACTATCCCTGTTAATTCGTTTGTTTTAATATGTGTTTTTTTTTCATTGTTCATTCTTTTTTAAATATGATGGAATTCAACAGATGAAAATGGGTTTACGAAAATAAAATCGTCACGTTTCATGACAATTCGTGAACCCATATTTGCAAGCACACACACACACACACACACACACACACACACACACACACACACACACACACACACACACACACATGTACTGTACGCGCCCGCGCGCGCTATTTACTCGAAAACACACATAGCTTAAAAACACAGAACAAAAACAGGCTTTCAGACAGACAGTATCCGTGACAAACTAGTCATCACCATTGCTGGCATCCTTGACATCACTCAATACACAAATAGAAACAAAACAAGCCCATTCAAGTTCCTATCTGTGAAAATCCCATGGAAACCCACGCATGGAAGTTTCAAAACGAGGTCACTGAGGGCGGAAAATGAAGCAATTTTTTTTTAAATCACCAGTATCTCTCCTCTTATCTACGTTTTCATCATCGCCATTATTATCACTATTATTGCCATTGTTACCATTGTTATTACTGTTATTGTCATCAATACTATTTCAACTCCCATGATCCCCTTCTTAATGGCCTCATTTTCGTCCAACAGCCATTTTGCGCCGAATATGAGAAGATAAGTGGTTTCTCATTCTTCGTTTTCACTATCCTAAACGTTGTTTGCTTTTGTCTGAAGAAGACCCAAGAGGTCAAAATGCATTGCGTTTTGTCCTGTAATCTGTTTGTCTGTATCTGTGGTGGAACTAATACCGTTTCATTTTAAGATCCTCGCATGGAAGTTAAAGGAAAACAATTCCGCTTAATGTCCTATTTTGTGTAAGTAAATAGATAAAGAGATAGATTAATAAATGAATGAATAAACAAATCTATCAATAAATCAATTAATAAATAAATGAATAAGTAAATACACATAACCTTACATTGAAATTAGAGAAAACAGATTTTTAAAGGGCAAAGAACACAAACACATACAACATTTTTTTCGATTTCGGAATGGATCCCATCTGTTTTTCAGCGAAAAAAAAAAAATCTAATGAAAAGGCTCGCACAAATCGACAAAGATGACAAACTCATCATCAGTTAAAAGTTACTTCAAACGTGTTGTCAAAAGCTGTACATCTGTGTTGTGTGCTTCTCTATGGTTTAAATGTGGAGTCTGGCCTCACCAGGAAAGATGATCAGGTGGTCTCCCTTGCAGAGAAAATTGACTCCGCGGTGAGTAATTGTAATCCCAGATAATCAGCGCTCGAGAGGTAGGCTCATAGGCTTAATAGCAGGACTTGACTCGTACAGAAGAATCAATGGGTGTGCAGTAGTGATGGCATACAAGTCTTCTGAAACACAGGGAAGTGTCAGAAACTCAATTCCCATTGGCAGCAGCCCAGGCGGGCGTTGAGAACAACGACTTAACAATACTTTGATGTTTCATGGTGAAATTGCAGGACAAGAGATTGAAAATGAAAGATGTGATAAATCGGTTTGTCAAAGACAAACTGCAATTGACAGTTTTGTAATATCTTTTTTTTTCAGGAATCGTTTCGCTAGCAATGAAGCAATAGAGCTGAGGCAGAAGCAAACACCATTTGCTTGTTGAAATGCAGAATGCTGAGGTATTGATAATGTAGAAATGACAAATGAAAAACGAAACTGATGTGACAAAGTTGTATTTTTGGAAGATGTGACAAGAATTATGAAATGAAGGATAGGTTTGGAAACAACATAAATATCAACTTTTTGGAATCCAACGGTCATGCCTGCATTATACATGATACACTTTCAATATACAATTCAAGAGAAGAATGTCTGTTGACAATGATTATAAAACATTTCTAAATTGTGTATTTGCTGCTGCCAGAACTCGTAATTGTACCATTTCTTATTAGTATATAACTGTTCTTCGTCCGTCGAGTCGACGAGAATCACTCCATTCATCTTAGGGTTGAGGGAGGGGGGGGGGTGGAGATGATTTGTGGATACGCAGGCGGCGGCTGATCAAGCCAATGCGTGCACAGAATGCGTGGTGACAGCTTGGACAGGCAATGTGGATGACCTGCTCTTGCTTCTGGCACGGGCTTCCTTGCCTGTCTCTTTTGTTGCGCTGAAGCTGTCCTCCTTTCTTCATATAAACTGGCACCTTTGTGGATAGAAAAGCGCCATCTAGCTTGATCCATAACAGTTTGTTCCCATGTGTCACGGTTGATGTTAAACACTTTCAAGGATGTTTTGAGAGTGTAACTGAAGCGTTTCTTCTGACCTATATTGGGAACGCTTTCCTTGTTGCAGCTCAGTGTTGAAGAATCTCTTCGGTGACCAGTGATCTAGGCAGTTGACCTGCCCATCGAAGATGAGACAACATCAGGATAGTGTGGCTGCTCGGCAGGTCTGCTTGGTCGAGCACCTCAATACATAAGTAGTAAAGGAAAGGATCTCCAACTTTCTGTCTATGTGTGTGTCTGTGTTTTTAAAAGCTGGTGGGTGAGCATGAGTCCTGATAATGGTGACTTGTACTCACAAGTTATCATGTTTATAAATTAAAAGAAGAATTTACTATAGAAACAACAAAAACAGAGAGAGAGAGAGAGAGAGAGAGTGAGAGAGAGAGAGGGGGGGGCTGTGTTGCAGATGTCTAACTCGTATACAGAAGAGGTTACAGATTGATTGTGCGGCTGCGAGAGAGAACTACATAAGGTGTAAAAAAAAGATTATTTGGTCTCTCCACAGGTAAAATTATAATAATTTTTGAAAGGGGATTTACCTTTTCTACTTATGTTACTATTGTCTCTTTTGTTGTTGTGTGGGCGAGTGTCCTTATCCAACGAGTTTTTTCCCCTCGTCTTCTGTTTAGGGGAGGTAGCAGTCACTGATCACTGCCTGGAGATATCATTTTGCTTCACTTGTCCTCCAGTCTTTCTTGGTGTTACCTCTTCTGTTTTTCTCTTCTTTTTGCAACTCCTTCTTCCTCTCAAGCAGCAATGAAGTTTGATGCTGACTGTAAAAAAATTACGACTTTCATTTTATTGACGGTTTCTAGTTTTGTTCATAGTCCCGTTTAAGGAATAAACTCTTAGGGAGAGCTTGAAAGCAGGTCTTCAGAGACCCCCCCCCCCCCCAACCCCGTCCCCCTCAGACAAGTGTTTCGGCCCTGAACTCCTTGCACTTTCAGGGGCCGGGCCACATCCAGGTCATGACTTTAGGATGCCCTTCTACTGCCAACTTTTTTTCCTGGCGTTGCCGGGATTCAAACCCACAACTTTTTTTATTTCATTTCTGTTGATCTCTGCCCCTGTCTGTTGGTCTGTGTGTGGCCTATTATTTCCCTGATCTTGAAGTTTTCCTTTGCCACGTCTACTGCCTCCCGAACTTTCCATTTTCTGCCAATCTTTAGCTTTGGCTGGACTGATTTCACAACTTTGTCTTCGAAGTCCTCAAGCATAGTTAGTAACCTTGCTTTACCAACTTTGTATTCCTCGAGGATGGAGTTTATACAAACTTCAGATTTGCTTGGCAGCAGAAGATTGTGACCTCAGTGAGACCTGGTGAATCACCTGACCATTTCCTTGTATATTTGTTGATGTTGGCCTCCATTGATTCCACAGTGCTAGTGCTGATATCGTCTATCAGTCGAGGCCACAGAAGCTTCGGGATCACCATGAACTGCAAACACCAGACCTTGTACTTGCCAGGAAGCCCATACTAGTCTATTATCTGCAGGCTTTCTTCTGCCATTTGCTTGGTTTCCTCTCCCTTCTTTGTGTCTTTCAAGGAGTCATCATTTCTAGCTTTGTTCATAGTCCTGATTTAACAAGTTTTCCGTTTTTTTCCCCTTTAATTCTCGTGTAGTCATAGGTTCCTCTCTTAAGAGTTTGCTTTAAATTTATTAATAAGTTTTCTAAAAACGATAACTAGAAATCATACGGACGTTCAAACAGTGATCTGTGAACAGTATAAGTCAAAAGCAGTGCTACGAAATTTCTATATTGTCCCTCCCTTTCGTCAGTTTATTATTTGTGATCATTGAAAATTCAAATATGGGTGCTATTGTTCGGATCCTTAGATACTTGAAGTGCCTAGTTGGGAAATAATGGTGGAAATCTTTCTACTTGAGAGTGATTAAGAATTTTTTTCGATTTATGCCAAAGATTTAATTTTTCTTTGTTTTCTGTTGTGAAATCAAAGTTACATACAGTTTTTCATTGTTGGTTCGCCTTCATGACTGTTTCAGATTGTGATTTTTCTCTTGACAAGGAATGAAAAGTGAAATTCTGATGTAATTTTGTCCCTAGTATTTATTACTGTGTGTTATTATCGTTTAACATTTTGATCGTTACTTGTTACAGGGCCAAAACCTTAAGCTGTTTAGAACAAACCACTATAATATATCAGTTGATTTGTTACAGGGCCAAAACCTGGAGCTGTCCAGAATAAACCACTTCAATGTATCAACTGATTTGTTACAGGGCCGAAACCTGAAGCTGTCCAGAATAAACCACTTCAATATATCAATTAATTTGTTACAGGGCCAAAACCTGAAGCTGTTCAGAATAAACCACTTCCATATATCAATTAATATGTCAATCAATTTGTTACAGAGCCAAAACCTGAAGCTGTCCAGAATAAACCACTTCAATATATCAATTAATTTGTTACAGGGCCAAAACATGAAGTTGTCCAGAAGAAACCACTTCAATATATCAATTAATTTGAGCGAAAATGCACAAAGAGCCGGGGACAGACAAGGACAGTCCACACAGAGAGAGAGAGAGAGAGAGAGAGAGAGAGAGAGAGAGAGAGAGAGAGAGAGAGAGAGAGAGAGAAAAGTTCGAGGAAGAGGGAAAGAGAGAAATGTTAAAGCAAGAGGTAAAAGTGAAATGGAGAGGGGATGAAACCAAAAACAAAAAGAAATACAAGGAAACGAGAAGAAAGTATACAAACAGAAATGGAGGAAAGAGAACACCAGAAGCAAAGACAATGAACACTAGAACATGAATCCTCTGGACAACTACTTTTGTTTTCGATGGCAATAGACGCACAAGAGAAGAAGGTAATGTAACGCATCTCCCACACTCCTAATGAACACCTTCTGATGAAAGCCAAGACGATTTTCATTCGTTTCTTTGTTTGGGTAGTTGGTTAGTTTTTGTTGTTTGCCTCTTTTGATTGGCTGTGTTGTTGTTTTGTATCACATGCAACCTCTAGTCTCTGATTGATGCATAAATGAGGTAATTAACCTTTCTTAGTGTTTTTTAGTTCAAATGCGGGATCCTTGTGTTATTGTCTTTCTTCTAGATCAAATATTTCATGAGAAAATCTGAAATCGGAACATTTCAATGAAGTTTTCAGTGTGTAAATGAAGTGTTCGTCGGAAATTCATCCAGAAGTGAAATAGCCACTATCTGCTTTTTAGGTGGGCTGAGTTATCAAAAATTTCTCATTACTACGAATCTCTACGCGATTCAAACAACCCAGATCTTCTCATGTCACTCCCTCACTTCTTTCTCTTCACTGGCTGCCTGTCGAAAAACGAATAGACTGCAAACTGTCCTTACTCTGCTTTAAATCATTGAATGGCTTAGCTCCTTCCTGCCTTTCTGATCTCCTTCATCTCTATGTTCCTTCTAGTAAGTTGCGTTCTTCTACCGACAACACTCTGCTCAAAATCCCTCGATTTGGAACTAAAACCTACGGCGATCGTTCTTTTTCTTTTCAGGGTCCGGTTTCTTGGAATAAACTTCCAATATCTCTGCATAGTTCAAACTCTCTGTCTTCCTTCAAGGCATCTCTTAAAACAACCCTCTTCACCTATCAATAGCAGTTCTTTCTTCCCCTTCCCTTGCCCATCAAACTGATTCTGCGACATGTGTGTTGTGTGTATGTGTGTGTGAGTGTGTGTGTGTGTGTGTGTGTGTGTGTGTGTGTGTGTGTGTGTGTGTGTGTGTGTGTGTGTGTGTGTGGAGGGGGGCGTGCGCGCATACGGTGTGGTGTGTGTGTGTGTGTGTGTGTGTGTGTGTGTGTGTGTGTGTGGTGTGTGTGTGCGCGCGCGCGCGCGCGCGCATTTGCTGTTGTGTCTGTTGTTGTGCGACAGTGTTTGTGGGATCATGTGTTTTGTGTGTGTGTGTGGTGTGTGTGGTGTGTGCGCGGCGCGCGCGCGCGGGAGTGTGTCAATATGCACCCTTGTTTGTAGATGCATGGTACTTATTGCAATGTTCATTTTCTTATTGGTTGAATTTATGTTTTCTTTAACCTTTTATGTGTTTGTAAGCGCTTAGGGCTTATGATGTAAGATTAAGCGCCATAAATAGTCATTATTATTATTTGATCTTGACAGAGCTGTTATCACACACTGTGTTACAATTTATCTGTTCTTCTACCAAAACGTACTTTTCAAGCTGAAAAAGAAGCATGTTAACTTTCAAACCAGTTCAAAATGCACACCTGGGCAAAGACAAAGATGTGCTAAAGACTAATGGTGTTGTGTTTACCACAAATGTGAGTCCAGTGTTTCAAGGAAGTGATACTCCAGGAGTTCCCCAAGTACTACCGTAGTCATCCTTACTCTCAGAGTGGACACCTTGTACCTAGCGGAGCAAACAGACCTGTGGACAACCATCCTGCTCACTCTTCTGCATTGGCATTCACTAGGAGAACAAACAGACCGGTTAACAACCATCCCGCTCACTCTTCTGCATTGTCATTCAATAGGAGAACAGACAGACTGGTTAACAACCATCCTGCTCACTCTTCTGCATTGTCATTCAATAGGAGAACAAACAGACTGGTTAACAACCATCCTGCTCACTCTTCTGCATTGTCATTCAATAGGAGAACAAACAGACCAGTTAACAACTATCCTGCTCACTCTTCTGCATTGCCATTCAATAGGAGAACAAACAGACTGGTTAACAACCATCCTGCTCACTCTTCTGCATTGGCATTCACTAGGAGAACAAACAGACCGGTTAACAACCATCCTGCTCACTCTTCTGCATTGTCATTCAATAGGAGAACAAACAGACCGGTTAACAACCATCCTGCTCACTCTTCTGCATTGTCATTCACTAGGAGAACAAACAGACCGGTTAACAACTATGCAGTGAACTCTCCTGAACAGTCACATAACAGAGCAACAAACAGGACCTTTTAACAACCTTCCTGTGCATACTGCTGTACATTCACACGACAGAGGAACAAACAGACCTGTTAATAACCCTCCTGTGCATACTGCTGTATAGTCACACAACAGAGGAACAAACAGACCTGTTAACAACCGGTCTGTGCACTCTCCTGTACAATCATACTGTTGAGGAACAGACCTGTTAACAATCCTCCTGTTCCTGCTCCTGTACAGTCATACAACAGGGAAAAACAGACCCGTCAACAACGTTCTTTTGCATGCTCCTGTACAGTTCTACAACAGAGGAAGAACTGATTTTTATGCTTGGCATTTTTGTTGTAAGTTTTTGCAGGTTACTTGGCCTGATACGTTGTCACAGATTTCGTACCTAATTGTGATGGCGATATAAATAAGGTTATGTTTTCTGTCCTAATCTAGTATAAGCAAATATGCTGCCTACTTTTATGGGTGTTCTGACTGATGCAGACGATTCCTTTGCCCATTGTTCCCTCTCTAACTGGAAAGTTGCATGAAAATGTTAAAACTGAACTCATCCCTGGAATCAGAGAAGGAATTGCAACTTCAATAGCTTTTTAAAGATTTTTTTGTCCACCTGGTACTGCTATTGGAGTTGATTCAAACTGCATTGTCTCCACGAGTAACAAACATGCTGGGGGTAAGTCCTACCCATTATTATCTGCAACCAGACAAGTATTGAACATGAGATAGAGTTGCTGTTGAACCTCACAGGTATCGTGCCCTCTTCTGCTTATTATTCGCTTGTTGTGTAAGTAACGAAGCTGTGTGGCTCTGTCACATTTTGTATACTAGACAACATTCATGAAAATCATTATTCCTGAAAAAAAAATGTAGAATTCAACTGTTAGGTTGCCAGCACCTGGAGTTTATTTGTTCTTCATACTGTTCGGAACATAAATTACTTCTTTAGGGTTAATTACAGACTCTATCCAGTTGCTTCTTCGGGGCTGAAATTGGGTAGACCTTCCATGAGTTCAGTTATCTCATACTCTTTCGCTAATCTCTGTCAGCAGAGAGTCTCATTTCAGGACTGTTACAGCGGAACCGCCTTTAACAATAAGTGTAACCACACTTGTGCCAGCTCAGTATTGCTTTTCCATGTCACCGAAGTCTTTGATCACCCTCTCATCCGCTGCAATCTATCTTGCTCTTCATCTTAACATAACTCCATCAATTCTTTTGTCTCTGATAATTTTTGTATCCTTCATGTTAGTTCCAAAAGTTTGGATCATGTAGATATTTTCTTAGAACCTTCTTTAACATCTGAATATCAATGTCTTGCTTTTCCTTTTTACCATAATTGTTTTTCATCATGAATGTAGAACTGCTAGTTTTTGCTCTGATTTCCATGAACATGAAATCGCGGAACATATCATCGAGAATGGTAAATATCTCGTCTTCAGGGATCTGTTGTACAGGTTCTCTATAGCATTAAAATGCGGCATGTGCTAATATTATTTCATTTCTGACTGAAATTCATCTGACTTTTTTCCTTTGATAAATATTAATTAGATTTCAGGAATGTGTTGCATTTGGCAGACTGATGTCATTGAAGTGGCAATATATTCATGCTGTCATCAGACTTGTATCCACACCGGATATTGATCCACCCCACCCCCTCCCTTCCTTCAACAGCCTTATATGGACCCTAGCTGTTGGCTGGGCTATGTGCAACATGAATTGAAGTGAATCCCTCCCCTACCCCCTTCTTGGTAAAGTGATCCACTTTTGCATAGCCCGAGTCAAGTTAGACTACCCTAACATATTCCTTCATTCGTTAATCTTGAGACCATAAACGCCCCTGATATGGCCACCCTGTGGTGGGATCACAGGAACGGAACTGAACTGAAAATGAAACCGGTGCAATTATTCAAGCGTTAGACCTGATAAACTGAAGACGTGGAATTGCCACAGTCGTCATCAGTAAACGGAACTCAGCGTGATCTAGCAGTAAATCGAGCAGTAGACATAACTCATGGGGTAAAGGAACGCAGAGGGGGAGGCAGAGGGAAGTTCAATTGGTCCTGTTTTAGAAACGTCAAGAAAGTTCTCGTACCTCTGCATAAGGAAGAGAGAGAGAGAGAGAGAGAGAGAGAGAGAGAGAGAGGAGAGAGAGAGGAGAGAGGGACAGACAGACAGACAGACAGACAGACAGACAACAGAGAGAGAGAGAGAGAGAGAGAGAGAGAGATGCAATGAAATATTCGTTTCAAAGAGAACTGTGCTTTAAGAGAGAAGAATCTTCAAAAAAAATATTCGAGAAGGCACTGTGCCATCATTTACATTTCCAAACAAGAGGGGCGCAGTATGACGTCTGGCTATCGGAGCAGCTGCAAGCTGTCTGGTTTCCATAACGACTGTTTAGAACTTTATATGCCCTGTGGCGCTCTCTCTCTTTTCCTTAAAGTAGGCCTATTCTGTATAAGGACAAATTAGGGTTGGAGTGGGTGGGGTATAGGAATCCTAGACCTCCTCTGCCCCCTCCCATCCCCTCCATCCCTTCATTATCTCTACGTAAAAAAAATTTTTAATGAAAAAAAAATAGGCAAAACCAGTGCTGTCAACAAGACAACATAAACATCATAGCATCAGCTGCTGCATATGTCTGGTTTTTTAATCTCCAGCTATTCCCCATCCTCACCCTACCCCATTCTCACCCACTTCGACCCCAACCCCACCCCGTCCACCTCTGCACATTCTTGACCCTGGGTTTCTGTGTTGACACTTCAAGAAAAAAAGGCTGGTGCACAAAACTCGTCGACCCACACAGTCTACATCATGGCGTGAGTTTTAATCTGACATTAGTGCTGCTTGAATTCCTGAAAGATCGCATATTAAATCATAGACTGAGATGGAAAAGTATCATTTTTGACTCATTAATTCACACAAGTCAGTCTGAGTAATAATATAGTTGTGTGCTCACGCGTGTGTGCGTGTGTGTGTGTGTGTGTGTGTGTGTGTGTGTGTGTGTGTGTGTGTGTGTGTGTGTGTGTGTGTGTGTGTGTGATCGTTGAAAACGAAAGACATTATACTATAATCATTTACTCTCAATTACCAACAACGTAGCCTCGGGAATCATTGCCGAAAGAGAACGTCATTATACCAATCTGTTGCCTGGAGAACATTTCTCCTTCCAATTTGGGGATGGGGATGAAGGGGGGAGGGGAGGGAGTAACCACATGAAAGGTTTCGTTTAAAAACGTTCACTGCTTCGGACCGACTGTAGCCATGAGGAAGACAGCCAGAAAAAAACACACCGAGTGTCTGGTCTGTATCCTGATACTTTCCTCCAGGCAAACGTACGTTAGATTTATACGTCAAGGTCATTAGCCAGAGACCCCATACGCCGGAGCGACCTTTATCAAAAGTCACGCCACTTTAACCCTGTCACCCCTATTTCAAGTAAGTAAAGGACCGCTCATTTCACCTGACAACACTTTTCCCTCACATCACATAGAGTAAGCAATTAGGTGCAAGTCTAGCCAGACAATGAGCCGCACGACCGCATCGATTTCTTTACCTCATCTCACGCTTTCTCTCAATTCACATGAAACTCCTAAAACAGTATTAGGGGCAATTATATGACCAGACCTCAACACGCTTTGTCAGATCCACTAAATGTCAACTGGCTTGCCAGCAAACACAATAAGCTCACATCCTACTATCATGTTTCCATTCTCTTGACAGCTCTTCCAAAGAATCTTCGGAAAATTAAGGACCAAAAGAACAACAAAGGAACTGTAAAATGTACCAAGTCAACTAATTGCCTAAGCTCTACTCTCCACCATCCAAAAACAAAATACATAAACTTCGAGTTGAACTTACCCATTTCCAAGGAATGACTATACATGTCGCCAGCTTCTTGAAGCTCCAGGGGACACCAGTCACCATTCCAAAAATGGTCCCCATTACTATACCAATTGTCTGTCATTCCCTCTCTCCACTAAAAAACGCCCCAATTTTTAGAAATTATTATCTCAATAATTATGAAATATGACAGTAAAACAAGTCCTACAATAGTTCTCGCAACTCCTAATTTTACACTCTCATTTTTTCATGTTTAAGAATACGCTCCCCAGTGTCAATGTGTTTTTACTACATGGAAGCTTTTTAGTCTTCTAGAAAATTCTGCAGGAAAATCAAAAAAGGATGGGGATCATCTTCTGCAGTTACTTCCCTAACATTTGACCTATCTTTCATATTTGTTTTATTTCTTTGAAAATACCTCATTTAAAGTGATGGTTTTCCATATTGGTTCACACACACACACACACACACACACACACACACACACACACACACACACACACACACACACACACACACACACGTGCGCGCGCGCTCACAAAAAGAGTAAACTGTTTAAAGTACACTCAGATAAACAGTCATATATGACAAGTACAATAGAAACGGCCATACATGTAAAAGTGATTTCAGAGAAATTGTAACACATATCAAAGGAGACTAAGAGAAACAGTCGTACATTTAAAGTGTGCTAAAAGAAGTGGTTATACATGTTAAAGTACACCAGGGAAACAAGCATACTTGTCAAAGTACTCCCAGAGACATTTACATATTTAAAGCACACTCAGAGAAATGGTAAAAAAAATGTCACGGTAAACTCAGGCAAAACTGCCATACATGTTCCTCATAAGAATGGCCACACATGTCAAAGTAAGCTCAGAGAAAAGGTTGCACATGTCAACGTTTTTAGACAGAAACTGTGAAATGTGTAATCGTACACTCAGACAAACTATCTCACACATCAGAATATACTCAGAGAAATGGTCAATATATTGCAAATTGCACAGACACAATGGGCCATGTGTGTTTTGCATACTCAGAGGAAAGGTCAAACATATCAAAATATATTCAGAGAAACAGTTCTGTATGTTATAACAAACTTAAGAAAACAGTCGTTCACATCAAAGTACATTCAGAAAATGTCATACATGTTAAAGAAACTCTGAGAAACAGTCACGTATATGGAAAACGAACGATCATGCATGCAGAAATGCCCACGGAAAACAGTCGCACTTGTCCAGGATACGCTTTGAGAAACCATCATACGTGTAAAGGTACACAGCGAAACTGTCATATATATATATATATATATATATATATATATATATGCATATCAAGGATCATGTCAAGGTTAGTGTAAAGAAGCGATCGTACACGTTGAAGTTCCCTCATGTAAACGGGCATACATGTTAAAATATGCTCAGAGAAATAGCCGTACATGTCAAAACACAAGAAGAAAAACGGTCAGACATGTCAAAATACACACAGAGAAACGGTCATTTTCGTCAACATGAATTCAGAGAAATGGTTATGCATGTCGAAGTAGGCTCGGAGAAACAGTCACACGTATCAAAGTAAACTCAGAAAAATAATCATTCGTGTTAAAGGAAACTCAGAGAAACGGTCATATAGATCAAAGTACACCGAAAGAAACATTTTAATATAGATGTACACTCAGAGAAACGACCAGACATGTTAAAATGCATTCAGAAAAACGCTCACACTTGTGAATGTGTCTTCGGGAACTAGTCTAGTATGTCAAACACTACTCTCTGAGAAAAGGTCATACGTGCAAAAGTACCATACATATACAAGTTCATATACAAGTATGCTCAGACAAATGGTCATACATGTCAAAATGAACTCTGAAGAACGGTCATAATATAAAAGTACACACAGAGAAACAGTCAAACTTGTTGAAGTAAACACAAATAACCGTTCACACATGTTAATTACACTCTGATTAAAGAGCTTACATGTTAAAACCAACCCAGGTAGATAATCATACATACCAAATTAAACCCAAAGAAATGGCCAAACATGTCACAGTTCTCCTGGGGAATCTAACAAACATGTCCAAACACATTTTGTTAATGCAGGCATTTTGTTATTCAGAATAATCAGAGCAAACTGCTTTCAGTTATGGCAATCGATAGACAGTCAACACGAAGGTTCTCTTAGAGAAAGCGCCATACATGTCCAAACAGATCCGGTGAATCCAAGTAGTTTTTATTTTTCGGAAGAATCAGAGGAAACCGCTGTCAGATATACCAGTCACCAATCGATCATTGTACAAACATTACAGACTTTGCCCAGCGGCTATCAGATAGATACAGACCAGGGCAACAGGCAGACAGCTGATCCAGTTCCTGCTAAGACAGTGCGATGCCATCCTGCTTTTGTCATAGGAAATTTGTGTTTGTAGGACAAAATGTTCACAGCTCATCAGCTAGCAAATGCACACATCTTTAAAGAAGCCAAAGAGAGCCATGTTCGCATTGAACACGTGGTGCATACACATTATACATTGATTTCCATCTATTACAGGTGATGATGATAAGTGACATCCCTTCGGTGGCGTGCTTTGGGCTCTGAAGGTGACTGAACTGTCCAACACAGGCAACGAAGTGCCTCCCACAGATGGGACACTCACAGGAAAGAAAGTGCTGATGCTAGTCATTTTTTTTCTCTGCAGACGTTTTCTTTCAGCATTTAAAAATGAACTGCCCTTCAACCATGCTAGCCCCTGTTGTAAGGCTTCTACACGGGGAGCTGTGGTCCAGGCCTGCAATGCCTGTTTCCTGGAGCTGGGGTTTCTTCAGTAGATTTTCAGGCAGGGTAGCCCTTAATGACTCATATGCGCACGCACACACACAACACAACACACACACACACACACACACACACACACACACACACACACACACACACACACACACACGCACGCACACACACACACACACACACACACACATATGAATGCACAGAGAGAGAGAGAGAGAGAGAGAGAGAGAGAGAGAGAGGAGAGAGATTAAACCAACAGAGCCGTGAGCAGACTCAGGAGTTATCCAAAAGGAAACGCTGGCATCATGAATGAAATAAATGTTAAACTCCCAAAACATTTGTTGCTCACAAAAGTGATGACAAAAAAAGCACATTACGGCACTCAGGCTACACGGGAAGTAGAAGGAGCGGTCTTCATAAGTCAGAATCAATCAAACGGGATATGAGTAGCCTTCAACAAGGAGGAGGGAAGGGAAAAGAGTGTGTCTGTGTTAAAAAGGATCGTGGAGGAGGCGAAGGGAGAGCTTGAGGATGGTTTGTGTGTGTGTGGGGGGGGGATATGTGAAGAAAGGAGGTGGAAGACAGGATGGGACCGAGGATGGACGGAGGCGGGGTTAAGAGGTGGCAGTGCAGGGTAAGGATGTACTTAATGAACATGACCTGCAGAGTGTAGGCTCGTACTTGTGGAAATTTGTTTCCTCCATTTCTATCAGAAATCTCGGACATCCTGAACGAATGCTTCTCTATATCTCCCTCCCCTTTGGCCTTGTCCCTTCCCCACCCGAGTCCATCTCTTCCGTCACCCTCTCTCTCTCTCTCTCTCTCTCTCTCTCTCTCTCTCTCTCTCTCTCTCTCTCTCTCTCTCTCTTTCTTTTTAACCTATTGCCCTATGTTGTTTGGCAAGGGGAGAGTGTACGGGCCAAAGGATGACTGAAGAGTCCATACAGGCGACGAAGTGCCTCCCACATGTGGAGCACTTACAGGAAGTAAAGTGCCATTGCTAGTCAGTTTCTGTTTTCTCTGCAAGAGTTTTTTCTTTCAACATCCAAAGATGCATTGACCTTCAGATGTGTCAGCCCTGTTGTGATGCTTCTGTGCCAGGAGCTGTGGTCCCTGGCTACTATGCCTGTTCCCTGAAGCTGGGCTCTCTTCTTCTGATGGTTTTCAAATAGCCGTTGATGTTACACACGTACACATAAACATACAAAGTGGTTATGCCCGCATACACACACACACACACACACACACACACACACACACACACACACACACACACACACACACACACACACAACACACACACAGAGAGAGAGAGAGAGAGAGAGAGAGAGAGAGAGAGAGAGAGAGTGAACAGCAGCGCAGTCAGCAGACTTGGAAATAACCAAGAAGGAAACTCTGACAACCTCAATAAAATGAATCTAAAACATTTGCTGCTCATAAAAAGTGACAAAAGCAACACACACTAGCACTCAGATGACATGGGAAGAAGACAGAATGGTTTTTTAAAGTCAGATTGAAACAAACAAGGTACGAGCGGGTCCGACAAGAGGGCATAGGAAAAGAGCAGGCTGGCGTGAATGAAGCTATAGAGCTGAGGGCTGGAACGGGAAAGGAGAGAGCGCAGAGAGGGGGATACATTAGGGAAGAAGTTGGAGAGCGGGACGTGACAGGGGATGGATGGGGCGGGCCCCTAAGGCATGAGGTGATGGAGCAAGGTTAGAGAGACACTTCATTAGCATGGCCAGCAGAGTGTGGGTTTGTACCTACAGAACTCTGCTTCCCTTACCCTGTATGAACGCTTCTCTATATCTCCAGCGTTGTCTTCATCCCCCCTACCCCACCCCATCCTCCCATCCACTTCTTCCTCCCCCCCCCCCTCATCTCTCTCTCTCTCTCTCTCTCTCTCTCTGTCTGTCTGTCTGTCTCTCTCTCTCTCTCTCTCTCTCTCTCTCTCTCTCTCTCCCACCCCCTCTCTCTCTGTGGGGTACATAAGCATGGATGTGTGTATGTTTGCTTGCATGTGTGCCTGCATAAGCACACCTGCGTGCTGCCCACAAACACTTAAAATGGCCAGCTTGTTCACAACGTTTCATGAAATTGTATCTCTCATACATATATCAAAACAACGACCAATACAATGTTCCATTGAACAACTATTTAAATCAGCGCATCCCACATTACTTCTTAACTTACCCCCCAATCAACATAGGGCGACACAAAAAAAAATCAGTCGTGACATGACATGGCAACAAATAAACAAAGACAACATTGCAACATGAACGCACATTTAATGCAATTCTGAAATCACTGGCACTTTCATCCACTACACACGGACGCACGTGTGCACAGTTGTGGACAGTAATGTATTGTAATCATTTTTTTTCCGTCATATACTGACGTGAGATGCGCTGTATTCGTTCATGTGAAAAGTGCACAAATACCCATACATGTCAAATATTTGGAATAGGAGGCCATAGGATGCAAAATGCAGAAGGTAATTTAGCTGACGTCAAGAAGGAGAGGTGGGAAGAAAAGACAGTCTGGGAGGGACAGCTGGCGTGGGAAAGGGGATGGAGGGGTGGCAGGTGGGGGGGGGGGAAGGCAACGGAAGGGGGATGGCGGAGTGGGGGAGGACGCTCTCTGACAGGTCATTTTAACTAGTATGCTGTAGAACTGGAGGCAGAGCTGCACTTGTTGTCGCATGACAAATTCTCTCTTAGAACTCAACAGTGTGTTGTTGTGGCTGTTTCTGTACATCACAAACGAATCTCTCTGTAACAAATGAATCTTTCTATGTTTGAAACCTACCAAGTGTTAGCTGAGTGTACATGTATCAAAATCAAATGATGGCAACATTTTGATTTCACCGACTATCAAACATATCAAACATAACTATTGCACCCATATTTTTAGGAACAGGTCAATGTTGATGTTGAAAGCTAAACCTTTCATTTTCACTCAGCTAGTTGCGTTTGTCGCTGAACTAAACTTGGCACTTGACTGAAGCAAGAAATGAGTTTACTTTAAGCCTTAATTCTATTTGTAATATCTAAAACAATAAACAAACAGCGTCTTCATGTAAGTGTACGTGCACATACCCAGTTATACAGAGCTCATCTCTGTCTACAGCAGTGATAGGGAAAGAACTTCCAAACTAAATGCAGCCAGGAAAGTTAAGTGTAACCGGCTTTAACACTTCCAGAACGGTTACTGCACACACAGTGGCAAGACGGAGAAGACACTCTGGCACTCACAACAAATTTCAGCCTGAAGGGCTGTGCTGCCCTATTGAAGGTAGACTGAAATAAACAAGGCACTAATAGATGACAAGAAGGAGACGAGAGAACGGGGGAGGAGGTATGCAGTTAATCAATGTCACGTGTACTACGTTTGTCCGGTCAGTACACACGTTTTTTGTCATGTGTTTAAGAGCAGAAAAAAAATGAAATGAAGAAGGGCGAAAAGTAGGAAAGGCGAGAAAAGGCTATCATATAGTTCGAATCTTGTTCTATTTCATCAAACCTTCAAGCCGTAATCACATTTGATAAATAGACGATGTTAAAAAAATATGTGTGATACCAGGACAACTGGAACTAGAGTAGGTTGTCCTGTAAGACATTGTGGCAAACAAATGGCATGTACGATCGAAATAAACACTGCACGTGTTTTACAGCACTTTTTCACGACCAACAGACCACATACACACGCTGTGTTCTCTAGGCCCACGTTGTCTTGAATTTCAGATCAGAGACAGCAATTTGTGTGTCCAGTCCCCGAGGACTTTCCATAACGAGTGTGTTGAACTAAGCAGAACATATGGAACTCCTAAAGAAGATACAGGCTCGTCACAGACTGTGGAATTAATGTTTCACGATATGACGCCTTCCTTTTTTACCTATTGGTCACAGGTAAGAGTGTGTGTGTGTGTGTGTGTGTGTGTGTGTGTGTGTGTGTGTGTGTGTGTGTGTGTGTGTGTGTGTGTGTGTGTGTGAATGCTAAGAACTTTGTAAACGCTTTAGGCCATCTTAGATTGAGCATCATGAATTTTTGCTATTGTTATTATTTTTAGTATCATTATTATTACCCTTATTATTATTCTTATCATATTATTATTATTATTATCATTATTGTTGTTATCATTAGCTATTATTATTATTGTTATCATTATTATTATTATCATTATTATTTCTAAAGATAAGAAAAACCCGCTTCTTTCTCTTTGCACCAAGCCTTTCCAGAACAGGTCCATTAGCAGATGATGTGGTGCATATCGACCAGTCCGCACTCAATAACGTCCCCCCTACCTAAAACTAAAACTATTTTCTCTGTTTCTGTCTCTGTCTCTGTCTCTGTCTCTCTCTCTCTCTCTCTCTCTCTCTCTCTCTCTCTCTCTCTGTCTCTCTGTCTCTGTCTCTGTCTCTCTGTCTCTCTGTCTCTTCTCTCTCTCTCTCTCTCTCTCTCTCTCTCTCTCTCTCTCTCTCTCTCTCTCTTCCTCCTCCTCCTCCTCCTTCTCTTCCTCCTCCTCGACTTGATGAACATGACCAGCAGTATGAAGACTCACACCTTCAGAAATTTGTTTCCTCCATTTTGATCTTGCCAATATGTTAGTTGTAAAACTAGTCATACCCACACACACACGCACCACCACCACCACCACCACCACACACCACCACCACCACCATCAACAACAACAACAACAACGACAATAATAATAACAACAACAACAACAACAACAACAACAACACACACACACACACACACACACACACACACACACACACACACACACACACACACACACACACACACATTGACACACACACATTGACACACACACATTCACACACACACACACACACACACACACACACACACACACACACACACACACACACACACACACTCGCGCGGCGCGCGCCTGAGAGAGAGAGAGAGAGAGAGAGAGAGAGAGAGAGAGACAGACAGACAGACAGACAGACAGACAGACAGACAGACAGACAGACAGAGACAGAGACAGAGAGAGGACTGGTCGATATTCACCACAACATCTGCTAATGGACCTGTTCCAGAAAGAAAGTTTTTGATGCTGAGGGCGCATGAAAAGGGAAACAACACTCTCCGAAGGCTTTGATTGGGATACAAGGGATCTGAAGGAGATGAGTACGAGAGACCGTGATTCAAGCGCATGGAGAGTGTCTAGTTTTCTGCTATGTTGCTATCAGGCCGTTATGGTCTTATCACAGCTATTGCCTAGAGAGTGAAATGTCGTCACCGAACCAAAAGATGACTCATTTGTCTATAGTTTCCGACCATGCTCTCACCACCTATAGGGTCTGGCAACCCCGAAACCCTGTAACAAACGTCCCATAAAACATGAGCAGCGTTCGTTTGGATTGTAAAGGTCATGCATTTCGTGCCGTACTAAAATGTAGTTTGTTTATCCCCTCTTTTAAGTATTTCCGAACATCTTTTGTTAATGATGCCACATGTGAAGAATTTTTTTTTTAATCGTAAAACCAGGCAAAAAGATAAACATACACATACATGAATCAAGAAACAAAAGAAGATAACAAAGACTAAACTTGAAATTGGGATGGTGGACACTCGACAAATCCCTGAACTATGTATTAACCCGTCACACAAGTCAGACTTTGAATGCCTCGCTGACATTGTCTTCTGGTGCATGAATATTCAGATGGGTTCCAGACTGAAGATTTATTGACCTTTGACCCTTGTTTGAAGCATGGAGAGTACAAGCGGTAATCGTGTCAGCAGACTGACCCTACAAAGCAATCATCTGGCAAAGAAATCACAGGAAGGCGCTAATGACAACAAATGTCCTTTCCTGGAAAACAATGAAACTGAGCAGCATTTTATTTTATTTTCAGACAGGAAAATATTATGAAACTTAAACACTAATCAACAGAATTCAGTTAACACTTTCCTGTGAATAATAGGTAAAAGGTTAGTTTGTCACATACCATATCTTGCATGTTCCATAACACAATGAAGACGATATATTATTCATACCACAAACTGTGCAAATCCTGTATTCTCTTCGGGAATTCCAAATTTTCTGCCTTTTTTTTCAACTGGTAGTCGTGTTCCAGAAAGCCTTGGGCACAGGACAAAAAAAACTGGAGTTTCTGATCTTAAATGCAAGAGAACGTGGGCCTATGCCAGCTAAGTGTTTGGTTGACTGGCCTTGAAAAAAAAGTCCATCAAAACGCGTGCTATGTTTATTTTGATTGTTTCCACGGTTGGTACACCAAGGCAGTCTGTTTGCCCCAGTGGCCTAAAGGACTACCAACCCTGGTTGTAGTTGCTCTTGTTTGTTTATAAACTGTGTCACTGCACGGAAGCTTGACAAATAGAACAATCTTCGAATTATATGATCACTCTTTCATGTCTTGCCCGTTTTCTTTTCGCCTTTTTCCTTTCTCTGTTTTTGTGTTTGGCCTTCTCAAATACATGAGAAAACGTGTATGCAGAATAGACAGCCAACACAGTGCAAGTCACATTAATGAACTGCATACCTACCTTCTGCCTTCCACCCTCCCTTCAGCCAGACACCCACCCACCCTCTCTTCCCTGTTTCTCTGTCTGTCTCCTTGCCTCCTTCTTGTCGTCTATATTGTGCCTTGTTTATTTCAGTCTGCCTTCAAGAGGGCAGCACAGCCCCCCCCCCCCCCTCCCCCCCTCCAAGGCTGAAATTTGCTGTGAGTGCCAGAGTGTCTTGTCTGTCTTGCCATTTTCTCTGCAATAACCGTTTTGGACGTGATCAGGCCGGTACCACCTAACTTTTCAGGCTGCATTTAGCCTAAGTTCTTTTTCCGAGGTTGCTGTAATTACCAAAGAGGAGCTCTGTACAGTCTATGCAATGGCATGAAGATATGGCAGTTCGTTTCTTTGTTCATTTGCCTCGTAGGTATTCCAAACGAAATTAGGGCATTATGTTTGAGTCAAGTGTCAAGTTTATGTCAGTTACCAACACACTGGTCTGAGTAAAAAGCGGAGGGATATAGCTTTGCAAATCAATATTTCACTGCCTTATGAAAATGTGGGAGTTATCATTGTTCGATGCCATTGCTTGGAGAAATTTAGAGAGTTGTTCCCAACAGTCAGTGAATCAAAAATGCACATATAATTAACTTTGCTTTTAATACATTTGAGCTCAACTATCATTTAGTATTAAATACTCCATTGTTTCAAACACGGAAAGATTCCTGTTTAACGTTCCAAAATAGCCACAACAAGACAAAAAAAAACCAGTCATTAGACAGACATAAATCCCTTTGACTGTTGACATGTAAGAGAGCATTTATTACGGAATCATAAATGCAGCTCAAACGGCCTTGCGCAAAGGTCATCATCACCTGTTCTACATTCATACAAAAATTAGCAAATAAGCCACAAATCCCCTTACTGTTAAGTTCTTTGTGAACATTTAACACGCGATGATGGCAACTCTACATCCAGTGCTATTGCAGACAGGTCTAAAAGGGCTGTCGTAAAGTGTCGCCCCCTTCTTCTCCTCTGCTGCATTCCGCATTCCACCCCCCCCCCCACTCCCCCCCCCACTCCCCACCCCCCTCCCCACCCCCACCCTTCTTTGCCGACCCTCTGCCGCCATTCTATGGCAATACACAAATACATTGATTCCACTCCTCCCCCTCCCCTACACCAACCGCTCTTTCCAATACTGATTTTTCATCACGCCTACATCCCTTGACATAAACCAAATTACCTTTTGCATTTTACATCATGTGGACTGCCATTCCACGTATTTGTCATTCATGAAAGTTTCTGCATTTTACAGCACACGCTATGTCAGTAAATGACACCCAAAAAAAAAAAAAATGCAAACACTTCACTGTCCGTGCTTGTGCGTGCAGGCACGTGTGTACGACAGATAAAAGTTCCAGTGATTACGGAATGGTGTAAAATCTGCCTTCATGTTGTAATGTTGTCCTTGTTTATTCGTTAGTTTGTTATCCACATGGAATGTCATAAACTGCTGACTCCGTTTTGTGTAACCACCTGTCGACTGTGGGCCGTAAGTCGAAAAGTTGTGGGGGGTGCGTTAGATTTAAATGATTGTTTAATGCGATATTGTATCGGTCTTGTTTTTCTGTTTGTACGAGAGATATTAATTTTCATATAATGTTGCAAACTAGCTGGCCATTTTAAATGCAGGCAGATAGGTGTGCTTGCGGACACAACCAAACACAAACATGCATGCACTAGTGCCCAGCACACACACACACACACACACGCGCGCGCGCGCGCGCACACACACACACACACACACCACACACACACACACACACACACACACACACATACACACACACACAGAGATTAGGGGTGGACGAAATATGGGGGAAGATAGGGAGAACATGGGAGGAGGAGGGTGGGGGGGGGGGAAGAAGACAACGCCAGAGATGGAGACAAGCATTCAGCTAGGGTGTCCAAGATTTCTGACAAAAAGAAAAAAAAAGAATCCCACAAGAACGAAGCCCACTGTCCCCCTCTCTGCTCTCCCGTTCCTCCACTACTCTCCATAAGCTTCCTTCCCACCAGCTGGTGTTCTCCATTGCTTGTCGTGTAATTTGCTTCTTTATTTCGTTCGGTGGCAAACTCATTTTTCTTTTAATTTTTTTTTTTTACGTCTATGACTCTTTCTCTGACTGTAAATTAACACATATGACCGTATTCTAAGTGTGCATTGTGCTAATGTAAAGAGATATCACTTTTTCTGAGGTATTTTCACTGAAATGAAATAGATGTCGAAGACAGATCAAACGTAGGGAAGCAGTTGCAGAAGATGATCCCTACCTGTAGCTAGAAAACTAAAAAAAAAAAAACCTTCCACGCAGTAAAAAGGCAAAAAAAAAACTGGGGAAAGAAAGTATTTTTTAATTTAAAAATACTGACAGCATAAAATCTCGGAGTTGGCAGCGAGTATGGTAGTCTTATTTTGGTCCTTTTTTATTTGGCATGATTTCTTACATATTAATCTTAATAGATTGGAACTCTTTTTGGTGGAGAGTGGGAAATGTAATTGGTATAGTAAAGAAGACTATTTTTGAAGTGGCGCATGGAGTCCCCGAGGGTAGAGAGAAGCTGGCAACATATTAATACTATTCCTCAGAATAAGTAAGTTCAACTCTTGAGTTTCTACATTTTTTTCCTTATGAGGAGTAGAGCTCGGGCAAATAATTGTCTGTATTTTTTTTTTCAGTTCCTTCATTGCTCTATTGGTTCTTTATGTTCTAAGGATTCTTAGGAACTGTTGTCAGGAGAATGGAAACACGAGAGTAGGATTTGAGCTCGTTGTGTTTGCTGGCAAACCACTTGACATCTTTTTTTTTATTCAACAGGCGTGCTGAAGTCAGGTTATATAATTGTCTCTGATACTGTTTATGGAATTTTGGGCGACTAGAGGAGAAAGCTTGAGATGGGGGGGGGGGGAATCGATGCAGTCAATGTAGTGCATCGCCTGGCTTGACGTGTACCTAATTGCTCACTCCAAGTGACGTGAAGGGAAAGAGCTGTCAGCTGAAATGAGTGATCCCTTTACTGACTTGAAGTAGGAGTGACAGGGTTAATGTGGCGTGTTTTGATAAAGGTCACCGTGGCGTGTAAGGTCTCTGGCTAATGGACTTGACGTCTAATCTGACGTGTGTTTGCCTGGAGGAAGGTATCAGGATGTAGCCCAGACACTCAGAGTACTTTTCTGGCTGTCTTCCTCAAGCTACAGTCAGTACGAAGCAGCGAAAGTTTTAGAACGAAACCTTCCATGTGGTTATCCCCTCCCCCCCCCCCCCCCCCCCTCAAAAAGGAAGGAAATGTTCTCCAGGCAACAAATTAGTGTAATGACGTTGTTTTCTGGCAATATTTCTCGAGGCTGAGCTGCATAATTGACAGCAAAATAATATGCCTCACTATAATACGTGTTTCGTTTAAATAATTCCTTGTTAGGGAAGACATTTATTCATGCTTATAGTTAAGAAAAAGTGTCATGTCAATTGTGAAGTGTGCTTACTGGTGAGTATTTGACAAGTAGTTGTTAGAAAAAAAAAAAACAACAACTTTTGACATGACTTCGATTTTATTTTTTAAACAACAGTTCACATGTCGTCAGCATTATGTAATAGTATTGAGGTGGAAAAGTAAAAAAAAAAATGAATGGGACTGGTACCCATACTGTACTGGTATGTTTGAATGATCCTTTTTCCGTGTTCTCCTCAGCTTCATTTTGTCATCTTCTGTTTGTTTGCTTTTGTCTTTCCTGTCCCATCACCCGCATGCCTTCCAGAAATTCTTCCTGCTGACAAATAATGGTACATTCAATATGTCTCGGCTCCAGACGTCTTTTCTAGCATTGGAGATGATGCATGACCTGGAGTTCTTTGCCTATGTTTTCTTCACGCTGCCCTCATAAAATTGACTGGATTCATATTGCCTGTCTCTGGTGTGGTGTTGTGTGTGTGTGTGTGTGTGTGTGTGTGTGTGTGTGTGTGTGTGTGTGTGTGTGTGATGTGTGTGTGTGTGTGTGTGTGTTTTTTTTAGTCTTCAAAATCAGATGTAAAGCCCACCTACCTTTCCTCCTTTCTTATACAACACATCTCTGATTGGGGAACTTCCTACTCCTTTGCATGTTATATTCCCCTGATTGGGGAACCTCCTACTCATTTGCATGTTATATTCCCCTGATTAGGGAACTTCCTACTCCTTTGCATGTTATATTCCCCTGATTGGGGAACTTCCTACTCCTTTGCATGTTATATTCCCCTGATTGGGGAACTTTCTACTCCTTTGCATGTTATATTCCCCTGATTGGAGAACTTCCTACTCCTTTGCATGTTATATTCCCCTGATTGGAGAACTTCCTACTCCTTTGCATGTTATATTCCCCTGATTGGGGAACTTCCTACTCCTTTGCATGTTATATTCCCCTGATTGGGGAACTTCCTACTCCTTTGCATGTTATATTCCCCTGATTGGGGAACCTTCTACTCCTTTGCATATTATAATCAACTGATTGGGGAACCTCCTACTCCTTTGCATGTCATATTCCCCTGATTGGGGAACTTCCTACTCCTTTGCATGTTATATTCCCCTGATTGGGGAACCTCCTACTCCTTTGCATGTTATGTTCCCCTGATTGGGGAACTTCCTACTCCTTTGCATTTATGTTCCCGTGATTGGGGAACTCCTACTCCTTTGCATGTTATGTTCCCCTGATTGGGGAACTTCCTACTCCTTTGCATGTTATAGTTCCCTGATTGGGGAACTCCTACCCTTTGCATGTTATTTCCCCATTGGGGAACTTCCTACTCCTTTGCATGTTATGTTCCCTTGATTGGGGAACTTCCTACTCCTTTGCATGTTATGTTCCCTGATTGGGGAACTTCCTACTCCTTTGCATGTTATGTTCCCCTGATTGGGGAACTTCCTACTCCTTTGCATGTTATGTTCCCTCGATTGGGAACTTCCTACTCCTTTGCATGTTATATTCCCCTGATTGGGGAACTTCCTACTCCTTTGCATGTTATATTCCCCTGATTGGGGAACTTCCTACTCCTTTGCATGTTATGTTCCCCTGATTGGGGAACTTCCTACTCCTTTGCATGTTATGTTCCCCTATTGGGGAACTCCACTCCTTTGCATGTTATGTTCCCCTGATTGGGGAACTTCCTACTCCTTTGCATGTTATGTTCCCCAGATTGGGGAGCTCCTATTCCTTTGCATTTATGTTCCCCTGAATGGGGGAACTTCCTACTCCTTTGCATGTTATGTTCCCCTGATTGGGGAACTTCCTACTCCTTTCCATGTTATGTTCCCGTCATTGGGGAACTTCCTACTCCTTTGCATGTTATGTTCCCTTCATTGGGGAACCTCCTACTCCTTTGCATGTTATGTTTCCCTCATTGGGGAACCCTCCACTCCTTTGCATGTTATGTCCCCGTATTGGGGAACTTCCTACTCCTTTGCATGTTATGTCCCCATTGGGGTAACTTCCTACTCCTTTGCATGTTATCATCTCCACTCCCACCCCGATTCCCCTGGAAGTATGTTCCATTCCCTTCGACAAAGATTATCTCACAAAACACACAGACACACACACACACACACACACACGCAGCAGCCGCCGCGCGCACGCACGCACGCACGCACGCAGCACGCACGCACGCACACACACCACACACACACACACACACACACACACCACACACACCGCTATTCACGCCACTTTTCCGTTTACGATACCCACCTTACGTTTGCCCTCCTCCCATCTAATCTCCCTCCCCAGTTCTGCTTTTGAACCGTCCTCACTGTTGTACTCCTCTTTCGTACATCGTCACCTCAATGCCGACTGTGATTTGGGAGCGTTACTCTGTGTATTATTCATGTCTGTTGTCTGTTACGTCGTAAGAAGACATATGTCCATAACTCCATCTCTCTCTTTCGTATTTTGCATTGGAACGAGCATTACTTTGAACTTGTGTGTGTGTGTGTGTGTGTGTGTGTGTGTGTGTGTGTGTGTGTGTGTGTGTGTGTGTGTGTGTGTGTCTGTCTGTCTGTCTGTCTGTCTGTCTGTCTGTGTTGTGTGTGTGTCTGTGTGTCTGTGTGTTTGAGTGAGTGTGTGGTGTGCGTGCGCGCACGCGCGTGTTTGTGTGTGTGTGTGTGTGTGTGTGTGTGTGTGTGTGTGTGTGTGTGTGTGTGTGTGTGTGTAGTGTGTGTGTGGTGTCGTTTGTGTGGTGTCGGTGTGTGTGTAGTGTGTGGTATCTGTTTGTGTGTGTGTGGTGATGTTGTGTGTGTGTGTGTGTGTGCGTGTGTGTGTGTGTGTGTGATGCGTGTGTGGTTGTGTGTGTGCAGGTGTGTGTGTGTGGTGTGTGTGTGAGGGGGTGTGTGTGTGTGTGTGTGTGTGTGTGTGTGTGTGTGTGTGGTGTGTGTGTGTGGTGTGGGGGGCGGGGGGGCAGTAAATTGCAGTCTGTTTCAGTCGACAAAGTTTCTTTTTGCTGTGAAATGAATGAGACAGACACGAATTCTGTATCATAGCTGTTGTATCCATGCAGGCCGGCCGACCAGTCATGAAAACGTTTGTAAAAATCAGCGAATACCGTGGCCTGACGTGTTAAAGTTGACACATAAAGAGACAGGGACCAACAAAATAAAGATAACAGCTGAAAAGAAAACTTAATCTCTGTTATGATTATCATCGTTATTCAGAATACTCAGATAGAGCCTATCCTTGATAAGTGATCAAACTCTACGCTCTTTACCGTACACGCTCTCGTTTACACAACAAATTGCCTACCTGTGCAGAGCCAGCGGAAGGGCTCTCTGCTGTGCTATATTCGGTCGTTTCCCATGTCACTTTACAGTCATTTAGTTTTTCGCTCATTCTTTCGATTTTTTTTACTAAGGATGTATGATAGGTGTATGGGTGTCATCCATACCAACGGCGAAACTGACACTGCCTTCCGAAAGCTGATGAAGAGATTTTACGCGTGTGAAAGATGTTACGCGTGTCCTCACACACGACACCTCAGTTTAAAATCCCTTTCAAGGATTTTTGGGAAATGAAATCTGCACCGGTGTTAAATCCGAGGGGGAAATCCTTTTGCACCGAAAAGGCCTGGTGGAGATTCGAACCCCCAACCCCAAGGTCATAAGGATCACAAGTCCAGCGTTCTACTACAGAACTGTTCCAGTCCCCATAATGGCTTCCTTTTGTGTAAAACCCACTTCAACTTTTAAACGAACCAGATTGGTATTTAAGGCTGGATGTCAGTAAGTAAATCTGTTCTAATGAGTACCACCATTATTACCCCCTTCTTCCCTCCATCCCCCATCCTCCACCAAATGCCCCCTAACTAGCACCATCCTCTGGTGCCTGGGTTGCCATGGAAACATTGCATCAAACGGAGCTGTGACAGGGACGAATCAATTCATCCAGGACGAGGAGGTGCGGGTTGGGGATGAATGTTTTGTTGAGGCCGTCGTAGTATACTCGACAACTGGTCCAGTTCCAAAACCTCTGACATTTAGAGGTCGGAAAGCGGGGACTTTCCCGAGCCTCACTAGCATTTTTTTGGTAAGTTTTTGCTCTTCATAAAACTCCGTCATCTGAGTGTTGCATATTTGATCCATACTCTTCCACCCTCCTACCTTTTTTTCGAAAGAGAGGGGATTAGTTACCGCCAAGGACACAGACAAACAGCACAGGACAATGTTACCGCCAAGGACACAGACAAACATAGCACAGGACAATGCTATGTTTGTCTGTGTCCTTGGCGGTAACTAACCCCCTCTCTCTCGAAATTTTGCTTCATTTTCTGCCCTCAGTCATTCTGTTTTGAAACTCTCCTACCTGTTTTTGTAATTTTTTTTTTATTTTCATTAGGTGTTTTTAGCTTAATATGGTATTACGATATAATCAAATTACAAGATCAGGTAACGTGCTGACACTGGACTCAAATGTGATGGATATGTGCAACAATAGAATGATAGACACAGGGTTGGTGGGGAACAAGATGGGTACGTAGAAACATAGCCAACAGCACCATCTGATGACAATCACCTAAAGTATAGGCAGCGGTCAGCATCACCACTACCAGATGACTCAGTAAGTTATTACCTCTGTGTCGACACTTATTTCTTAAGCGCTCTGAGAGACTGGCTGTCATTCTACCATTTACCGTTACTCCCTTTTCCTTTCACATCCCTGTTTCATTTCCACGCTACCGACAGTGCCTCTCCCACCCGCTCCACCTTCTTACATGGTTCTTCTTCTGGTCTGGCAGTAGGCTGCTGTGTCCTGACCTTGATTTCTTCTGCTTGCTCTGCCAGATATGGTCATGTCAAGGTGAATACTTCATTCTACAGATCTTTTTTTTTTTTTTATCAGACAGCGCCGTCTTACCTCCCTTTACCAAACCGGTGGCTTACAAATTGAAAATGTTATCATTAGCGTTACATAATATTTTGGCGTAGCATGCGTGATACTTTACTATTTATACGTGGACTTGCTTAGTTGTTCAGTACCTCATTAATACATATCTCCACCTCTGCTTTCTAAAACTGGCGTTGAATGGTCTGATCTTTACATCTAACTGTATATTTGTTACAGTTTTGCATGTAGAGACATTTAACCTGTCTTTATAGGCGTACGAAGCCATGATTGTAAGGGACTAACCAATAAAAAAAAAAAAACTAAAATGACGATTTTTGTAACATTCAATTCAGTGCTGAAAATGTTAAATATAGATTTACAGCCATAATAATTTGATTATATCTTCACACATGGGATGACTGGAAGGTCTGAACAATGACTAGCATTCTGTCAAGATTCATCAGGCTCATTCTTGCTGAGACAATGTCGGTATCAAATTTTACGACCGACTGTACAAGCATACACACACACACACACACACACACACACACACACACACACACACACACACACACACACACACACACACACACACACACACACACACACGCACGCACGCACGCACGCACGTACATATGCACGCCCACACACACGCGCACGCACACACCCACACACAAACACGAACGAACGTGCGCGTACACGTACGCACGCACGCGCGCGCATGCGTGAGTACACGTACGCACGCACGCACGTGCATGCGCACACACACACACGCACACACACATCAACACGCGCATGCACATACGCACACGCACGCACACGCACGCGCGCACGCGCGCATACAGACATACGTGCACGCACACACGCACGCACGCACACTTGCGCGTGTGCGCGCACACACACACACACACACACACACACACACACACCACACACACACACACAACACACCTGAAATTGTGTTATTACGTAGAATCAGTTGTGTACAATGCGAGCTCAAAATTTTACTTGTCTGTCTCATTCTATAAAGTATAATTCTATCTGTCAGGAATTCACGCGGCGATGACATCAGAAGAAAATGAACGCCATAATGCAGACGGCGCGAATTGAAGAGTATTGTGCTTCAGCCTTTTTTGTCAACACGGGAAATCCCACTGTTGGCAAAGTGCAGAGATTGATGGGGTGGGGTTGGAGCGGAGTGGGTGAGAGTGGGGTAGGGGGAGGCAGAACTGGAGCCTCAAAAAGCAGAGTCAGCAGCTGCCGCTATGATGTTTATGTTGTTTTGCTGTCAACACTGTTCTTGCGTTTTTAGGCTTTGTTTTGCTTTTTTTTATTTGTTTTGTTTTTTCAATTTTTTTTTTACGAAGATTTTGAATTTTCTTGCCTTATTTTTTGTTTTGAACAGCATTTGGGATTGGAGGAATTGGTATATGGGAGGGGGCTGAGGAGGTATAGAATTCGTGTGCCGCCACCCACTCCAACCGTAATTTAGCTTATACAAAAGGGGTCTACTTTAAGGAAAAGAAAAATCGCCACAAGCGCATACGGTTCCAAACGGTCGTTATGGAAACCAGACAGTTTTCGGTGGCTCTGATAGCCAGATGCCATACTGCGCCTCTCTTGTATGGAAATGTAGGTGACGGCACAGTGCTTTTTCAAATATGTTTAAAAGGTTCTTCTCTCTTGAAGCACAGTTTTTGAAACGAATACATCATTGCATCCTCCTCCTCTCTCTCTCTCTCTCTCTCTCTCTCTCTCTCTCTCTCTTCTGTCTGAGAACCATCTTGATGTTTTTAAAACAGGACCAATTCAACACACACCCTCTCTCTCTCTCTCTCTCTCTCTCTCTCTCTCTCTCTCTCTCTCTCTCTCTTCTGTCTCTCCCTCTGTATCCCTTCACCCGATCAGCTATGTCTGCTGGTCGATCTGCCTCCAGATCACACGGAGTTCCGGTCACTGATGAAGACTGTAGTCATTCCAGTCTTCGGTTCTTCCTATCTAACAGCTGAATAATTATGCCAGGTTTGTTTTCACTTCAATTCTGATCACGCTGTCTGACCGCAAGGGAGTCATGTCAGGGATGCTTGTGATCTCAAGAAGAACGACTGAAGGAATGTGTTGAGGAAGTCGGATCACTTCACCTTGGAAGGGGTTCATTTCAGGTCATGTTGCTTTTCTCCCAGCCGATCACTAGGAGCCGCATAGGGCTGTCACAAGAGGGGGGAGAGGGTTGGGATGGGGTCAATATCCAGTGTGAATACAGATCTGATGACACCATGAATACACTGCGATTTCAGTGACATCAGTCTGCTAAGTGCAGCACATTCCTACAATTAAACTCATACTTACTAAAAAGATAAAGAAAAAAAATGTGGATGAAGTTCAATCAGAAATAAAATATTAGAACATGCTGCATTATAATACTACAGATAAACTGTGCAATTCTACGTTCCACATTTGGCACACTATATACGGTTTATATTTCTGAAGCTTTTATTAACCATTCTTCCCTTTTTACTTTTTTGTCTTCTGTGTATTCGTTTGTTGTATATGCATAAATATACTTACGCGTATATACATGCATATATAGATATAGTTGTAAATATAGATGTATGTGCATGCATATATATATATAAGAAGAGAGAGAGAGAGTGTATGAATGTATATATATATATATATATATATATATATATTGCTTTTGTCTCATACAAACGGGATGAATATTTCAGTGCACCAGAACAAAAATAAACCCAGACGCTGTGTATCATACGCCCAAACATGACACTTTGCATTCGAATGTCCATCGATAAACAAAGCACACAGATCTGCGTGGTGAGCAAGTGTCGATGAAAAAAAAAAGGAAATATGAAAAAGTTGGGGGAGGGGGGGGATTAAGAGGATGGGAGAATAATAAATAAAAGTAAAAGAGAAAGAAAAGAAAACTTACCACAAAAAAGACGTGGCAAAATAGAAGGTTGAAGGCCAAAAAAAGAGAGACAGAGGGAGAGAAAAGAATGAAAACGAACAAACTCTTGTAGTGCACGCTCAATGTCCATTGCAGTTCATCAATCAAGCGAAGACCGTCCGACCTCTGCAATCAAATTAAAACACTCAGCAAAATGCAAAATGAAGAAACAAAATGAAAAACAAAAATTGTATAGCAAATCCCTGAAGACGGGTTGATATTTACCATTCCCAATTAGATGTTCCTGGATTTCATGCTAATGGAAATAAGAGTAAAAAATCACCAGTTCTGCTTCCATGAAGAAAAAAATATATATGAAAGAAAGACACTGATATTCGAATTCAGAGAAGAATCTTAAGAAAATATATATGGATGATCCAAACTTTGGAGTTAACAAAAAGAATTAGGAATTATCAGAGAGGAAAAATTGATGGAGAAGTCGTGTTGAGATCAAGGGCAAGATGGATTGCAGAGTGTGAGAGGGTAATCAAAGACTTCTGCAATATGAAAGCGCAACACTGGGTCGAAGAAGTGTGGTTACGCATAGTGTTAAAGGTGATTCCACTGAAACAGTCCTAAAACCAGAAACTCTGCTGAAAGGGATTAGCCAAACAATACGAAATACCTGAACTCGTGAAAGATCTACTCAAGTTCAGCCGCAAAGGAGCAACTGCTTAGAGACCATAGTTAGCCTTAAAGAAGTCATTCATGTATTAAACAGAATGAAGGTACCATAAAACTCCAGGTATTGACAAACTCACTCGTCGATTAAATTCTGTAATTTTTCTTTCCTTTTTTTCTGTTGTTATTGATGAGGTTTTGTTTTGTTTTGTTTTTATAAGAAAGAGATTTTGTATTTTGAGCCTTGAATGAAAGTTTCAGAAGAGGGGAACTGTCATAATATTTTTTTAAATCAGTGAGCAGCATCCCCTTATCCTCTCCTCCTCCTCCCCTCCCCCCTTCAGCGACACCCTCTCCCCTCCCCTCCCACCCCCACTCCCCACCCCCAATCGCCTTTGAAAATTCTTCTGCTTCGTGCCCCACGTCGAGTATTTTTTATGTAGAAAGAAGTTGTAGACGAGAAGATCCTGCTTAGACCCCTCTCTTTACTTTATGTGTTGATATCTTGGGGCTTACCATTACAGAAAATCAGAATATCATTGTATTTATATCAGTGATGACAGACATTCCGATAAAAATGTTTGAATGACACAAGTGCTGGTTAGACTAGATTTTTTTTTTTGAAGTCTTACCACTTAGATACTTGCAGCACCTTGGTACAGAATGGAACGCTCCTAAATTCAAAGTTTTTAGCATCTATCTTAGCAGCGATTTAAAAGAACTGTGAAAACTATGAAATAAACTATACAAAATAAACAGAAAATTGTACAATATTCAAAAAAATGTTTTACAACTACTTTGGGTAGAATTCCTATTTTTGTAACAAATTGATTCAGTCAAAGCGTATGCATTTCGTTGCTGAATGCCCAGATGATGTTATTGCCAATGTACAGAAAATGGTTTACTGGTTTGCATTGAATAACAGTCATGACAGGTCAAACACAAATGATACTGTGAAACGAGTGTGAAACGGGAGAGGGAGTGTAAGTGAAATGGAGTTCTGAGAGACGGGGATGCTGGGTGTCTTATTTGAAGAAAATGCCATTGTGTCTTTGGTTTCATGATTTTCATTATTTTGATCGTGTGTTGCCCTTATGTGCAATTTTGCCTGTTCTGATGAAAGAAGAAGAAGAAGAGACCAGCAGCAGTTTCCTTTAGCACAAAAATGTGTACATGGGGCTTTCCTTCGAGTAGTGTTGGACACATCAGCAGTTTTAGAGGCATAGGGCAAATGTCTTATTTACCGAATCAACACCTGTTTGTCCTACCTTGTACACCTTTTGAACCACTGTCAGAGTGTCCAGGCAGTACAAAATCTCTGTAACAGCCTGTTACTCTTGCACGTGTATTACAGGAGTATTTACGGAAGGGCTCTTAAGTCTGTTTGTTCTTCCGTTATATAACTGTACAGGACAGTGCAGAGAATTGTTGTTAACATGTCTGTTTGCTCCTCTAGGTACACAGCTATCCACGCTGAGAATGAGAATGACTACGGAAGAACTTGGGGAACTTCCAGAGAATCACACCCCTGAAACACTGCACTCAGTGCTAAACACAACAGCATCAGACTTTCGCGCGTTTTTTTTTCCTAGGATATGCATTTAGAATTGACACGTTTATATTTTTGTGGTTGAAAAGTACATTTTTGCAGAAAAACGAACAATTTTTTTACGCCTTGTGTTATATCTGTTCCCTTAAGATGAATCACATAGAGGTTCATACTATTGCTTCGTTTTCCGCCCTCAGTCACTCCACTTTGGAACTCATGCTAATGAGGAATTTTCAATAACTCAACCCACCTAAACAGAAAGTATTCTGATTTGAACAAAATACAGATAATGGCTCTTTCACTTCCGATCGAACAGCTCTGAATTTTCAACAAAACATTTCATTGATCCACTGATACTCAGTTAAATGTTCTGACTTGAAATCGTCTCATGCAATATTTTTATTTTATTTGGAAATAAGGCCGTGATACAAGGATGAAGCACTTTCACCCGAAAGTAAAAAGATGTATAACCCTCCCTCTTATCTTTAGACCAGCGGCTAATAGCTGTCTGTAATACAAATAAAAAGCAAATAAATTATCCGAACAAAACAAAAGAAAGAAAGAAAGAAAGAAAGGAAGGAAGAAAGTAAGAAAGAAAGACAGGCAGGCAGGCTGAAAGAAAGAAATGAAATAAGAAAGACAGTAAGAAACGAAAATCGTCTGAGCTTTCATCAAAAGGTGGTAATTTAGGAATGTCAGAGAGTTATTGAAAGAGCGTTTCCCTGGCCGCCTTCTTTTTGCGTCTGTTTCCTTAGAGGACAAAGCTAATTGTGCAGAAGCTTCCTGGTCTAGATTTCTTTGTAACTGCAACTCATACATCCTCTGCTTTTGGTGTTCACTTTCCTCTATTTTTGATTTTTGTTTTGTGTTGTTGTTGGTGTTGTTGTTGTTGTTGTTGTTGTTTCTTGTCGTTCTCTCGGATTTTTTCTCATTTTGTCTTCAATTTAATTTCTTCTCCTCTCTCTCTCTCTCTCTCTCTCTCTCTCTCTCTCTCTCTCTCTCTCTCTCTCTCTCTCTCTCTATCGTTTCCGTATCTCTGTCTCCCTCTGCCCTCGTCACTTTGCACATTTTTGCTCAAGCTGATTGATATATTCAAGTGGTTTATTTCTGGACAGCTTAAGGTTCATCTAAACCCTGCTATGCATTTCAGATACCTCAGGATCCGAACAAAAGCTCGTTAATTAGTATGTTCAGAATGTCACAAATGATAAACTAGCCAGAGAGAGAGAGAGAGAGAGACAGAGAGACAGAGAGAAAGCACATTTCGAAGCACGGGGTTTAACTAAAAAGTGTTTACAGATCACTTTTATAGGCGTTCCTATATTTTTTTAGTCCTCTTTTTCAGAAATTCTTATCCAAGGATCTAAAGCAAAACCCCAAAGATGAGAAGCAATGACTACACGAAAATTAAAGAACAAAACATTGCCTCTAAGCCAACCTAGAAACCGGCAAATAAAAATGAATCCGTAAATTTTACAGTCTGTGTCAAACTCACTGTTGTCTGAGGGAAAGGAATTGTAAGTAATAACAGAAGAGAAAGAACCAGAGGAGGTAGCACCAAGAAAGTCTAGCGGACGACTGAAGCAAAAGGATGTCCCAGGCAGTAACCCCGTGACTGCTGTCTCCCCTAAACAGAAGACGAGGAGCAAATAAAGAAGGGGAAAAGACAGCCACTCACACAAAAACACAAGCTGTTACATTAATATTAAACGTATGTATATATCTCCCTTTTCCAAAAGTATTAGAAGTTTACCTTTGGGAAGAGAACAAATATATTTTCCATTATTTTTCCTTATACCTCTCTCCCTCCCTCTGTCTCTCTCTCTCTCTCTCTCTCTCTCTCTCTCTCCTCTCTCTCTCTGTTTTTTTTGTCAAGTTTTCTACGGTAAATATTTCTTTTCATTTAAAAACATTATAATTTTTAAGTCGATGTCTGTAGGCTACTATCAGTCTGACGTTTACCGACCAATCATTAAATCTATTTAAAAAAATATATAAAAAAAGCAGAAACGCACACACAGAGGTAGAGATTTTTTTTTTCGCTAGCTCTGAAATAATAACAAATAGTATCAATTACATATCGTAACAGCAGCAGTCAATAAACATATTTACAGCTGACTTACAGTGGTTTTCAGTCAATAAACATATTTACAGCTGACTTACAGTGGTTTTCAGTCAATAAACATATTTACAGCTGACTTACAGTTGTTTTTCATCCAGCAAAAAACTCTTCCCATGTAAAAGGCATGAGTATTGAACTCGAAAAGATAAACAAATTTGAAATGTTAGTGATAATGCACCGCCAAAAAAAATGTAGACAAACGAATCACACGACAAAACGCGACGCGTTTTGACCTCCTAGGTCTTCTTCAGGCAAGATACAAAACACTCAGGACAACTACATACTCCCGTACAGCAAATTCTATTGCCATATTATCACCAAAAATGGTAGTCATCCTGTCTTTATTTATTTGTTCAATATTTTGATCATCATCATTACCACTATTATTATTTCTATCAGTATTATAATTATCATCATTACTACCTCGACTCACACATTGTCTCCCTCCTGACAGCCTTGTTTTCATTCAATGCCTATCTTGCGCCGAACTGGATGAAGATAAGTGAGTGCTCGTTCATTTTCGTTGTCCTGAGTGTTTTGTATCTTACCTGAAGAAGACCTAAGAGGTCGAAACGCGTCGTGTTTTCTCTTGTGTTTCGTTTTTCTACGTCTTTTTGGCGGTGCATTACCACTGACATTTCAAATTTGTTTAGATTTCCGCCTGCAGTCGCCTCACTTTGCAACTCGAAAAGTTAAAACGTAAGTTGTTTCCAAACTCACCCCTCATTTCACAATTCTTATCTCATCTTCTAATTGGCCAACTTTGCCACATCAGTTTCGTGTTTCACTACTCATTTCTCTATACCTCAGCCTTTTCCATTTCAACTGCCAGTGAAGTATTATATCTGTCTCAGCGCTTTTGCCTCGTTGCTAACTACATGATTCCTGAAAAAACAAAATAATTACAAAACTGTTAATTACATCTTTGACAAAATCGGCTTATCATAACCTTCATTATCTAATCGCTCGTCTTGCGATTCCACTTTCAAACAACAAAGCATTGTGTGCCATTGTTCCCAACACCCGCCTGCGTTGTTGCCAGAGGGAACTGTGTTCATGTCAATTACTCTCTGAGGATCAGTAGAGGTCACCTTCTTTACGAGTCGACTCCTACTACTACGCTTACCTCTTGAGCGTTGATTAATTGGCAATACTCTCCGCAGAGTCCATTTTCTCTGCAAGGGAGATCACCCAATCATCTTTCCTGGCGAGGCTAGTCTTCTCATGTAAACTATTCAGGAGCATACAACACTGATGCACAGCTTTTGACAACACCTTTCAAGCAACTTTTAACTGATGTACTACTGGGGTGAGTTTGTCATGTAGCTCGATTTGCACGAGCAATTTCATGAGATTTATTTTTCTGCAAAGCAGATGGTATCAACACCGAAAAAGAAAAGTGTTGTCAGTGTCCGTCTTCTCTGTCCCTGTAAAAATCTGTTTTCTCTCATTTCACTGTGATATTTATTTATTTATTTATTTATTTATTTATTTATTTATTCGTTTAAAAAAAGAAATGGGACAATAGGCTGAATTATTATTTGTAACATCCACGCGTGGATTCATACTTAATTCTCATGTTCACAGATAGGAGCTTGAATGTTCTTGTTTTGTTTCTGTTTGTGTGCTGAAGGATGTCAAGGATGCCAGCAATCGGCGATGACTAGTTTATCACGGCTACTGTCTGTCTGTCTGTCTCTTCCTTTTTTTTGTTGTTGTTGTTGTTGTTGTTGTTGTTGTTCTGAGTTTCTGACCGTGTGCGTGTTTTTGAGCAAGCCGCGCGCCGCTGTGTGTTTATTGTGTACTTGCACGACAGGCGGAGAAAGTGGGATTACGAACTGTCAAGAAACCTAGCGATTTTTTTTTTTCGTAAGCCATCTTTTTCGCAAACCCATTTGTTTTGTTAGATTCCATCACTTAATTTTTTTTTTAATGTTTCAAAAGCAGATTGAAAAATGAGACTTCGTGAAGATCGTGGGAACACTGGTCACAGAACATAAACGTTTGGCTGAAGTGATGGATTCTAGTCCTAAAATTGCATATATCAAATCTGGCTTCACTCCGAGAACGAACTACTTAGAAACGCACTGGAAAATGCAAGGAACCCACTTGCTAGGTTTTAAACGCACGCATGCACGCTCATGTTGTGTGTGTGTGTGTGTGTGTGTGTGTGTGTGTGTCTGTGTGTGGTGATGAGTGAGTGATGTGTGTGTGTGTGTGTGTGTGTGTGTGTGTGTGTGTGTGTGTGTGTGTGTGTGTGTGTGTGTTTGAAAGTCAAAGTCAGAATTCTATTTTCAGATGGCACATTCAATCAGCTACATACCTGCTTGTCACAAACTTTTTAGTTCTGTGAAGTCTGCAGCGCCTAGAAGCCGGCAGTCTGCACTACAGTTCTGGCAACCATGCACGCCGTAACAAACATGATACCTTAACGATCACACACACACACACACACACACACACACACACACACACACACACACACACACTACACACACACACACACACACACACACACACACACAAACACACACACACACACACCGCAGAGAGACAGAGATCCAGAAACAGACAGACAGATAATAGACAGACAATAGATAGACAGACAGACAGAGACATCAAAGATAAGAGAAAACACACACACACACACACACACACACACACACACACACACACGCACGCACGCACGCACGCACGCACGCACGCACGCACGCACGCACCCACCCACCCACCCACCCACCCACCACACACACACACACACACCGCAGAGAGACAGAGAGACGGACAGACAGATAGACAGACAGACAGATAAGACAGACAGACAGAGTTATCAAAGATAAGAGAAAACGTCAGTGTGGCCATTACGACACCATGCATGCAGGCCAAATGGACCGTCTGGCTATTTGGAGACACACCTCTCGCTGTTTCCGAGGCAACTATCAGTCTTGGGTGGTCAGTCTCCTCTCTCTCTCTCTCTCTCTCTCTCTCTCTCTCTCTCTCTCTCTCTCTCTCTCTCTCTCTCTCTCTCTCTCTCTCTGCCTGTTTGTCAGCCTGTCTCTCCATCTGTCGATCTCTGTCAATCTGTTTGTCTTTCACGGTGTATGTTTGCATTTCATAGTATCATGACTCAATGGTTGCATTTAAATGAATACTATCTGTTCCCCCCCCCCCCTCCCCCTTCTCTGTGACGTCAAATCTGCCTTCCTCTCCTCTTCCCTTCTCCCCTTTTCAAGACTGAACAAGTCGAGGCAAACATCAGATTGAATCTTCTCGCATCACAGAAGAAACTGATCAGGAAATGCACTGTGTGTGACTTTCTGAAAAATACAAACCTCGATCTTCATAATACAGAAACCTCGTGACATGAATGGAGCGAAAAGTTGAAGATGAATACTTTCAGGATTTAAAATGGGAAAAAAAAAATGTCAGTCAGGACCTATTTGGAATTCAATGGGGAAAATAAAGACGAACAAAGAACATTCAAGATCACAAATGAGTGCGGAAGACATTTCCTCAACCACAGTTCTTTTTTCTTCATGAACATCGCAGAAAATCCAATGGCAAATGAAAAATAACGAGCCTAACATCATTGACAGAGTATTGTACATGTGGAAATGTTAATTTCAAAGTGTTGTCTTTCTATAATTACTGAAAGTTTAAGCAGCTTTTACACAACGTAAGCAACGAATACTAAGCAACATTATAAACATGTCAGCGCCAGTAATATAATGTATCCCTTAGCTTACTTTTCTAATCTATGCATTGACAAACTATTTTCCAATATTTTTGGGCAAGTAAAAGGGATGCCATTGTTCAAAGCACACGATTCTACGAGTCTTTGAAACTATATACACTGTATACAATGTGAATCTCATCAGAACCGTTAAAACAATGAGAAAAATATGAAAGAAAACAACAACTCCTTTTCCTTGATAAATCCAATTTTACTTATCCAGAGTAGCTTAGATGTATGGAAGCCTCCTTTCTTACACAACAATGGTGCTTCACTTCAATGGCTGCAAAATATTAATAACACTCCATTAACAAGTATAGTTGGTTTTGTTTTTAAATCTAGCACACGATTTTAACTCTATAGACCATTTTCATCTTTTAAACAAAATTCTACCATGGCCCTGTTGAAAGCACTCCTCTATTCATTTCTTAGTCTCTATCGAACTGACAGCCATTAGCTGATGCAGTTGATCCATACGTGGCTGCTAAATACTAAAATAAATGAATTAACAGGTATAGTTTTTATTTATATAGTACACATGTTTGACGTGTTTTAACTAATTTCTTTTTTTTCAATCAGACGCTTTCTCCTCTTTATGGCTTCATCAAAAGCGCTGTTGAACTCTTATTTTCGTCCCTATCAAGAAGAAAACAATTAATTCATGGCTGTCTCCAAATTCGATTTCATGGCAGAGAAATATGGTGTACCTCAAGTGTTTGTTCTTAGTCCTTCGTTATTTTTTCATATGTTAGCGATTTATTCTCGTCCAGAGAAACGGTTTGTGATGTGGTTACAGATGACAGTTATTTAGTCCAAACCAACAACTCTGTGAGTGTACTACTATCTAGTCAGCGACTGTCATGCAAGAATACTAACATCTACTCAACAGGATGACATTAACATATAAATTTATCGAACAGGAGTTTACGATATATATCAACATGTTCTTAAAACTACATGCTTTTGTGTATAACCATAACAGAAACGCCAAAACTAAATGCTTTGTGTATGACCATAACAGAAACGCCAAAACGTGTTAACAGTTTACGTTCTACTGTTCTTTTAGGAGCAAAAAGTAAAGCTAGATCACAAACGGCATAAGAGAATATACATGATGATAATTCACCCCGGTCAGATCATGTTATGCTCTCTACTTTTCAAGCAAACATTTCAAAAGGTAGTTCAGCTATAAAAATGGAACGCTTTCTTCTGCTCATGAACATTGCTTTCTAAACACATATTCAATATTTCACACATCACGCCTCAACAATATGGCATTCTGTCAGTGCTATGGTCTAAGAACCTCACGCCAACTTACACATACATGCTCTAAACACTAAGCAGTACTTTTAAAATTCAGCTTATTGCCTGCTAATGATTTCAGAACATTTGATGTCTTCCACTTTAATTCAAGACTAGAAGACAGTCAAGCCATCTTACTGCTCAAAGCAGTTACTGGCATTGCTCTCTCTGGTATTGTTAACGAAGGTTATCGAGTGACAAACGAGTCATTTTCACAACTTTTAGGTTCCTCTCTACTGAAATATATATATATATATATACACATACATACATACACATACATACATTTAGATACACATACATACATTTAGATACATTATATATTTATAATATATTCCCCCCATTATCTTCATTTTTTTTCTTTCTAAAAGTTCAGATCCTTGCCAAGTCATTGCTATAATGACTAAAGAATTGTTAGCCTGCACTTGTTTTCCCCCACTGCTTAATTGTTCAGCATTATATTGTTTGGTCAATCGGTGGGAGATTGCATCTCTTAGGAGATCCAAGTATAGGTTGTCCTGCACAATTCTTAGCCACTGACAATGCTTGAGTTATTGAACAGCAGAGCTGACCACTCAGAGTGTTCCATATCTTTTGATCTCCCTTGCATCCTTGAATGGATCCTCAGGCATAGGCTCAAAGATTGTCCCCTACATTTTATACTGTTTGCATAATGCTTTTAGTTTTTCAGCAACTTTTTTCCTCTCCACATTTTCGTTTTATTCCTTTTACTATCCTTCGCTGGCCGCTTTGGGGGTGCTGTTGGATTCTTTATTTTCAACCCTTGGTGGTGAGAACACCACAGAATTATGGACTGTGGTGTGTCTCTATTTGACACCGGGAGCGCAAACCAATCAGCCGTGTCTCTCTGATGAGTCCGATCTAATGGACGAAAGGCCTAGGAGCAGGCAATACGAATAGATCTGCTTTGAGAGGGTTTATGATGGTTGCTTAGGCAGCTAACGAAGGGTTTATCATTATTTATAATAGATTCTCCATTATCTTCATTTTGTTTCTTTTTTACAAGTTCAAATCTTTGCCAAGTCATTGCTGTAATGACTAAAGAATTGTTAGCCTGCACTTGTTTCCCCCACCCACCCCTGCTTAATTGTTCAACTATATATATATATATATATGTGTGTTGTGTGTGCATCAGATATGACGTGCAGTGCTGGTTGCAGCCAGTGCTACAACTTAACCTTGTTATTAAAACGATCTCGGTTATTTTGAAAGTTACAACAACCACCCACTCAACTAAAAAACCGAAGCCAGATTTTGTTTACATCAGTTTCCTGCTGCAGAAGTGAGCTCAGTTTGTTTTTTTATTATTCTCGTTGAAAAACAAGTAACAAGGATACTTTGCGTCGCTGCCATTTTGTCAAATAATCAATGTCTTATTTACATGCCTCTCTCTTTGAGAGTTCTATACAAATGGATAATCACACAGACTAGCTGACGCCCCCAGCACGGCTGACAAGGTTTCACGTGCCCTCAGATCAATAGACTCAACTGCAAAGTTTATGTGTTGTTGTTGACAAGAAGCGCAGCAAAGAGGAAGAATGCGAACAAAGGAGGCGAGGTGGGGAATGGGTATAGTGTGGGCGGGAGGTGGTGAGACAGGATAAGAGCGCTAGATTCCGAAAATCACGTGCATTCCAAATAATGGCGACTTGTCCCCTGTCCCCATTCTCCTTTCCTTCTCCTCCTGCTCCCTCCCCCACCCCACCTTACCTCACCCTTACCCTGTTTACATAGCGTTCAAGTGTCACATGATGTAGTGAGAAACGCGGAACACTCCTGAGGGTTCTATTTCCTCAGTATGTGTGTGTTGTATGTGTGTGTGTGTTGTGTGTGTGTGTGTGGTGCACTGGGAGCTGAAAACACAAGATTACATTGCATAATTTATAGGCATTGTAGACGCGAATCTCTCTCTTCTCTCTCTCTCTCTCTCCTTCTGCGCGCGCGTGCGTGCGTACGTGTGTGTGTGTGTGTGTGTGTGTGTATGTGTGTGAACTAAAAATCAGGTCTCTTTCAAAACACAGAAGAACAGAACAGAACAGTTCAACAGATCAGCAGCATGAGACAGACATTCATTCTGGGCGAAGTATTATTCAGAAATGAAAACTGTTTCTAATGTCTTCCAGGATATACGGAAGACAACACTTTATTCAGAGCTAGGTGTTCACACTACAAAGTGTCGTAAACAATTCGATGGCAAGTGGTTTCTTACGGCTTTTTCTTAAAGAAGGCAAACATGCAGATATGTCTTGCTTGACATGCAAATAAGAAGGGCTGTGAGCTAAAAGCAATATGATCAGATACAAACTGGAAACAAACATCGGATAGAGCAGATCCGGTTCCTGATAACATTGTTTACATCGATCCCACCATTACCTTACAGAGCTGAAAGAAATCACGTGATTCTTTTCTTAATGTTTCAAACACTTTATATGTTTTAAATTAAAGTGTTAAACAATTTAAATACATACAAACACACATGCACACAAAACTTACGTGATCCTTGACTACGAAAAGGAAGTCTGGCGACCCCGATGAAGTATCAAATGACATGTTGAAACACAGACCAGATAAACAAACTCATTAATCTTTTGAACATGCAGGGACGAAGACGTATTGCAGGCCTTTTGGAAGCAATCAATTCTGTACTGTATACTGATAAGCTGTACACTTGTGTTATGCTCTGTGTGTGTGTGTGTGTGTGTGTGTGTGTGTGTGTGTGTGTGTGTGTGTGTGTGTGTGAGTGCGAGCGTGCCTGTATGTGTATGTGTGAGCGTGTGTGGGCGTGCACACTTGTTTATGTGTACGCATTGCAAGAACAGGAAAGCGAACGCGCGCATACGCGTATGTGTGTATGTAAGAGAGACTGTGATTTGGGGAGGGGGGAGGGGGTGTTAGGGGAGGGGGTGTTCGTAAGGTCGAAGACCTTCGACAGGATAGGTGAACTGATACATGAATGGGGTTTAATTAAGAGCTGTCATGTTTTATTGCTAGCAGTCCTGTTTCATTGCCATTTGGCAAGTTTTATAACTGGCGAAATACTTTGATTATTCCATTCAGTAAAAAAAACGCTTTTGATGTGTGTGTGTGTGTTGTGTGTGTGTGTGTGTGTGTGTGTGTGTGTGGTGGTGCGTGCGTGCGTGCGTGCGTGCGTGCGTGCGTGCGTGTGTGTGTGTGTGTTGTGTGTGTGTGTGTGTGTGTGTGTGTGTGTGTGTGTGTGTGTGTGTG
>CM065715.1:50000653-50008153 GCA_033310375.1 Conus canariensis | reverse complement strand
ACAACACACATAACACAATAACACTAGCGCGCGCACCACACCACACACACACAACACACACACACACCCGCCCGCGCCGCCCCACGCCAGCCCACACACACACACACACACACACACACACACACACACACACACACACACAGAGTGACGCACACCAACAGCAGCATACAATACAACATCGACCACTGCCATTTTCTTACTTCGCCCGGAGCCAGTAGTAGTAGGCTGTATGGGGAAGTCATTAATGGCTTTCTGACAAGCTCTCCCCGTCTGTTCTTCTGGGTGTCTGTCACATCTCCTGCCCTGGTACAGCGCCTTGCATCATGATCACCAGTCCGCTGGATCCTATCATTGGCTCTACCACTTCATCCTTCTGCTTGTGAAGACATGAGCGTCTTCCACTCGTCCGGTGACACTGGTGCAGTCCGGACAGAACTAGGTCAGGTGCCATCGAGGATGGAGGATGTCTGGGGTAGTTCTTGATTCGGCTGAAAATCGCTTATACTGGCCGTTCGTCTGTCTGGGCTTTAGGAGGAAATAATCAACACAAACACCACACACACACAACGCACGACACGCACGCCCGCACACACACACATACACAAAAAAACACACACACACACACACACACACACACACACACACACACACACACAACACACACACAACACACACTGGCAAAAAATTGTTTATCTCATCTGCACCGAAGTATTTTCAATGTCAGTTATTCTTCGAATTGTGCTGAAAATAGCACACACACACACACACACACACACACACACACACACACACACACACACACACACACACACAGACGACACCACACACACACACACACACACACACACACACACACACACACACACAGAGTTCGTAAGAAATCATTGTCCACTGAGTGTACAGACAGAGAGAACCACAGCGTCCCCGCATCCATCTCCCTCCATACACACCCACCACACAGATACGTACATACACCCGTATACTCATAAACAACACAAACAGAGAGAGAGAGAGGGGGGGGGGTAGGGGGAACATGATTCTTTCCTTGACACAGAAAGATAAAGTAGACAGTAACTCTCCAAGCTGGCTGACAATAGGCGGTAATTGAGACAACGCAACAAAAATAAAGTTACTAGACAACAGCACGAATGGAACAAATAAGTTACAAAACGCACAACAACCGTTCAAACCTGTTTGTCCCAATCGTTTCGGCGTTCGTGTGCTCTCACATTACTCGACAATTGAAAACATGTTGAAAGTAAACAATTACAAATCCACCCTAGTTTGCTACCCTGTTTAAACATTAACAAACAACAACAATAACAAACCACTTACCACCTGTCTGTAAAGAAAATCAAGAAGTGTCTGTTTCTGCAACCCGACATTTTGCCAGAATCATAGGTCTCGGCTCATAATTACTTCTGCCATTGGTGTTAGGTTTTCACCAACAACCGTCTGTAAGTTTGGCTGTCTCAAAGAATGCGCGGAAAAGACCCGACCAACCTTAATAAAACTCGGTGGAAAGATGATACGTAGTCCAAGGACAAATCCACTGATAATTGGCACAGATCCATGGAGCCGACCCGAATTAAACGACCAATCCAGGATCTGTTCGGCGACATAACGTCGACAACTGACAAACCGATTTGATCAAAACATGATGGAAAGATAATATGTAACACCCAGGGACGAAGCTGTTTCATTCTGGTACAGATCCATTTGCTGAACCGAATCAAACGACCAATCCAGGATCTGTTTGGCAACATACCGTAAAAAAATCATTCAATTAATTTCAACACTGAATGTGTGCACAGATGTGACGTAGCCCCCAGAGACCTCATTTAATTTTACTGTGGGTCTACATCAAACGGCGGATTCAGATTCCCTTTGATCGGCCTGCTCTCTTCCCAACGCCTTTTTGATCGGCCTGCTCTCTTCCAAACGCCCCTTTGATCGGCCTGCTCTCTTCCAAACGCCTTTTTGATCGGCCTGCTCTCTTCCCAACGCCTTTTTGATCGGCCTGCTCTCTTCCCAACGCCCCTTTGATCGGCCTGCTCTCTTCCCAACGCCCCTTTGATCGGCCTGCTCTCTTCCCAACGCCCCTTTGATCGGCCTGCTCTCTTCCCAACGCCTTTTTGATCGGCCTGCTCTCTTCCAAACGCCTTTTTGATCGGCCTGCTCTCTTCCAAACGCCCCTTTGATCGGCCTGCTCTCTTCCAACGCCTTTTTGATCGGCCTGCTCTCTTCCAAACGCCTTTTTGATCGGCCTGCTCTCTTCCAAACGCCTTTTTGATCGGACTGCTCACCATCAAACGCCAATCTGGATCTGTCCTGGGACATCCGTAAAAAACCATTTTTAACTGATGGGCACAATGTCTCCCTCCAAACCCCTTATTTACTGTGGTCTCATTCAAACGCATTCATTCTTTGATCGGCCTGCTCTCTTCCAAACGCCTTTTGATCGGCCTGCTCTCTTCCAAACGCCTTTTTGATCGGCCTGCTCTCTTCCAAACGCCTTTTTGATCGGCCTGCTCTCTTCCAAACGCCCCTTTGATCGGCCTGCTCTCTTCCAAACGCCTTTTTGATCGGCCTGCTCTCTTCCAAACGCCTTTTTGATCGGCCTGCTCTCTTCCAAACGCCTTTTTGATCGGCCTGCTCTCTTCCAAACGCCTTTTTGATCGGCCTGCTCTCTTCCAAACGCCCTTTTTGATCGGCCTGCTCTCTTCCCAACGCCCTTTTGATCGGCCTGCTCTCTTCCAAACGCCTTTGATCGGCCTGCTCTCTTCCAAACGCCTTTTGATCGGCCTGCTCTCTTCCAAACGCCTTTTTGATCGGCCTGCTCTCTTCCCAAACGCCTTTTTGATCGGCCTGCTCTCTTCCAAACGCCTTTTGATCGGCCTGCTCTCTTCCCAACGCCTTTTTGATCGGCCTGCTCTCTTCCAACGCCTTTTTGATCGGCCTGCTCTCTTCAAAGTTCCAAACGCCTTTTTGATCGGCCTGCTCTCTTCCAAACGCCTTTTTGATCGGCCTGCTCTCTTCCAAACGCCTTTTTGATCGGCCTGCTCTCTTCCAAACGCCTTTTTGATCGGCATGTTCTGGATAAAAGTAGGGGAAGATAATACATGTCTTTCCTTGCATATAGGGTTATCTTTTTTCAGTTTATGGATCAAATGAATAGATCAAAAGAGTCAAATATTTGATTTGCGGTGCACGTCAGAATTAGGGATATCGATTACCTATGTGACTTTGTGGCCCAGGCGTACCATTTCACACCCACATTTTGGTATTTTATCTTTCTGATGGAACATTTAAGCTGACTGATCGGCAACATTGCTTCAGGCGTACCCATCAGTGGCTTTGTTCCATAAAAACGGCTGAACGCAGATTACCTCCCTTGCAAAATTTCCGAACACTGTTTGCAATGGTGGAGAAAAGGACAGACGGCAATGAACCCGATGCACCACTCACCACAGAGAAGGATAGGGGGGAGGGGGGGGGTAGGGGATTGTTGAAACAGGGAGATGAAAGTTAGAGGTCGTGTAGTTCGAGAGTGGGGAGGGCTGTTGTGATGAAGTGTCAAACTTCCTGTTTCCGAAGACATGACAGGTCAGTGGACGTCGATCACTGACTGAGGTGAATGACAGGAGCTGGCTCTGATCTCTCCATGAATCCGATGCAGACACGAGAAGGGGCAACTCTGATGACACCTGTCGAGTCTGTATCTCCATCCAAATATTCATGCAGTCAGACATCGCACGGCCGTCACAACAGTCCACGCAGAGAGTTACCCTCGAGCCCCTCTTTCTCAAACAAATCCCAATAATCGTTTATAAAATCAAAACTTCGAAAAAAACATGGCGTAGCATAACCAATCAAAAGTGTACGGAATATTCTAGAAAGTTTGAGAGCTATGATAGAGTATAGCTGATTAAAATGTGTGGAAAATCCGAGAAATAATTTTTGGAACCTCTGAAAGTCTTTAACTTCCCTGAAGGTTCTTTGGCTTCAACATATATCTGTTGCCACCTGTACATACGTCATGTGGCAATTTGAATCACGTGGAACAATATCTTGAAACATGTGAATCAAAAGTCAAATGTACTGGTTTGAAAGAATCAACGACGTCAGGCAATCTCTCGATTCTTTATCACTTCTCTTAGCAATGGCTGCTTACACTGAAACCTGATTCCCACTTCAGTATGTTCAGTTCAGGGATCTCTGGATTGGCACATGCTTCATCGTGTTGAAGATGGAGCTTACATTTAACAGATGCTGTCATGGAAACTGAATGGTTGTCGACAGCCTTTACCCGCATACTTTACATATAGTTTAAATTGATAAAATCGTTTGTGTCCCCATTCGTTTCCGTTTCAGTCTTTTTACAGCCAGACCAGCCACACAAAATCAGTTAAGAACTTTCACCACACAAAGAAAGTTCTGTGCTAAAAAAAAAGACACAAACAACGAATTCAGCTCTCACCACAATGTCGCTCCATTTTATGGTAGTGAAGTACTGACATTTTTTTATGCAGTTCAAACTCCGTCTGGCTGTGCACGCTAGGCGCTCACTCGAAACAGTTCATCACCCTAGTTCACGAAAAAGGAACTGGAATAAAAACACCATAGTGATGTTATGAAAATATATGGAAAGTCCGTTTCGGCAATCAGACAGTGCAGAATCAACACCTAGTGTCCGTTCTGGGCAATGTGCACAGTGTTACTATCTATGTACATTTTACTTCAAAAGCTGGCAAGTCATAAATTGTAACGAGAGAGAAAATTCGTTGATATTATGGAAGACAAAAAGTCAGATGAAAGGTCCAGAAAGGCAGAAAAAAAAGGTACATGACAGTAGAGAATAACACCCAGTTAAAATGTAGAATCAAGATTAGTGACAGAAAAGATAAAATGACTGGTAAGGAAATTCCAGAAGATTGGGATGTAGTTTACACTGAAGAGGCCCCCAGCATTCCCAGTGGGACTTGCGACGTCCTACTTCCGATTCTCCTGCTTAGCAAACTCTGGAAAGAAACACTTTCCCGAGGAAAAACTAAGTCTGTAGACATTTATAAATTAAAGTCTTACATGTCTTCAAATATAAGTACATTGACATTGATTTGTTTTCACTGAAAGAAATGTTCATTATGCATTGCCTCCCCTAAGGAGGTGTTTTTTTTTCACTCACATTGATTTGATTGTCTATATGTCCATTAACATGACTACGCTAAAACTGAGAAAGCCGATTTTTAACGAAATTTAGTGAAAATTGTGGGTCTTGTCATACAGATTTAGACGAAAATGTGGATCCAAGAATGGTCGAGTAACAATACATCAAAATGTTCTTTGTTTGTTTGTTTCTTAATACGATCGCACAAAATCCAGTGCACCGATATCATTGAAACCTTTTGGAAAGATGGATGCAGCCTTGTAAGGAATCCAATAAATGTTGAAGCAGATGCATGGTACAGGTCCGATTTCAAGGCTGATCCAGGATCCTTTTGACTTTGGCCCTTCCAGTTTTAGACCACCTTTGCGACATGCACGAAAAACAGCTCTCAAACAGAGTACATTACCATCAGACCCATCTCTTTGTGAGATTCTTCTGCCCCTACCGCCTTCTACACTGAGTTGAGTTTACTTCCGGCTCGATTGAGAAAACTAGAACCACCCTGTCGAGTTTCATCCACTTTATAGATGCGTCTCTGAGAGTGTTGCTCAAATTTCATGACAATCATCGCAGGTGTCTGTATCTCTCGGGCCTGGTTGACTCCAGGCTTACTTTCAAAAATATCTTGGTTGACACCAGGATATTTTTGAAAGTAAGTGTAGATTACAGCCCTATCATGCAGCCTCAAACAGGATGGGAACTACATAGCATCATCTTCTTTATCCTCGTTCTCAGCGATAAGCATAAAAAAAAACCTCATGTCCTACTCTCATAGTGACTTAAGTTTGGGTTCGTCTTCATGTCTATGCCCTTGGTGAGTTCGTGCTGGTGTCACCGGTATCGGTTGTTCATGTGGAATGTCATTGGAAAGATGTGGTGGCGCCCTCTGGAGAGGGACGTCACTCACGCTGGCTCCACAACTAGGCACTCACTGTCGTCAGTAGAGGGGTTAGTAGATGATGTCCTGCATGTGTTGGATCAGACTAGGAACCACTGAACACCATGGACATTACAGCGTCTACTCTGGCAGGTTGCCTCATGACGACTTCACGTTTGACTGGTCCCTGTGGATTGCCGGTGCCAAGGCAGCGGTTGGACAAGCCAGCCTGTGGCTATGGACTACCCGTCTAGAATTAGCGGCGTGGGCACATTGCCACTGAAAATGGCACAGAAGAAAAAAATCAGACGAGGTAGTGGAGTTTAGTAAACGAAATTAGGAATTGTCAAGAGTTCATTAAAAAAAAAGGAAACATTATAAACAAAATATTAAGCTCACTCGCGGGCCTATTTCCCATTAAAAACAAAAAAACACTTGCAGAGAAAATCAGCGAACTGTCTGCTAAATAATCTGCAGGTTTACCATTACCTCAAGTCTTGACATTAGCTGCTGTGGAAACAAACAGCATTCTTGACAACTGCTGGTTATCCCCTGCAGTGAGGTTGGAGGTGTGGAGACAATTTGCATCTACGTACCGTGGTAATCGTTTTTATTACCCATGGGGGCTTATTTCAAAACCTTTTTTTTTTTTCATCTAATTTTCGGCCACGTGGCCTTTTTCAAGAGAAAAAAACAAAAACAATCCAACTACGTGATGTCCATCTTTGGCAACTGGTCAGAGCAAAGAATTGACGTCAATTCTTTGCTCTGACCAGTTGCCAAAGATGGACATCACGTAGTTGGATTGTTTTTGTTTTTTTCTCTTGAAAAAGGCCACGTGGCCGAAAATTAGATGAGTGGCATTGTGATTTTTCTACAATGTTTTCTTCCCTTTGGAGGACTATTGCTTTTGTTTCTTTTATTTTTCTTCACTACACTTCAGTAACGTCCTGCCATCTTTAAAATCAGGCTCTACAGTTAATTTTGCGGGTCAAACAAAAAGTACGCTCTGTTTGGATACAGAAACCTTTGTTGCCAAAGTGATGGGTTTTGTCTGTGTGTTTTGGACCCAAGAATAAAATGTCTGTTGGATGACTGCGAGGAGAAAGAAAATAAACATGGTCTGTGGACTTCTTCTTGTTCCTACGCCACCCAGTCGTGCAGGTGTTCTAAAGATGGAGAAGTAAACGCATAGGACAGCGAGGCCAAAAGATGCTGGTGTAAGATGATCTGAGAGGTAAAATGACAGAAATGCGAGGCAAAAGAATGGTTCTGTGAGAAAGTATAGAGGTATGATGATATCAAAATAGAAAGCTATAGAGCGGTAAGGCAACAGCAACTATAGAATGATTATGTGAAGCGGTTAAGAGGTAAGCCAACTGAAAACACAAAGCCATAGTATGCGTCGTCCGAGAGGCGGCCATGAGGTAAGAGTATTGAAAAGCAAAGTTAGGGA
>CM065715.1:49980653-49998153 GCA_033310375.1 Conus canariensis | reverse complement strand
CTTCCACTGAAAAATATATTGTATAAAGTAACTTCTAAAGATATATAGAGAGAGATTTTATTCAGCATATATATCTATATATATATCTGCCTGTCTGTCTGTTTGTCTACCTATCAATCTAGTTGCTGGCTTTCTGTCTGACTCTCTGTCTGCCTGCCTATCAATCTAGCTGTCTATCTATCTATCTGTCTATCTATCTATCTATCCATCTATCTGTCCATCTATATGTATAAGTCTATCCATCTATCTATCTGTCTATCTTCTACCTACCTACCCATTTATCTGTCTATCTATCTATCTATCATCCATCATCTATCTATCTATCTATCTGTCTATCTATTTATCTATCTATCTATCTCATTCAGATCATGAACAAATGCTGAAAAGTGCGCATGGTAATTATATCAAGACTATGTAATGATCCCGGGAAAAAGTCACCCAAAAGAAAACTGCCAGTAGAAGATTTCCAGAGGCGGAGATAAATTTACACTGAAAGAGCACTGGTATGCCCACAGGGATGACTACCTGCCTGATTGATTAATTGACTTAGCAACAAACTAATTAATCCGCTAATTACTTACCAAGAAAGAAAAAAAAAAAAAAACAAGAACTGGTGTCAAAACATCTGCAATATGCTGGTGTGTGTGCGGACGCATGCAAACCGTTTTTGTTTTTTTCTTTGTTGTGTTGTTGTTGTTGTTGTTGTTGTTGTTGCTTTAGTTTTTGTTTTAAATCTATAGACACAGGCCAGGCATGAACATGATTATTTCTGCATCCTTTTCTCCCCTCTTCCACCAGCCCGTCCTCCCCCACCCTCAGCTCTTCATTCGCACCATCCTTACTCTCCCCTCTTATCATTGACACTACGTATCAAGTTATCCTCCATCCTCCTTCTTTTTTTTTCCTGTGAAAGTACCCATCTCTTCTTGCAAATACTGTCGGACTCTCCCCTTTCCATTGCCCCCTTCCCTTTTCCTTCCACTTCCGCTGCCCCAGACGACTGATCACGACAGCAATGATCTTTTCCCCATGACAGAATAACCAAGGTTCTGGTACCGGCGTTGTCTTGTCACTCCTGTGTTAGCTCCAGCCAGACCTCTAGTGTATCCCATTCAGCACAGATCACTGATAACGTCAACAGCAGCAAAGGGCAGACAGTCATGCCACGTGATCACTGTTTACTCCCTGACCTTAGATCAACAACAAAAGTGAAAAGGGAGGGAGGGAGGGAGGGAGGCCACAGATGAAGAATGCGAAAGGGGGAGGAGTGGGGAGGGGAGACGAATTTTGTAGAGCAATGAAGAGGGAAGGGGAGGATAAACTTATATTCATTTCTTTATTCCTTCATCCCTCCCCTCCACCACCCTCCCCCCCCCCCACTCCCACCTCACTAAGGTAGCCCTCCTGCTACCCTCAAATTAAAAAAAAAAACAGGGAACAAAGAAAATTCCGAATGTTTGTCCAATTCTGCAAGCCTCTCTCAGCTACTCCTTCAAGAAATCAATGTCTGTAATTAATGGAATCACCGTACCTTTCCATCAGAATTGGCTTTCCTATCGTCCTCTCGTTACTTGATTGGTTAGGTAGAATAAAAGTGAATATATAAAATTATGTATCTACTTTCTATTAAGAAAAATAATGTTAACGTGACTTACTGACGAATGAGCTCACGTGTTAAACTATTGTTCTGAACTTTGTTTTACCCCCAAATAATGAAATCTGATTAGATTTATTGAGACAGCAGGATTATGCATACCTCTCTGTGTCTCTGTCTCTGTCGCTGGCTGTCTTTGTCCCCCCCCCCCCCCCCCCCCCCCCCCCCGTCTGTCTGTCTGTCTGTCTGTCTGTCTGTCCTCTCTCTCTCTCTCTCTCTCTCTCTCTATCTATCTATCTATCTCTATCTCTGTGTGGGGTGTGTGGTGTGTGGTGTGTGTGTGTGTGTGTGGTGTTGTGTGTGTTTCAATTTTCGTGGAATATATTAATTGGTGCAGCAAGTTGCATAGTTCTTTGTACTCTTTAACTATCTTTTTTAATGAAAAGCGTTCGTAAGGTTGATCAATGTGTGACTTTCTTGTTATGTGCTTGTTTTAAATGTGTACAAAAATAATCAATAACAAAAAACGAAATCCTCTCAAGGTCTGCAAAGACAGTATCAGCTCTGTCCAGGTTAAAACCTTTATTTCCAGTGCAAAATTATCTCCATTTAACACAAGATCAGCCTCCTGTGCGCATTGGTACGTTCCATCTTCCCATATGCATGCAAGACACGTACCCTCACAGCGGAGAGAGAAAAATTCAAGCCATGGAAATGACTTTTTTCTGCAAGATATTAACCATCAGAATGCTGATCACATCACCAATAAACAAGTGCGTCAAACAATCAAAGATATTAACCATCAGAATACTGATCACATCACCAATGAACAGGTGCGTCAAACAATCAAAGATATTAACCATCAGAATACTGATCACATCACCAATAAACAAGTGCGTCAAACAATCAAGCAGCACGTCACACCATAGTCAAGATCTCCTGGCATCAGCTTAGAAGAGAAAATTATGTTGGTGTAACCAGGTAACAAGATGCAGTGTTCTTGTTAAAACAATCATCTATGGAACTGTTGGAGGAGAGAGGTGAAGAAGAGACAGAAAAAAAAAAACGATGAGCTGTCAATGTTGTAGATTAACACGAAAAAAAATTGTAGAAACCTAAGCCTTGGCACACAACAGACAGAACTTGAGAAACCTGTTGAGTTGTTCAGTGTGGTGCCTCAGTGACTCCCCATGGAGTGAAGGGGGGAGAGGAAGCATAAGACAAAGATTTTGACAAACGTGATTTTGATGTGTATTGATGTTCAAACTTTTTGTTTTTATATTGTGACTTAGGTGTTCATCTTTGTGACTTCATGGTGCCCTCTCCCCTTCCCTCTCTATTTGCCACTACATAGTTGACCCATACAAATACACACATGTCTACGCACTCACATATGCACAAAAACAGACACGCACACAAACGTATGCACACGCACATACACTCACAAGCGCGCGCGCACACACACGGGATTAACAGTATTTATTTTCACACATTCTGGCCTGGGTCTTCGTAAGTGACATTATCTATCTATCTATCTATCTCCATTAGAGAGGGGGGGGGAGATGGTCAATAATGGTAGTGAAAAAACTTGATGGCATGGACTGAAAAATAGTACTCCGAAGCATTTCTATGATAATCAAATTTCACGGGTCAGTTGTACCATGCTTAAGGTGTGACAACAATAGAGAAAATGTCCCATGATATGCCTCTGAAGGCGACGATGGCACCAATGAAGTACTGTACGTATCCATTTCCTGTTTAAACTTGATGCGTTCCACTTCTTGTCTTGTCTTGTTCCAGACAATTGTATTTTGCCCATTTTGTGTGCAGTTTGCATCCACTTATGTTCCTCGTCCACAAAATAAACGATGAAACCAGTGGCTTGAGAGCGTGCCGTAAATAAGATGCACTGCTAACATGGATAATTGCCTCTCATTTCGCATGTTGCACGGGATCTGCAGCTGCTCCTTCTCCACATGCGCCTTTTGCAAGAAGAGCGAGACATAGTGGCCTCGTTTTTTTGTTGTTGTTTGTTTGTTTGTTTGTTTTGAAGTATCACTAATAGTTTTAAACGACCTCCAATCTTTTCTACTCGCATTCCGTTTCCCGTCTTACTGCTTCCTTATTGAGAGGGCACCTCGCTGATTATCTTCCAAAGCAGGAAGTTTCCATACGTTTATGAGAACTGTAAACTTATACGAAGATGTCTGACGAAAGTCTGAAGTACTATAATTCAATAAGCGTGTCAAAAACTGTTATTTTCTCTTGCTGTTCGACAGGTCCACGAACTCTCAGCTGTTATTAAAAATCAAACGCATTCATCAGATTCTTTAATCAGAAAAAGTTTCAGAATTTTAAGTTGCACTACCTTTCGCTTCTTTGATTAAACCGTACACGGGCCTCAGTCAAGAGTAATTCTCTGGGAGATGCTTTTATCTGTCGATCTGCCGTAGCACTGGGCAGGATTTCTCCCAGCTGGTTTGTACATGCAGTAGAGGACCATACTTCTCTGGGTCCCACCCACGCCTTCATGTGTATCTCTTTCTTGGTTGCCTTTTGGCCGACGCTGGGGAAAATTCAGTGACGGCGAGGAAAAACTCACTAACCGCAGGAAAAGTCCTGTTGCATCGGGAAAGACTGTAACCTGGTAGGCATTCTCCTCAAAGAGCACGCAAGACCTCACAGCGAAAGCTTGGCTATGTCTGCAGTTGTACTGTCTTCATTTGTCATCGGAACAGCAATGAGCGAAGCTATGGGATGCACACGACAACTTTCTCGCCTGTGGGCTCTGCAGTCGTGAAATGTGGGCTGGTACACCCATGGGAACGCTCTCGTGTCACATCCAGTGGCCACTACACAATGGCGACTACCAGGGGCAATTATGTCCCTTGTCGTCTTAATGGAATGCCCTGTGCGTGCTTGCACTCTGTGGCTTCCAAGGGTGGTGCAGGATTGCTTCCAGCTGGTTTGTATGGCTACTGAAGACAGTACTTCTCTGGGTTCCACCAGCGCGTAGGGGTGTATCTTTTTCTTTTCTTTCAAAGAGGCTGACCAAATACGACGATCATGACAGAAAGAATACAGAAATAAAGAAAGTGAAAAAAGAAGAAAAAAGACAGAAAGATTAGGACAGAAATGACGAAAGAAAGAAAACAGAACTAAGTAAAGAAAAATTCATGAAAGAGAAAATAGGTTTAACAAAGAACGAAGAAAAGAAAGAAAGAAAGAAAACACGGTTGAGAAAACAGAAAAGAAAGAAAGAAACAATGGGGGGAAAGTTTAACAAAGAAGGAAAGAGAAAAATAAAAGCAGGTAATAGAAATGTATCTTATACAAGAGGAAACGTAAAAAATAAATGAAGCGTAGAGTACAGCCCTGTCATGCACTCTCAGTCCGAAATGGAAATCCGTAGCATCATCTTTATCATCCTCATTCTCATTGATCAGCATAAAAAAAGTCTCAAATTCTGTGGCCCTTCATGCCCTGCTCTCATGGTGACCTCAGTTTCGATGTCCTCTCCGCGTCTGTGACTTTGGTTTGGTTCTGTCGGGGTCACCGGTATCGGCGAATCCATGGGGGCTGTCGTCCAAGGACGTGGTAGCGCCTTCCGGAGTGAGAGCTCACTCACGCCGGCTCCACGATTAAGCAATCATTGTCGTCAGTAGGGGGCTTAGTAGGAGGTGTCCTGCGTATGTTGGATCAGAACAGGCGCCACTGAACAACACCGAAGTGACTCGGCAGCAGTGCAGTGTCTCCTCCGGTGGGTTGCCTCTTGACAACTTAACATTGACTGCTCCGCTTCCTGTGGATTGCCGGTGCCGGGGCTGCTGCGCGACCGAACGGGCTGTGGACTGTGGACAGGGTGTCGGAATGAGCGGCATGGGTGACTACCACTGATGTGGCACAGAAAAACTCTCTGGAGAAAGTATAAGTTGAAAAATTAATGTACAATGAATGGATAAAACAAAGAAAGAAAGAAAGAAGGGGCGAATGAATGAATGAACGAATAACGAATAAATGAATGAATAAGCCTTAGCTAAGTACATTACACTTACAGAGTCTTATCTCTGTCCGTCTTTTATTGCTCTCTCTCTTTCTCTCTCTGTCTCTCTCTGTCTCTCTCTCTCCTCTCTCTTCTCTGTCTGTCTGTCTGTCTGTCTGTCTGTCTGTCTCTCTCTCTCTCTCTCTCTCTCTCTCTCTCTCTCTCTCTCTCTCTCTTCCATGTGTCAAACTTAATAAATAAGACAGTTCAGAACACAAAAACATGTTTTTCGTATAATTATTTGTACCTCTTCGTGGGAGGGGGCTGGAAAATGGGTCATGGCTCCGGGGTTATTTTTATGGAAGAACTCTCTAGTCGAGATAAAAGGAAGCTTTGCGATGAATTGTTTTATTGTATGTATTAAGGACATTGTAATGCCCGTAGTATGTTGTCACTGCGACCATTGGTTGAAATGAGTTTTATCCAATAAGGACCGATAGGCAAAGCTGTCAAAGGTACATCTGCTTCGCGTACGATGTCCCGTCAACGTTGTTTTGCATTGTAGATGAAGCCTGCTTATGTCGTTTTTTGGTTTCCCCTTTCTGTCCTCTTTCGTATTGTTTCTTACTCTTTTACTTTCCTTTATGTCTTTTCTGTTGTGCTTCTATCGTTCTTTTTATGTCTTCTCTTTCCTTCTTCCTTGTCATCTTTCTTCATTCCTACCGTTTCTTCTGTCCTTCTTTCTTCTACCTTTCCTCTTTTCTTTTGCTTCCTGTTCTGTCTTTCTGCTCTTTCTTCTTCCTCTTTTCTTTTCTAAGCTCTTTTCTCTTTTCTTTCTTTTTCTCTCTTTTACTTATCTGTCTTTTTCTTTTATTCATTTATTTCTTCTCTTTATAAATGGCTTTGTTCGTTTTATTCTTTCTTCTTTTGAGTTCTCTTTTTCTTTGTTTCCTTCTTTGTTTGTTGGTTGGTTTTGTTTGTTTTTGCGTTCTTTCTTTATTCATTTTTTCTTTCTTTTCTTTTCATTCTTTCTGTCTTCTTTCCTTGCTTCGTCCCTTTCTTTTTGTCTCATTCTCTGTTAGTATTTATTCATGACTTAAAACTTTCGTGGGGTGGGGAAGAAGGGGAGACGAAGTGAGGGTAGTGGGGGAATGGAAAGCGAGGGGCAGAGGGAAAGAGTAAGGGTAACCCAGAAGACAAAGCAAGATCAGGAAATTTATTTTGTCAAAGCTTTTTTTTTTGTACACGAATAAATATGTTACACGTCATATACAACTAGCTCCAGACACACAAACGTTTCCTTGAAAATTTGAATTAATTCCATTTCACTTATACTTTAAACTGTACACATTTCAAACTGGTCAGCTCAGCAACGTACATTATGAATTAGGTCGAAGAAATTAATTCACATCACAAGAAAACAAAAACGAAACTCCCGAACGTTTAGAAAGGAAAAAAAAAACAAACGAACAAACAAGCAACGTGCTTGCTTTAAAAAACAAAAGTCGGCATTCAGGGTAACAAATGATCACAACAGACTTAATAAAGAACAAGGAAAATAATCCCTATAGCTAACAATCACAGTACACTGGATTTTTGTTGTTGTTGTTGTGATCACGTTTTGACGTGAGCAGCTTACCATAAGGAGCCGCCAGGTTATCAGCGTTGGCAGGGAAATGATAGAGCATAATGTGGTAATGTTGGTGCAACATCAGCGGTGCAGTCAGCTGTTGTTCTTAATCATCAGTTTCACCGTCAACATTAACCAGTTAAATTGCGCAGATAGTGAGTGTGTGACAGAAATCTCTTGAAATGTCTCTTTAAGCTTTTGTTTTGTGTATACATGTGCATGTCGAGTCAAGACAGTGAGAGGGGGAGAAAGAGAGAAAGAGGGAGAGAGAGGGGGGGGGGGGGAGAGAGAAACAGAGATGGAGACAAAGACAGAGACGGACGGGAGAGAAAAAGAGAAAGAGAGAGAGAGAGCGTGTGTGTGTATGTGTATGTGTGTGTATGTGCGTGTGCGTGTGTGTGTGTTTGTTTTGTTTTGTTTTACGTCTTTCCACGTTACGTGATATTAGACGAAAAAAAAAAAAACAAAAAAAACCCAACATAATCGAGGCTGGGAAAAAAGGTTAACACAACGAGTCAAAAGAATTAACTTATCTACAACTATAACACAAAAATAGAATATCCACTTAATCAAAGATAAAAACAAACAAACAAACAAACAAAAAGAAAAATCAAACGTATAACTCTTCTGTTCTGTCTCACCACTGACTGTTGTCGATTATAAGTATTTGCCAATTGGACTTTTAGCTAAGTGCAAAAAGAAAAGATATGTTTCACTTGCTAACAGGAAAACATTTTGAATAGGCTGTACAGACGTATTTGGAATGAATTTTTTCATTAAGTTACACACAAGAATGTGATCAATTGAAATGCTATGTATATATATATATATATATATATATATATATATATATAATTTAAAACATTTTCAAAGCAAACAGATGAATACATTTACAATCATCAGCCGACTAGCTTTACACCATAGGTCAAATCCATCAAAATAGTTTGTATTTTTTATCAGATGTTACATAAACAACATTAGGGAACTATTATTCAGCAGCGATAATATTTTCATGACAAATGTGAACACAGTGTTAGCTCTGCTTAGATTTTTTACAGGCAGAATGAAAACTCAAAGAAGTAATACAAAGTATTCTCAAATACCTGTAACCATTGGTCTTTTCCTAGCATCCAAGTGTCCACCTTTTCAGATCAAGCGACATGGCTTTTAGTCAAATTCATAAGCCATGTGCAAATTAATTGATCTTCTTGTGATCCAGTAACTGTTTCTGTGAATAGGTAATATTATCTGCCTACAGTTGAACAAAAATCATCATAAATGTAAACGTGTTTATGCCTTCCATTGTTCCTTACTTCCACCGCCAGTCACTATATAAACGAGGGAACAGCACAGGGCTGTTTACATCATCCTGTCTTATATCACATGTACAGTCAGTCAAGTCTGTTCTTTGGCACTGTAACTCTGCGTTTTTAAGACGCATACCTCTCTTACAATTAAGTGATTTATGTTTTATACCTTTTGTCGAGACGAATTTTGGGTTGTGAAGCAAACACTAGAGAGAGAGGGGGGAGGGCAGTGGGGTGGTAAGGAGAGAGCTTGAAGAGGGTAGGGGAGTGCGGGAGAGGGAAAGGGGGAGGGGCGAGTCAAGACCGTCAGTTTTCAAAGTATAATGTACATGACCACATCACGCAATTCATCATTGATCGACACTTGATAGATCTCAGCATCATGTTATGAACTCTTTTGGACTTCTGAGCCCACATGCGTGCTGACCATGCGGAAGCTGCTGAATGAAATACCCATGCGCTATCTTGCTCCACGCGTCAAAGTGAGAGACTGAGATCATCTTTCCTTGCCAACTCTCCAAAACCGGTACGTGTGTTGCCGACATTAACGAGCGTCACGCCGCATTTCTGTCAGCCAATTTTCTAATTTAAGAGATGTGTCTCTTGAATGCAGTGGCTGCTGCTGCTGATTTGAGAAGTTGAGTGTTTCGGATGTAATGGCTTCACGCTGAAAATTGCTTTATGTAAGGTACTTCCCAAAGATCAATCCAATAATTGTATACATGAAAGCGGGAAATGATGAAGAAAAATTTTAATCACAATAGTCGTAATTTTGACGTCTTAGTTCTATTTTGCGATGGCTCTTGGCATCATTGGTCATTTAGGTAAGAGAAGGTGGAGGAGGACGTCAGGAAGTGGACAGGCCTGTCCTTCACCGGCTGTCAGAGGGGCACATAAAAACGGCAACAGGTTGAGGGAGATTACATGGGAGACCTCGGTGAGGCCTCAGCAATGGAGATGCACATTTGCGGCCTTTGTTGATTTGCGGCGCCTATTACATTTGCGGCACACTGCTCGTTTTCGGTAAGTGAGCGATATGTGGGTAATTTTGGGCAGCCAGTTAGCCATAGTCCGGGGCAAGTACACTGATCTGAGAAGAGGGATGGTGATAGGATGTGTGTGTGTGTGTGTGTGTGTGTGTGTGTGTGTGTGTGTGTGTGTGTGTGTGTGTGTGTGTCCATGTATGTGCAAGTGTGTTTGTGTGTGTATGTGTGTGTATTTGTGTGTGTGGTGTGTGTGTGTGTGTGTGTGTGTGTGTGTGTGTGTGTGTGTGTGTGTGATGTATGTGTATGTGTGTGCGTGTGCGTGTGTGTGTGTGTGTGTGCGTGTGTGTGTGTGTGTGTCTGCGTGTGTGTGTGCGTGCATGCATTATGTGTGTGTCTGTGTCTGTGTGCATGTGTGTGAGTACATGGTGTGCTCGTGTGCACACATGTGTGTGTGCATGTGTGTGTGTACATGTGTGTGTGCGTGTGTGTGTGTGTGTGTGTGTGTGTGTGTGTGTGTGTGAGAGAGAGAGAGAGAGAGAGAGAGAGAGAGAGAGAGAGAGACTTCTGCAGAATCATATTTGATGTTCTATGTCTAGTTCTTTCTTTTAGATTTTATGTATGTTAAGTACATGTCTTTTGTCAAGGTGAAAATGTGTTCCGGCGATTAACTGGCAATCAACGAGATTATTATTGCTCAGGCTATCAACAGGGTTATTACTGCTCATTTTCTATGAGATGTGGTATCAAGAGGACGTAAATGGCACACTACAATGCACAGAACGCATACTAATTCAAAACCGGTGCCACGGCCAAAGACGTACAAATGACGGTTTTTGTTTTTTTTTTTTTTTTGTTTGTTTGTTTGTTTTTTGGGGGGGGGTTACTTGGCGTTAGATGACCTTGTTGTTTTTTCCTTTCCAAGGGCAAACGCAAACGCCATTTTTGCGCAGTATTCGTACCAGGGCTGCAAATGTTAACATGACCTAGTGCTGTGCACGTAATGCTCCCCTCAGCAGCCCTACCCTTCATTTCACCAGGGCAAGTCTTCTGCGCAGATAGCACATTTTGTTTGGCCTTTCCAAAAATAGTCGACAACCTGTCAGCATGCCTGAAATGAAGATGATATCCCGGCAGGACTCCCTGTCCAGTCCTGTCAGCGTGTCTGAGACGGACATGTATCTCAGTAGGCATCCCTGTCCAGTCCTGTGGTCTACAGTGGAGGGTGGACGTCCCAGAGTCAGATGGAAGACTCCCTGGGTGGACACCATGGAGGACTAGTCGTTACACAGGGCAGACAGCTGTGCTGGACCTTGGCTGCCCAGGAGCCTGCCACTGCCCCCAATGACCCATGGTCACTGGACAACGAGGGTCAGTCTGAGGCGTCTGCCCAGCAGCCTTTGATGCCCAGACTGCTTTATGGTGCCATGTCAACGTCAGAAAGAAAATAAGAATTATCTTGCACGAAAATGTATAATTCACATCCGAAATGTGGCTCTTGTTCACTGGTCATCTCTTCATAATGAACATTTGAGATTCCTGGTTACTTTTAAAAGAGCTGTATTTTTCCGCGTAAGACAGCTACTTCTGAAATGCGTGTGCGTTATTTTTTCTTCTTCAGACGTAGTCTTTTTCTTGCAGTGGCTCTACGCCTTTGGTGACTGCACGACTGGTTTTATTTTTGTTCAACATATGTATATCTGTCGAGCTAATTGGTATTTATCTCTTAAACTGCGTCTTCTCTATTTATGTCATTCAGAGAGATCAAAACATCATGAAGAATGTGCGTGTACTGTCATCACATCAAGAAGATAAACTTATCCAAGGGAAAATGACACACACGCGCACAACTCTGACAAGATTGCTCAGATCCTCATGTTACGCAACAACAGACTGGCCAAGCAAGCAAGCAGCCAACTAACCACCTATTCATTCCACTGGCCAACCAATGGAGCAACAGTTAGCCATGTATCAATAAAGAAACAAACAAACAAACTGATCATCTCACCATATCCAGAGGGAGACACCATACAGGTAAACAACCCGGACCCTTTCATGTGTTTAAAGGATTTAGCGATGATTTGAAATGAAAAAAAGAGACACTGACGGAAGGTGAGGGGACAGAAAAGGCACATTATTAAAGCCTTTCATGACAGCCGGTGGAGTCCATTGAATGCTCCCATGTAGAGAGAACCAGCTGGTGTGCTATGGCGCTTTACTCTGGTTCCAACACCTGCATGGGTTTCATTAGTAGGCCTGGCAGTGGTATGTATGATTATTCACTCTAATTAAGGCACTGGATCCAAGTGTAGTCTTTAAATGTCCGATTCAAACGAATATGATACGACAAGACGGCAACGGAACAATGCAAGCTGGTGTGAAAGAGCCTCTGGACACGAACGGAGGCATTGGAGAGGAGAGAGGGGGGAGAGAGAGAGGGATACGTTAGGAAGGAGGGTAGAGGGCGGAACAGCATTGTTTTTAGCTGTCTTTTCATATGATGATTAATCAATCATCGAATTGAGAGTTATTCTAAACCAGTCTTTTGCTAACCTTTCTTAACCCTTCCATCTTATTTACCTTTGTCTATCATTTTCTATCTCCCCTCCCCCCCCCCCCCCTTCCTTTTTTTTCCTCCATGTATTTCCCTGTTCAGAATGTAGTTTATTCGTTTACTCTCCGCTTTTCTCTTCCCCTCTTTATCTTGTGTTACTTGCACCGCAATTCTTTTTTTTTTTTTTGCCTGCTTCTCTCCCTCTTCTTCCCGCCCCCTCTCTCTCTCTCTCTCTCTCTCTCTCTCTCTCTCTCTCTCTCTCTTTCTCTCTCTCTCTCATACGCATTGACATGCACATTGGGAGAGAATGCAGATCATTAAATGTTCTATAAAAACTAAACCTGTTACTATTTTGAACATGGAAATTCCAGTCTTGCCATCTACAATCGATAAGTCTTTCTTTAAACGTACGGACAAAGTTGTTCATATCTCCGACACCTTGGTTAAGCCATACATACCCAAAACCATATTCGTATAATTTCATTCTAACATGCGACACCCAGTTCATCTTGCCTCTATTATCTAGTTCTAACAGCATTTTATACGCTTTATGAGGCAATCTATGTTCAGCCATCTGAGTTAGTTTTAACCAGCACTTGACACATTTAACAGTGGAGTGCAAAGATATGGGGTATCTGTCAGTCTCACCATACACAAGATCATTTGGGGTTTGTGGTGATACACCCAAAAACTTTTTTTAAAGCAAATAAATGAACTTTTTCGCATTGTGCAGCTCCAGCATCAAGACCCCACGGTTCAGCCCTATATTGTAACATAGGCAGGATTTTAGCATCAAACAATTTCAAAAACAAGGCAAGAGATTCATTGTTAAGCATCGACAATTTCTTCATAATACATAGCAATGCATTTTTGGCTCTGCAAGCAATATCTTTACATGCAAAAGTGAAACTTAATCTGGCAGAGAAATATATACCTAAGTACTTATATACATTTACAACAGGCATATATATTGCATTATATGTCCATTTTTCTTTAGTAGCCAGATAACCGCCTTTTCTGAAAACATTCTTACTCATATTCACTTTCAACTGGAGTGAATCAGCTGCCCTTTGCAAACTATTCAGCTGAGTTTGGAGGCCTGTTACAATCTCTGATATTAATGCAACGTCATCAGCAGGAAGTAAAATAGATATGAACATGTCAATGCGTAGGGACAGGCACCTTAAGTTTATAATGACTAAGTTTAGAACTGGAGCGTCTGATATTTTTGTTCATCATTATCGTTATAAGCAAATCAATAACTCTGATCTACTATGTCCATTATGTCGACAGTCAAGAGAAGACGAAGTGCATTTTGCATTAACTTGTCCAGAATTACAAGATTTAAGAGGAAAATTCATTCCACGGAAATTTTATACAAGACCTTGCCTGTTCAGGCTTGTCTTGTTAATGTCATCTAAGAATGAAAGCATTGTAAAACAGTTTGCGGTTTATCTAAGCTACACACAAAAAGTTAAGGATCACTTTCACAAACATTCATAACTGTCAAAATAAGAAAGTCAATGCGTTGAAGTTTGGCCAACATTTAATTCCATTCTTTAGTGATAACGATACACAATTGTCTTCAATCTCGAGCAATCGTTTGGTGTGTACATTTGATTAAAGTGGGTACGTATCCAAATTTGATTTCCCAAAGTCTCCGAAAAGCTCAGTAATGCGTGTAACCACCATGGCTGTTCTGGCACTTGACGCAGCGAGTCCTCATCGAGTTGACCAGGTTGGTGAAGATCCTCTGTGGAAGCGCCTGCCACTCAGTGTGCAGCATCTGGTAGAGGTGTTGGGCATCCCTGGGAGGGGGGTGGCTCCTCACTTTGCGATCCAGCTCATCCCAGAGGTTCTCAATCGGGTTGAGATCGGGACTGCATGCTGGCCACTCCATTCTGTTGACTCCAGACTGCTGCAGGAAGTCGTTGACCACCCTTGCCCTGTGGGGGCGAGCATTGTCATCCTGGTAGACAGCCCTCGGTCCCATCTGCTGCAGTGTAGGCACAGCCAGTGGTCGAAGGATCTCATCCCGGTATCGGATGCCAGTCAGGTTACCCTGTACATGATACAAGGGTGTTCTGTGGTGAAGGCTGAAAGCCCCCCGGACCATTACAGAACCTCCACCAAAGGCCAACTTTTCTTGGACAGTGGCGTCAGTAAAGCGTTGCCCTGGGCGCCTCCAGACCCTCAGTCAGCCGTCGTTGTGGTGAAGGGTGAAGCGTGATTCATCACTGAACAGGACCTGGGACCATTGCTGACGTGTCCACCTCACGTGACGTGCACAGAAGGCGCGGCGTGCTGCCCTATGGGCTGGAGTTAAGCGTGGCCGTACTGCTGGGCGACGAGAACGGAGATTAAACCCATGTAGGCGGTTCCGTATGGTCTGCTGGCTGATGTTGATGTTAGTAGCCACCCTGAACTGCCTTTGAATTATGCTGGAAGAGGCTGTTCTTGTCTGCAGGGCTTGTTGTTCAATGAGACGATCGTCACGTGGGGTTGTCTTCTTCGGTCGACCAGATCTGCGTCTTTCATGGACAATCCCAGTGGCTGTGAAGCGTTGAATCAGTCGGACAATGACCGAGATGGACACATGAAGTCGACTGGCCACTTCTCGCTTGAGAACACCATCTTGGAACCATGCAACAGCTCGTCCCCTATCCAACTCGCTTAATTTTCGTCGTGGAGGCATTGTCAGATCAGGCCTACTACTGGTGGAATGTTTTCTTATATAGCCAAGCGAGCGACAGCATCTCACACATAAATAGCAGTGCTTGCACGTGCATAATGGTTTTTCCATCTGGCAAGTGCAATGTGTTCAGGCAGAACGGTCCAAAACAAGGTCATTTTTCGCAAGTTTCCGCTTTTTCCGTTTGCGGCCCAGCTCAGTAGTAGAGAATCCCGTGCAATTTTCGCACTAACACAACATCGCCCACTTACAGCTGAACAAGAATTCATGACAATTTGGCTGGACTAAGAAATAAATAACAGTAGCGAACTGAGTTTATTACGCACCTGTTTTCACATACCGATCCTTAACTTTTTGTGCGTAGTATATATAAAGCTTTCAAAAGGCGAAGCGTTTATGTAATGTAATTATTATATTGAATCTGGTGATGCGGCTTTATTATGTTTCATGTATATCCCCCTTCTGAGGGGCCAAGGCCTATAAGAATAAAACATGTGAATTTCTGAATTTCTCTCTCTCTCTCTCTCTCTCTCTCTCTCTCTCTCTCTCTCTCTCTCTCTCTCTCTCTCTCTCTCGTTTTTGCCCAAGCCCTCCCCTGCCCTATCTGTTGCCCTGCTCTTCTCCCAGTATCTCTCCATCTCTCGCACTGCCCCCTTAATCCCCCCCCCCTTCCACCCTTTCTCACTCATTCTCTCTTTCTCTCCCTCTCTTTCTCTTTCTCCTCTCTCCCACTGTCCCTCCCCTCTTCCTCCCTTTCTCTCTCTCTCTCTCTCTCTCTCTCTCCTCTCTCTCTTACAGTATTTCTTCCCCTCATTCTCCTGACTTGTTGCCGTCGCCACTTTGAGTCCCCCTTATACAGTTGTTCCCCTCCCCCTTGTGTCTCCTCCTACCCTGTCTTCTCAGATATCTCCGTTCATCCCTGTCCCCCCACCTCCAGGTTTCCCTCCCTCCCTCCCCTCTTTTCCCCTTTCTCCCCCTCCCCCTTCTGTTTTTCTGTTCTCACATCCGCCCCTCCCCGCTCTCTCTCATGCTCGCTATACCTCATTTCACTTCTTACATTAAATCTTAAAAGCAGTTCTGATAAGTTTTGTCCAGTTTTGATTTGTAATTGTTTACAGCCATCCCTGAGGAAGCCTTCAATTAAAGGCGAAAGCTCGAAAGATACGAATGTTTGTGGAGTGGGAATGGAAGTGCGGATTTGACTACTTTTGGTGCTTTTGGCTACATCCGGCACTTAACAGCCTTGAGCGGTGTTCTGTTTTCGACAGGTTTTAGTTCAAATTTATCTTTATACATGTGGTTGTTTGCATGTGCGCGTGTGCACGCACGCCTACGTGCATAATGCAACCACCCAAAATGGCCAGCTAGTCTGCAACACTTGATAAAAATTCATATTTCTCATATATATGTATATATCATACATACATAACAGCATGACCAGTACAACATTATACTAAACAGTCATTTAAATCCTACCCGTCCTGCATTGCTTCTTTACATATGGCCCCCAGATCAACACATCATACCACGTGACACAGTCGGCTGTTCATGACATGCGATGTGGATAACAAGCTGACCAATAAACAAGGACAGCATTACAACATGGGTGCAGATGTTACACAATTCTGAAATCACTGGAACGTTTATTCATTACACACATGCGAACGCGCACACAAGAGGGGACAGCTTAGTATAAATATGTGTTTGCTGTCATTTATTGTAATGAGGTGAGCTGTGATTATTCATGTGCAAGTTATAGAAATGTCCATACATTTCAAATTCGTGGAATACAAGACCATGTGATGCAATGGGCAAAAGGTGATTTGGTTTATGGCGAGGGATGAAGATAGAATGAAGAGACAGTTTGAGAAGGACGACTGGGAGGGGGGAGGGGTGGTGTGGGATCAATGTGTTAGTGTATTGACAAAGAACAGACATGGGGGTGACAGGGGGAAGGCAGTAGAGGAAAAGGAGGGGGGGTGACGCTCTGCAGTGGGTCATTTGAACCAGTATGCAATGAAATTAGAGATAGAACTGTCATTTTTGTTGCATGATAGATGCTGTCTTAGACCTCAATGGTAAGGGGGTTTATGTCTCCAATGAATAATGTTTCCTTGTGTTGGAGGCTGTTTCTATACGTCACAAACGAATGTTCCCGTCACGAATGAATCTTTCAATGCTTGAAAAATGCCAAGGGTTGAGCACAAGTGTACTGAAAACAAATAATGCCAGCATCTTGTTCTCATTGATTATTGCGAATGAAACTCTTTTCATTACAAGCAATGGTATCAAACATAATAACAGTTCCCACATTTCAAGACCAATTCCACGTTGATGTTCGAAGTTATCTGCCTTCATTTTCTATCAGCCAGTTGCATTTGTAACTGATGTATACCTGATGCTTGACTTAAACGAGAAATGAGTTAGGTTTACTTTATGCCCTAATTCTATTTGGAATCCATTCTGCGCCCAATTTGAGGAGATGAGTGATGGTTCGTTCTTCGTTTTCATTGTCTTGAATGTTGTTTGTCTTGCCTGAAGAAGACCAAAGAGGTCGAAACGCATCGTGTTTTGTCTTGTACGTTGTTTGTCTCTTTCTTCGATGGAACAGTCTTTTTTTTCAACCTAAAATGCAAAAAAAAAAAGAAAATTATCACCCAGTGCATAAACATTCCCTGTTATACAGAGCTCAACTCTAGCATCTAAAGCTGTGATGGGAAAAGAACATCCAAGCCAAAATGCAGTCAGAAAAATGAAG
>CM065715.1:49970653-49975653 GCA_033310375.1 Conus canariensis | reverse complement strand
AGTTTCTGTCAGAAATCTTGGACACTCTGATCTGTATGAATGGTTCACTTTATCTCCTTACCCTCCGGCATCGTCCTCTCCCATCCTCCCTCCATCTGCCTCCACGACCCCCCTCTCTCTCTCTCTCTCTCTCTCTCTCTCTCTCCTCTCTCTCTCTCTCTCTCTCTCTCTCTCTGCCCCATTCCTCCTGTGTATGTGTATGAGTGTGTGTGTGTGTGTGGGGGGGGGGGGGGTGCATGCGTGTGTATGTGCGCGTGTGTGTGTGTGTGCGCGCGCGCGAGCGCGTGCGCGCGCTCGTGCGAGTGCTGCGTGCATATGTGTAAGCATGCCTCTTCTGGCCTAAAAAAAAAAACTCTTTAAATGGCAAGCGAGTTCACAACATGTCATATAAATTTATCTCTCATAGGTAAACGCATAAAAACATGACTGATACAATGTCGCGCCAATCAGTCTTTTAAGAAGAAAGAAAGAAGAAAAGAAACACCGAAGGCTGCTGGAGGACCAGAGAAGCACTGTCTCACCTGCTTATAGAGCAGTCCTGACCACCCTTGGAGGCTGCGCTGTGTTGACGATGGTACAGCACGCGCAGGACAACTCCATTAAGATATCAAGGACATAACTGCTCCTGAACAGAGTAATCAATACAGGATGCACCCTTAACAGCCTTAAGTAGCATCCCCATGGTGTACAGCCGTATTTCATGACTGCAGAGCCCACCGGCGAAAAACCCTCCAGCTGCGAGCACACCCACAGACCCAATGTATTACATCTACATTGCTTCTCAACATAAGGCCCCTGTTCAACATGTACTGACGCGTAACACAATCAGTTGTTCATGATAAACCCTGCAGATAAGTAGCTAATGAATGTACAGGACAACGTTACAACATTTAAATATTTTACATAAAACTGACATTCATGAACTTTTTTTTACATCAGCACATACACATAACATGCGCAGACAGTGAAAGTGTATAAAATTTATTTCCTCTACACTCATTCTATTTGGAATACCTAAATTGCATGGAGACAAACAATCACTCCGTCTTACAGGACATAACATACCAGTACACAGAAAATCATCTCTGACATCTAGAGAGCGACAGGAAAAGAACATTCAAAACAAAATGCAATCAGAAAAGTTAAGTGGAACTGTATGGATACCTCGAAACGGTTATTGCACGAAAATGCAAGACAGACAAGACTTCTGGCACTCACAGCAAATTTCAGCCCAGAGAGCTACCCTCTTGAAGGCAGACTGAAATGAACAGGCACTAACAGATGGTAAGGAGGAGCCAAGAGAGGAAGTGCATGCAGTTAGTTAATGTCACGCGTACTGTGCTGGCTGTCCTGTCTGCACGCACTTTTTGTTGTGATTTGTTTAATTAAGAGTGGAGAAGAAAAGGCCAGAAAGTAGGAAAAGGCAAGAGAAGGCTATTGTACGATTCAAGTAGTCTTCTATTTCATCAAATTTCGATGCAGTAGTCACAGTTTATAAATAAACGATGTTCAGAAGAAGGCTTGATATCGGGGCAGTTGGTAGACAATGGGGCAAACAAAATGCCTTTAAGTGCCGTACAAACTACACGAACAGTTGAAACACAGCACGTGTTTTATTGACCTTCTTCAAGGCCAGTCGAGAGGACACACGCTAGCGTAAGTCGATGTTCTCTTGCATTTCAGATTTAGAAATAGCACTTCGTGCTGTACCCGAGGCTTTCCAAAACTCGAGTGGTGAACTAGGCAGAAAAGATGGAACTCCTGAAGAGGAGACAGGTTCTGCACAGATTGTGGTATGAATGTTATGGGACATGCAAATGACGGTAAGTTATAAAAGAAACTTTTACCTGTGTTTGATGGGAAAGCATTATTTGAGTTTTGTTTTTCTTTGAGTGTATAAGTTCCATAACATTTGTTCATCTTAAAAGAAAACAAAGTACTGCTCAGTGTCTTTCTTTGATTTCTTATGCTTGATGTATTTGCTTCACAAGTTCAGTTCTCTACACACATCCAATCCCATCTCTTCCTCCGTCCCGCCCTCATCCTCTCTCTCTCTCTTCTCTCTCTCTCTCTCTCTCTCTCTCTCTCTCTCTCTCTCTCTCCTCTCTCCTTCTCTCTCTCCTCTCGTCTTCTTCTCTTTCTTTCTGCCCCATTCCACTGCATGTGTCTAACAGAAGGTCTGAGGGTCTGGAGATGGCAGAACAGTCCAACACAGGCAGTGAAGTACCTCCCACAGGTGAAGCACTTAAATGAAGCAAAGTGTCGTTGCCAGTAAGTCTCTCTTTTCTCTGCTGGCGTTTTCTTTCAACATCGGAAAGTGCCCTGACCTTCAGATGTGTCAGCCCTGTTGTGATGCCTCTGTGCCAGGAGCTGTGGTCCACGGCTGCCATGCCTGGTCTCAAGAGACTGGCCCTCCTATTACGGTTTTCAGGCAGTGCAGCCCTTGATATTACATACCCACCCATCCCCCACATCGCTCTCTCTCTCTCTCTCTCTCTCTTCTCTCTCTCTCTCTCTCTTTTCTCTCTCTCTCTCTCTCTCTCTCTCTCTCTATATATATATATATGCGTATGTGCAGGTGCGCGCGTGTGTGTGTGTGTGCCAGGCGCACATGCACACATATTTGTTTATGTTTTCTTGCCTATGCGCATGTGCAAACATGCTTCTCTGCCTACCTGCAAACACTGAATATGTGAAGCTAATTTGCACGTTCAATATAACATTGCACTTAATCATCATTTAAATCTCATGCATCCCTCGTAACATATGGCCCCCAGATCAATATGTGATGAAACGTAACACAGTCAGTTGTTCATGACATGCTGTGCAGACAACAAGGTAACAAATAAACAGAGACAACATTAGAACATGTGCGCAGATTCTACACAGTTCTGAAATCACTGGAACTTTTATACATCACACACACGCCCACCAGAGCCCAAGCGTGGACAGTAAAGTGTTTAGATAAAAGGTTTTGTCATTCATTGACAAGAGATGAGGTGCGTTCATTCACGTGCAAATTGAAGAAACTTCTATGCATGTTAAAAATGTGGAAGAGCAGGCGGCATAAAGCAAAAATGCTAAAGGTAGTTTAGTTCATGTCAAGGGATGCAGGTGGGATAAAAAGACAACATGAGGAGAATAAACGGGGTGGGGGAGTGGGATCAATGTTATTTTTGTCTTAACAATAACGGAGGAATGAGGCAGAAGAGGAGAGGGGTACTCCGCAACTGGTGTTTTTGATTAGTATGGATAGAACTGAAGATACAGCTGCTGTTGCGGTTACATGATAAACTTTCTCCTCGAACTCAACCGCAAGGGGTGTATGCCTCCCTAACAAATGGTGTTCACGTGTATTGTTGTAAGTTGTTTCTGTACGACACGGATGAATCTTCTCGTCACAAGCTAGTGAATCTTTTCGTGTTTAAAACATACCAACTGTTAGCTGAGTGCAGTTGTATTTAAAGCAAATGATGCCAACATCTTCTCATTGATCAATGGGTTGAACTCTTCTTTTTTCTCCCGGCAATGGTATCAAAAATATAACAACAGATCCTATATCATTCACACAATCTGCTGCATTTGGAATTGATATAAACTTAGCACTCGACTCGACTAGAACAAGAAATGAATTAAGTTTACTTTGTGCCCTGATACGATTTGGAATACCTAGAATGCAAATAAACAATACACCAGTCCATCTTCAAATATGTGCGTGAACATACCCAGCCATACATTGCACATCTCTGACATATAAAGCAGTGAGGGGAAAAGAACTTTAAAAAAAGGTACAGACAGGAAAGTTAAAAATTGAGTGTGACCGGCTTGAACACTTTCAGAACGTTTATTATACACAAAGTAACAAGAAAGACAAGACACGCTGGCACTCACAGCAAATTTTAGCCGTGAAGGTTGCCCTGCTGAAACGAACAAGGCACTAATGGATAACTAGGAGGATATGAGAGAGAGACACACACACACACACACACAGAGACAGAGGGAGATGGAAAGAGACAGAGAGATTTAGAGAAAGAGAGAGAGGTAAGGTTACGGGTTGGGGGCAAGGCTGGGGAAAGAAAGATGGGTATGCAGTTAAATAATGTCACATGAACTGTGTCAGCTGTTTGTTGACATACACGTTTTGTCATGTGTTTGAGAAGGGCACATTAAAAAAAACAGAAAGAAAAATAAAATTTTGAAGTCAGAAATTAAGGGAAGGTCTAAAAAGGGGATCATGCAATTCGAATATTGTTCTATTTATGAAACTTCCATGCAGCAGTCACATTTATAAATAGACAGTATTCATGAATACTGGTGACACCAGAGCTATTGCATCTAAGGCTGGTGGTCCTATAAGACACTGGGGCAAACAAACTACCTTCCAGTGCTACAAACTGCTCAAACAATCAAAATGAAGACTGCATGTGTTTAACAAATGCCTTTAAGTGCTACAAAACTGCACAAATAATCCAAACGAAGACTGCATGTGTTTAACAAATGCCTTTAAGTGCTACAAAACTGCACAAATAATCCAAACGAAGACTGCATATGTTTAACAAATGCCTTTAAGTGCTACAAATTGCACAAACAATCAAAATGAAGACTACATGTGTTTAACAAATGCCTTTAAGTTCTACGAACTGCACGAATGATCAAAATGACGACTATGTGTGTTTAACAAACTGCTTGTAAGTGCTACAAACTGCAGAACAATCAAAATGAAGACTGCGTGTGTTTTATTGGACTTCTTCACGGCCGGTACGCCACAAACACTCGAACATAGACCGAAGTTCTCTTGCATTTAATATCAGAAACACCAATTTGTTTGTCTTGGCCCGAAGGTTTTCCAATACACGAGTGTTGAACTAGGCAAAAATGATGGAATTCCTAAGGAAAATAGAGACTCTGCATAGATTGTGGTATGATGTGTTTTAGGATAATCGCCTTCGCTTTGTCATGGAAGATTAAGAGATATGTTAAGTTACAAGGAAACTTCTACA
>CM065715.1:49963153-49968153 GCA_033310375.1 Conus canariensis | reverse complement strand
AATGCAGTCATTGGTACAGCTGCAGAAAATAGACTGAGAAGAAGACTTTGCGAAACATGCTACTAAGTCCATTGATTGCGTTCCTAGAACAAACGGGAACTCTTTTGACAAACAACATTGCCGATGGGTGGGGGGGGGGGGGACAAATTGAAAAGATAAAAAGTAAACTTGGAAATACTGAAAATCAAGTCTACTTTCTACTCCGTCTATTTGTTGGGCTTTGTTCCTATTTAAAAACTTGACAGGTTGCAAACTCCTAACTCGCAATCACAATATCATCTCGATTTAGACACAAAGAGATAACCATACCGACGCATGTGTGTGAAGAATAACTAATGATAATGCAAGGCCTCACTTCAATGTTTGCTTCAATCCTTTTCACATAAATGAAAGTCTAGTGCTAAGAATATGTATGAGAATGTGACTGTATGTATGTATGTACATATATATGTACGAATGTATGAGAGAAGTATGAAGGTGGGCGTGAGGATGTTCCGAATGTTAATGGTTCAGTCAAGCACATAGGCCATGTTAGGATTGTCACCACATTTAGAAATCTTAGCAGAGACAATATGAATCCATCAATATTTCACGATGGCAGCTTGGAGAAAACATAAGCAAAAACGCTTGCTGGTCGGGCTTCATCTGTAATGCCCGAAAAGACGTCTGGAGCTGAGTCACGTTAAAACAGCATTCAGTAGTTGTTGACAGGAAGAATTTCTGGAACACAAGTGAGAGATGGGACCAGGAAAGACAAAAACAAACAGAAAGAAGAAGACAGAGTGAAACTGATGAGAAAATGGAGAAAAGAACATTCAAAGTTAAACGTGCTACTACAGGTACGGGTAGCAATCCTATTAATTTTACCATTTTTCAACCTCAGTTTCTATGATGTAATGTTGACAAAAAGTAAACTGCTGTTCAGCAAAATAAAATCCAAACCGTATCAAACATTATGTTTACAAACTACTCCCCAGATAGTCATCAGAAAACATGCTTTATTTTGACAAGACACGATTTATTTGACTATAGTATGAAAAACATGTTTTCCCTCACTTGTAATTTTTTGTTTCAAAGAAGACTTATAAAACTGAGACACATTTCTTTACTTACTCTCAGTTACTGGCAATATAGCCTCGGGAAAGATCACCCCAAAAGAAGGTCATCATACTACTTTGTTGCCTGGAGAACATTTCTCCTTCCAATTTGAGGGTGGTGATGGGGAGGGGAGGTAACCACATGGAAGCTTTCGTTCTGAAACTTTCACTGCTTTGTACCGACTGTAGCAGGATAACAGGATAACAATTTTATTAGTCCAAAAGATGGAAAATTCATTTTCGACAGCACAGCAACCATATACCAGGACAACACACACACTGCACATAAACACATAAACTGCCTGTATAGCTTTGAGGCAGACGGCCAGAACAGCATCCTGAGTGTCTGGTTTGTATCCTGATACTTTCCTCCAGGCAAACGTAGGTTAGATTATAGCCAAGTCCATTAACCAGTGACCTTGCACGCCACGGTGACCATTATCTCTAGTCACGCCACATTAACCCTGCCACTCCTACTTCAGGTAAGTAAAGGAACCACTCATTTCACCTGACAACACTATCCCCTCACGCCACTCAGGATGAGCAATTAGGTACAAGCCAAGCTAGGCGATGCGCCAGATCGATCGCATCGATTTTTTTTATCCTCATCACGCGCTTTCACCTTAATTCACCTGAAATTCCCGAAACAGAATCAGGAGCAATTATATGACCTGACTTCAACACGCCTCGTCAGATCCACAAAATGTCAACTGGTTTGCCACCAAACACAGGAAGCTCACATCCCACTGTCTTGTTTCCATTCTCCTGATAAATCTTCCAAACAGTTCTGGGGAAAACTAAGACCTAACAGAACAACAAAAGGAACTGAAGAATCTACAACGAAAAAATTGCACAAGTTCTACTTCTTATTAGTGCAGAATCCACAAACTTCGAGTTGAACTTACCAGATTCCAAGGAATGGATGTACGTGTGGCCGGCTTCTCCTTACCCTAAGGGAATCTGTGGGTCACACCAAAAATAGTCCCCATTGCTATACTAATCATATGTTGTTCCCTCTCTTTGCCAAAAAGAGTCCTAATCTATTAAGACTATCATCTCAACAACTAGGGAAAAATATACTAAGATAAGAGTACAATTCGTATTGCCAACTTCTAGATTCCCACTCTCGGTCTTTTTGTTTTAATTTACATTTTTCTTCCTAAGTTTATGCCCTTTCATCGGCGATTTTTGTCTCTTCTAGAAAATTGTACATAAATGACGAAAAGGAAGGGATCATCTTTTGCAATAGCGTTTCTGCTTCCGACCTCTCTTCCATTTCCATTTCATTCCTGTAAACATGTCTCATAATAAGTGATATCTGCTTTATATTAGTACAGAGCGCACTCATAAAAATGGTCATATATGTTAAAGTACACTCAGAGAAAGAGCCATACATGTTAAAAAATACATCCAGAGAAAGGATTATATATGTTAAAGTATACTCAAAGAAACAAATATATACAAAAAAAACACTAACAGAAACGGACATACATGTTATAGTAATTTTAGAGAAACAGTGACACACGTCAAAGGAGACTAAGAGAAACCGTTATACATGTAAAAGTCCTGCAAGAGAAATGGTCATGCATGTTTGAGTGCGCTCACGAGCATACCTGTCAAAGTACTCCCAGAGAAATGTGCAAACATATCAAGCGCACTCAGAGAAACGGTCAAAATGTTACAGTAAACTCAGGCAATATTTGAGAGCTCTCTCACAGAAATTGTGACGCATATCAAAGTGCACTCAGAGAAATAGTAATACCTGTCAAAGAAAACTGAAACAAACGTTCATGGAGCTCAATATAAACCCACAAAAACAGTCACGCTTGTCAAAGTAAGTTCAGAGAAAAGGTTGTAGATGTCAAAAAATTCTCAAATGGAAACACTGAATTGTGTAAAATTACACTCAGAGAAATGGTATTATATATATATATATATATATATATATATATATATATGTGTGTGTGTGTGTGTGTGTGTGTGTGTGTGTGTGTGTGTGTGTGTGTGTGTGGTGTGTGTAGAGAGAGAGAGAGAGAGAGAGAGAGAGAGAACAAACTGCGCTAAGACAGTGGGTCCTACGTGTTGTGTACACCCACAGAAATGGTCACACACTTCAAAGTGTACTCAGAGAAAAAGTTTACATGTCAAATAAATTCACAGAAGTACTCATATACATCAAAGTTCACATAGAGAGAGCCGTACATGTTAAAATAAACTCAGAAAAAAAACAGTCACATATGTCGTAGTACAGTCAGAAAAAGTGTCATAAATGTAAAAGTGCACAGTCGTTCAATTTAAAGTAGACCTGGGGGGATGGTCGTACATGCCAAAGTGTTCTCATAAAGACAGTCAAACGTGTAGAGAAAACTCATCAACAACAGTCATGTGCTCAGAGAAATGGCCATACAGACCAAAACGCAATCAGAGGAACGACCATACATGTGAGAGTTCTCTCAGAAAAAAACACCCAGATGTATCAAGGTACTCTCAGAGAAACGGTCACATGTGTAACGGGACACCCAGAAAAACGGTCAGATATGTGAAAGTACACTCAGAGAAACGGTCATACAGGTCAAAGCACACTCAGAGAAACGGTCATACATATCACAGCAAAGTCAGAAAAACGGTCATACATATAAAGCACACTCAGAAAAACGGTAATACATGTCAAAGTACATTCAGAGAAGCAGTCATAATGTCAAAGTACACTCAGAGAAGCATACTGTCAAAGTACACTCAGAGAAGCAGTCATAATGTCAAAGTACACTCAGAGAAGTATACTGTCAAAGTACACTCAGAGAAGCAGTCATAATGTCAAAGTACACTCAGAGAAGCAGTCATAATGGCAAAGTACACTCAAACCAGACCAATGTCTTGACATAGACTTACATTCAAAGAAGCGGTCATACATGTTCAAATGCATTAAGAGAAACGTGCATACATGTGAATGTGTCTCAGGGAAACAGTCAAACTTATCAAAAACACTCAGAGAAACAATCATACATATCAAAAACACTCAGAGGAACAGTCATACATATCAAAAACACTCAGAGGAACAGTCATACATATCAAAAACACTCAGAGGAACAGTCATACATATCAAAAACACTCAGAGAAACAATCATACATATCAAAAACACTCAGAGGAACAATCATACATATCAAAAATACTCTGAGAAACAATCATACATATCAAAAACACTCAGAGAAACAACCATACATATCAAAAACACTCAGAGAAACAATCATACATATCAAAAATACTCAGAGAAACAATCATACATATCAAAAACACTCAGAGAAACAATCGTACATATCAAAAACACTCAAAGAAACAATCTTACATATCAAAAACACTCAGAGGAACAGTCATACCGGTCAAAGCTAACTCAGAGAAACGGTCAAACAAGTCAAACGACACTCAGAGAAATATCATAACATAAAAGACACTCAGAGCAGAGAAGCGGTCAAACGTGTCAAACTGAACTCAGAAAACCCTTCATATATGTCAAGTTCACTCAAAGAAATTTCATACATGTTAAAAGCAAGCCAGAAAAATAAGTCATAAATATCAAAATATCACCCAAAGAAACAATCAGACACATCAAAGTGTACTCAGAACGAAATGCATGTGAAAGTTCTCTAAGGGAAACCACCATACATGTCCAAGCACATATGGCAAGACAGGTGAACCCAAGTAGTTGTTTCAGAAGAACTAGATATGCTTTCAGATGTGCCAGCCACCAATCCGTCAATGGTACAAACGTCAAAGACTTTGCCCAGCGGCTGTGAGACAAGGACAACAGACAAACTACAGACCCAACTCCCACTCGTACTGTGAGATGGCATCCTGCTTTTGTCAGAGGAACTGCAGGGGCTGCAGGAGGAAGGGTTTTCACATCT
>CM065715.1:49953153-49958153 GCA_033310375.1 Conus canariensis | reverse complement strand
GTGTGTGTGTGTGTGGTGTGTGTGTGTGCCTGTGGGTGTGGAAGTGTTGATGGAGAGGGGTGGTTGGCTTGTGAGCGGTCCAAAGACGTGCATGCATGTGTGGGGTGGTGATAGATGGCATGCGCGGTTGCACGTGTCATGTGTTCCCCGTGATGTGGTGGAGGGGGGGGGAGCAGTTGTGGTATGTCTGCCCATTGATTGTCTTACAAGTGTTTGTATGTAAAATGCTGTGTAAGTTTTTTTTAACTTACTTGCGTCGTCTTCATTGTTATAATTCTTCTTCTTCTTCTTCTTCTTCTTCTTCTTCTTCTTCTTCTTCTTCTTCTTCTGTTATTGCAGTACTATTGTTATTATTAGCACTGTTATTGTTATTCCGAAAATTATTACTATTATTATCATTATTCTTATCTCTGTTAGCGTTTTCATCCCAGTTGCTATTCATCATCATCATCATTGTTTTTGTTCTTGTTGTTGTTATTGTTGTTTTTGTTCTTGTTGTTACCGATCAATGATAGCCGTGTCATCCTTTGCGCGTTCACTTCCCACAGATGTCAAACACACACGCCACACACACACACACACACACACACACACACACACACACACACACACACACACACACACACACACACACATACACACACACAACCAGGCATGTCGTTTTACAGTCCCAACACCAGCAGCTCACGAGGAACTAGCTATTAAAGTAGTAGATCATTGCCATGAGGCAGCCCTCCAGATGATGCACCCTGCATGATTTGAGCGGAAGGGGGTCGAAGGGCAGAAGGATAAGGCAGGGGTGAGGCTGCAGAGGCTGGGTAAGAGTATTCCTGAATAAAAGCCAACAGAGTGTAGGCTCAATGCTGTGTGGAAATTTGTTCCTCGTTTTAGTCCGCAAATCTCGGTACACCTGCTATGAAAGCTGCTCGCTTCCCTTTGCCTTGTCTCTCTCCGCAAATCTCGGTTTCTTTCTCCAGTCTCCCTTTCCCGTTCTCTCTCTCTTCTCTCTCCTCTTTCATCTCTCCTCTCTCTCTGTCTCTGTCTCTCTCTGTTTCTCTCCTCTCTCTCTCTCTCTCTCTCTCCTCTCTCTCTCTCTCTTCTCTCTCTCTTTTCTCTCTCTCTCTCTCCCCTCCTTCTCTCTCTCTTTCCTCTCTCTTCTCTCTCCTCTGTTTTTTTCTCTCTCTCTATGTCTCTCTCACTCACTCTCTCTCTCTCTTTCTCTCATGTGAATAGCTGATGGCCTCACATTAAAGTCACGAGTCACGAGTCTCTCTCTCTCTCTCTCTCTCTCTCTCTGCCCCATTCCCCTGTGTGTGTAAGACGGAGTATGCGGGTCTGGCGGTGACAGAACAGTCTCATGCAGGCAATGAAGTACTTCCCATCGGTGGAGCACTCAAAGGGAGCAAAGTGTTGTTGGTAGTCAGTTCAGATTTTCTCTGCAGGCGTTTTCTTTCAACATCCAAAGTGTCCTTGACCTTCAGCTGTGTCAGTCCTGTTGTGGTGCCTCTGTGCCAGGAGCTGTGGTCCGTGGCTACCATGGCTGTTCCCTAGAACCGGGCTCTCTTCGGACAGTTTTCAGGCAGTGCAGCGCTTAATGTTACATCCGCACACACAAACACACATAATGAGCATACCTGCATGCACGTGCACACGCGCGCACGCGCGCACGCACACACACTCTCGCACACGCACACACACACACACACACACACACACACACACACACACACACACACACACACACACACACACGCACGCACGCACAGAGACAGACACACAGACACACAGAGCAAGTGAGCGAGAAAGAGACAGACAGACAGACAGACAGAGACAGAAGACAGAGAGACAGACAGTGACCAGCACAGCAGTGAGCAGATTCAAACTCTGAAAACGTTTGTTGCTCATAAAAGAAATGACAAAAAGAACCAACTCTGGCACTCAAGCTTCAGGAAGTACAAGAGGGAGTCGTTAAAAGTCGGAAATAAACAAACAAGACACGAGCCGCCTCCAACATGGAGAAAAGCTGGGGCAGAGAGCGACTCTATGTAAAGAATGAATGTGGGGAGAATTGGGGTGGGGGGGGGTGGGCAGGAGGATGGGGGCAGACGGAGACGCTTAAGGGAAGGGAGTGGAGGGTGGGACGAGACAGTGAGGCTCATATGTGTGGAAATTTGTTTGTTTGTTTGTTTGTTTTATTTGTCAGAAATCTTGGATACCCTGCATGAATATTTCCCTGTATCTCCTCCCCCTCCATCCTTGTCCTCTTCCATCCTACCTCCATCTCCTTCCCCCATCTTTTCTTCTTCTTCTTCTTCTTCTTCTTCTTCTTCTTCTTCTTCTTCTTCTTCTTCTTTCTTCTTCTTCTTCTTCTTCTTCTTCTTCTTCTTCTTCTTCTTCTTCTTCTTCTTCTTCTTCTTCTTCTTCTTCTTCTTCAAAACACGACTCTACAATCTTACAAACGTCTTATAACGTTTGTATATGGCACAGTTGTATCTGTTAGTCTTCCAGATTCTCTCTCTCTCTCTCTCTCTCTCTCTCTCTCTCTCTCTCTCTCTCTCTCTCTCTCTCTCTCTCTCTCTCTCTCTCTCTCTCTCTCCCATCCTATGTACAAAGCTTTACAATATCTCCTTAGAATTATTTGATAACGAAAATGGCTTCACATTTAGTATTGAATACTACATATTTTTCTATGTTCAATATTTGAGTGAACGTATTACTTTTCCCCTCTAACCTTTATATTTTCATTTCACGTAAACGATGGTGTTGAGTTTAGTTGTCGGTACTGTTTTCTTTCAGTTTCTTAAAATGATTTTCTCATTCATTCTCTTCAGTAGTGTAGTAGTCCCTGTACAAATCGAGGACTGTATGAAAAAAAGAATGTGTATGCTTATTCACTATCTCGCCTTGCCTTGTCTTATTTTATTTTGTTTTGTCTTGTCTTGTCTTGTCTCTCTCTGTCTCTGTCTCTGTCTCTGTCTCTGTCTCTCTCTCTCTCTCTCTCTCTCTCTCTCTCTCTCTCTCTCTCTCTCTCTCTGTATACGTGTGTATGTACATGTGTGTGTATTTGTGTATGTGTGTATACGTGAGTTTGTGTATGTGTGTGTGTGTGTGTGTGTGTGTGTGTGTGTGTGTGTGTGTGTGTGTGTGTGTGTGTGTGTGTGTGCGTGTGTGTGTGTGTTGTGTGTGTGTGTGTGCACACGCGTGCACTTGTGTGTGTGTGTGTGTGTGTGTGTGTGTGTGTGTGTGTGTGTGTGTGTGTGTGTGTGTGTGTGTGTGTCTGTGTGCTTGCATGCTCGCGCGCAAGTTGCCTCTTTCGGCCTGAAAACACTTAGAACGGCCTGCCAGTTGGCAAATTTATGAAATTTCTATCCCTCTTACATACATAACAACACGACCAAGGCAATATCGTAGCAAACGGTCTTTTAAAACTGCGTTGCTCTATGACATAAGACCCAAGGACAACGAGGAAGACTGTGACCCGGGTTTCTCCTCAGAGAGCATGTAAGACATCATGCCGAAAGCTTGGCATGAAAGACCTCATGGCGAAAGCTTGGCCATGTCTGGAGTTGTACTGTCGTCACCTGTCAGCGGAACAGCATCGAGGGTGGTTGCGGGACGCATACGGCAGTTGCTTTACGGTGACGTTTTTCACCGGTGGGCTCTGCGGTCATATGGGTTGTGCACCCATGGGAACGCTCTCGTGGACGTTCTGTCGTGTCACATCCAATAGTCATTATACAATGGCATCTGCCAGGGATCAGTTATGTCCCTTGACGTTTTAATGGAATGCCCTGTGCATGCCTGCACCCTATACAGCGCAGGCTTCCTAGGGTGGTGCAGGATTGCTCCCAGCTGGTTTGTTCGGCAGTCAAGGACAGTACCTCTCTGGATCCCACCCTCACCTTCGGGTGTATCTTTTTCTTTTCTTAACACAGATTTGACATAAAACTAAAATCACTGGAGATTTCATACCTCACACATGTGTGCATACATGCACGCGCACGGACAGTTAAATATTTAAATCATTTATTGATGTGAGGTGAGCTGTTTTTGTTGGCATCTAAAGTGCAGAGATTTCGACACATGTCAAATATGTGAAACAGCAGGCCACGTGATGCAAAATGCAAAAGGTAATTTGGTTGATGGCAGGGGATGGAAGTGGGATGAAAAGGCAGCGAGGAAAAGATGGTTGGGGTGTGGGGGTGTGGGGCGAGGGGGGGAAGGGGCGGAGTGCGCTTCATGCGTTTGTTTATTGACATAGAATGGAAGAGGGTGGGCAGCAGAGATGAAGGGGTGTCAGAGGACGAGAGGGGGGCGGCGGACGAGGGAGAGAGAAGAGATGACACGCTACGAGGTCATTCGAACTAGTATGCGCCAGAACTGGTGGCAGAGCTGCTTTTGTGATTATCTTTGTGATTAGATATATTATTATGATCATATTCTCACTGATGTCTCTCTAACGACGGGTCTTTCTATGAGTTGCGGTAGATTGATTCAGAACGTTACAAATGAATCTTTTTGTGTTTGAAACAACGAAGTACTCCACACTAAATAAGAGACGGGTGCAAATGTATAGCGCAAGTATAAACTGCAAAATTAACGATCTTGACATTTTGCCTTACTGATTATCAGGAAGAATTCTCTTTGTTTCTCCAAGGAGTGGTATCAAACATAACAATTATTCCAACATCTTCAAACTATAGTTCGATGTAGATGTTCAAAGCTTCACTGTAACCCAGTCATGTGAGTTTGTTATTGATGTAAACGGGACACTCGTCCAAAACATTACTCCGTAATTTTGTTTGGAACACCTAAAACACAAAGAAACAAAGAAACAAACTGCTATGTTTTCACACAAGTGCGAAAACTAGCTAAACTGTACAGAGCTCCACTTTGGCATCTAAAGCAGCAATGGTAAAAGAACTTAAATACAGCCAGAAAGTTAAGTGTAACCGGCTTGAACACTTCCAGAACGGTTACTGCACACAAAGTGGCAAGAC
>CM065715.1:49940653-49948153 GCA_033310375.1 Conus canariensis | reverse complement strand
CCCACCAGAGCATATACTGCACTGTTTGTATGTTCTAGTTCCGTAAGGGATTTGCAGTGGTGTTTGTTCTGATGAATGATTTGATAGTTCGGATAGGGTTTCGAATCTGCTGTTTTCCCAGGCTTAGAATAACACATGCATGATGCATATATGACTACGAACTATGAAGTATAGCCAGACACCCATACCATGTCCTATATTAATGCATTTATAATTACATACAGAATGTTGGTACATGAAAAGAGAGCAAACGCAATAATATGCATCTACTAATTTGCCTCGAACATACCTGATCGTCCTTTTCGTGTCTTGTTCCTCAGATATCTCATACTACCACAGAAATAAGTCGAGGTATACATAGTATTATATAATCATGTTGTTTCTCTTAGTGATCTTCTGCCTGTCAGAAACATCCAGACAAACTTTGGCTGAAAGATGAAAAATGAAGGCACAGAGGTGTTTCGAAAGCCGTCCCGACAAGGACTAAGCTGTAGGGGCCGGTGCCAACGAACGAACAAGAAGAAGACATAAGGAGAGGTGGGACAGCAACATCAGGCAGTGGACAGGCCTGTCCTTTTTGTTGGTCAGCCGGCAGATGGCCACAGAGAACCGCCACAGACAGACAGACATCGTCAGGAAGTCTTCAGTGACATCACAACAGGACCCTTGTCGGGGTTACAGGACAGAAGGTGAAGTAAATACTTCCAGACAATTCTGTACTTTGATATTTTTTGTCCGTTTTTTTTTTACCTACATTCCATCCCCTTCATCTATTTGTTTGTTGATTCATTTATCTCCTTATTTGCTCGCGTGATTGTTGACTGGCTATTTTGCTGCGTTCCGTGCCCCTTTCTTCCTTTGATGTAAAATGCTACAGGTAAACGCCATGACAGGTACCAACCAATCACAGTCAAGTCACAGTACTCCGGGAATCACGTAGCCTAACATACAAAAAAAAAAACATGAATAAAAGATGGAGAGATGGAAAAGGAAGAGAAAGTTTTAAGTGCCCAGTCTCTAATTCACCTTCGTTCATCTTTTAATCCTCTCAACATTCCGTACAAACGAGACGCGTGTCGTTTTTAGGAGCCACACATCAGAAAGGAAATCTTTGGTGGGTAGGCCCGTTCTTATCCCCCCCTCCCCCCACTATCCCCTCCCCCCCCCCCCCCCCCCCCCCCCCCCCCCCCCCTCCATTCTCTTCCTCCCGTACATCCTAGAATACCACAAAAGAATTGCCGTCAGGTTTGATCGATTCTCTTCGCTGGATTTTCTCGGACCCACGAGACTGAGTACAGCGACCCACGGTAGGTAACTGAGATTTACTTGCTTGAACGTAGCCTAAGGAGTTGTTCCCAGTTAGTACACATCCGTTGATCAAAGCCCGCAGTGCAGAGAACACCAATGTCTAGTCTCTTCTTCCAAGCTGGCTGAAAGCTAACAGGTTTGGACAGGTCACGAAGCCCGAATATACAGTGATATTCACAGTTAAAGGAGACCAAATGAAATATCAACAAACAGAATGAAATAAACAAACGAAACAAGTACGAAGTTTAAATAATCTCGAGTCTAATCTAGCAGTGTTCCCGATTGAAATCCACTTCATCACCACTATACACAGAGTTATGTCGTCTTAAAGGGTTAAAGTCAAAAACGAAATCTTTCAAAATGTATATCCTCATACACTAAAATAGTACTGTCCTTTGGTGGGAGAGGCCTTCAGCCTTCTTATTTCCTTCCTCTTTATTTTTGTTTCTTTCTCTTCTTTTTTTTTAATGTTTTTTTGTTTATTTGTTTGTTTGGTTTTTTTGGGGGGGTTTGTTTTGTTTTGTTTGTTTTGTTTTGTTTTGTTTTGTTTTGTTTTTTATGGGGGGGTCTAAAAGTTCAAGGCCTAGTTTACAAATGATGTGAAATGTTTATCCTCAAGAGACAGGCGTACGTAACTCATTTCGGATAAGCTTGATTTTACTTTCCAGAATCAAACACACTACACTGCATGTCTCGGAATAGATTTTCTTTGGGCATTGTCACACTGTTAACTACAGTGGAATAAAACATCAGATAAACTAGCGAAGACTGTGCCGTGAGAAAAGCCCCAGAATGCACTTTGAAACTTGATAAGCATGGACTCATTTCATTAGTGGAACAGTGCATACACAGCAAACATGTTCTAAACAGATACGAAATTCTCTCCTGTCCAAGATGTATTTCAAGCTTGATTTACAAACTTCGACTGAGTACGTGGAAAACAAAAAAAAATGTAATATGCGTTTGTGCCCATTAATCATATTGTACTCACAATTTTTTCAACGCCCTGTTTCAAGCATGCAATATTAGGAATGTAATATTAATATTCAGGAATTACCATCTGTTGGAATAATTGCACACAAACCAGAAATTGAGCGTAAAACAGTTATCTAGCTCTGAAGATAGAAGATATCTGTACTTTCGACCAATTCAGTATTGATGGATGTATTTACGTCCCTGGTTCTTATTGATGCTGTTAATTGATCGTTAACACTTGTTTGTTTGTTTGTTTGTTTTTAACCCCCAACCAACCCTAGACTCAGACCCCATCTACAAATTAATTAACATTACCCCTTCCCTTTAAATCCTTTTTTTTCTATTTCGTGAAATAAAATCTGATGCCACCAAGTGTGAATAATCAGTGACTGAAAGAGACTTAGCTCATTTTGGGTTTTGTTTATTTATTTCTTCAATGTATAAAGTATGACTCCTGTGACATCGAGGAAGGTCCACTTTTACCACTCGGATTCCCAGCTGCTCATTCTCTACAGACCTGGGCCTATGCCGTTACATATTTGTATGTGCGCACGAATAGACACAAAATGCATAAAGTGTACACAAGCTCTGTGTGTGTGTGTGTGTGTGTGTGTGTGTGTGTGTGTGTGTGTGTGTGTGTGTGTGTGCACGTGCGTGCGTGCGTGCGTGCGTCCGTGCGTGCATGGTGTGTGTGTGTGTGTGTGTGTGTGTGTGTGTGTGTGTGTGTGAGTGTATTTGTGTGCGTGCGTGCGTGCGTGCGTGCGTGTGTGTGTGTGTGTGTGTGTGTGTGTGTGTGTGTGTGTGTGTGTTGTATGTGTGTGTGTGACGTGTGTGTGTGTGTGTGCGTGCGGGCATGTGTGTGTGTGTGTGTGTGTACAGGCATGTAAAGGCGCGCGCGCGCGCGCGCGTGTGTGTGTGTGTGTGTAGTGTGTGTGTGTACAGGCATGTGTACGTGCGCGCGCGCGCGCTTGTGTGTGTGTGTGTGTGTGTGTGTGTGTGTGTGTGTGTGTGTGTGTGTGTGTAGGAACGGGAGTAGGAGTAGGGATGGAATGTGAAGAAGGCAACAGCCCCCCCCCCCCTCCCCTTCCTCCTTACTTTGGTGTCGTTAACCTCACCTTCATAATTATGATAAAACAGAGAGACTGGGACAGGCAGGTCTTTGCAAGAAATTTCTGCGACGGTTCCAGATGAAACACGATACAAATCAATCCAAGAAACAAGGGAACAAGAAAACCGTGGCTGCAGCAGTTCACGTCACGCGAGATCAACAACCGTGACCCGGAAGCAAAGTAAAGCCAATTCTATTGCACTGAGCATGCTCTGTGAAGATAAGATCCCTGATGGTTCTCTCCCCTTCTGCTCCAACCAATATTGTGAAGGACAAGGGTCGTAAATATTTGATCTTCCTTGCTTCCCCCTTCTCATCGGCTCCAGCACTTGATGTGGTATTGACTGATATGCATACATTGGCTTGCAGACCTCTGTCATTCTGCATGGCTGTGTTTTGGTTGTTGTGTAGATCTAGCCATGTGACTCTTCATGCCCCCAACTCGTCTTTCTTTGGATGTTGTTCATGATAGAATGCTGTTTTTATTTCCTTCCTCATCTTAGATAGATTAGGGAGTGTAGGGGGTTACGACCCCCCCCCCCCCCCCCCCCCCCCCCCCCCCCCCCCCTCCATCCCCGTTCTTTTTCTCCCCTCTCTTCCTGGTCATCAGTTTTTGTTGTCATGTTTTGTTTTGTTTTGTTTCGTTTTCGCGAGATAAGCTGCTCTCTCTCTCTCTCTCTCTCTCTCTCTCTCTCTCTCTCTCTCTCTCTCTCTCTCTCTCTCTCTCTCTCTCTCTCCTCTCTCTCTGTGTGCCCCCTTTACCCTCCTTACACATGTGAAACAAAATGCCCCTCTCTAATTCCCGGACAGAGTATCCCATTCCTGCTCATCCCCTCCCCACCACCATCACCGCCACCACTCCACTGCCACCTCTTCCCTTCCCTTTTCTTACTATACTTGGCGCAGTCATTTCATTCATCATTATGCCCATCGCTCCTGGTGGAGCATAGGCCATCGACGACCCTTCGCCATCGCACTCTGTTCTGGGCTGTTCTGGTCATTCACTTGGCGCAGTAGGTATCATATTTTGGGGCAGTAGGTATCATATTTTGGGGCAGTATGTATCATATTTGGAGCAGTAAGAATCAGAGTACAATATGAAAATATCTGCACCTCCGACAGCGAGCTCTGCCTGGGGACACGAGCCCGTGAGCAACCCGGCCCATGAGCACGACCAGCTATGGGCATACGAGCAACCCGGCCCATGAGCACGACCAGCTATGGGCATACGAGCAACCCGGCCCATGAGCACGCCCAGCTATGGGCATACGAGCAACCCGGCCCATGAGCACGACCAGCTATGGGCATACGAGCAACCCGGCCCATGAGCACGACCAGCTATGGGCATACGAGCAACTCGGTGTAGGAGCATGAGCGGCTATAAACATGCGCACGAGTCATTTGGCCTCTTAGCTCGGGAAACGTGGCCGATTAAGCATAGACCTTTAAACACAAGTAACAACAGATCTTTGAGCAATAGCTATGAAAGACCTTTGAGCACGAGCAGCCAAAGGCCTTCATGCACAAGCGACCATGGGCCTTTAAGCGATAACAGCAACATGCCCTTGAGCAATAGCAACTGTAGGCCTTTGAGCAACGGCTTTAAAGGCCTTCAAACTCGAGTTACGATAGGCCTTTGAGCAATAGCTGTTTAAAAAAGCCTTCGAGCACGAACAACATCAGGCCTTCATGCACAAGCAACTGTAGGCGTTTGAGTAGTAGGAACTACAAACCTTCTAGCATGAAGACCTATTGGTCTACGAGCACTGCAGTTATAGATCGAACACAAGCAATTATAGGCCTTCGGGCACGAACAAATAAAGGCCTTCGAGTATGAGCAGCTTGGCTCTGCAGCTACAGGCCTCCACACATTGACAACTACAAGGCCACAAGGACGATCAACTGTAGGACTACGAGCGCGGTTAATAAAGAAAATCCTCAACAAGCACAAGCAGCAAAAGACTTACAAGCACGAGCAACAATAGGCTTACAAGCACGAGCATCGATAGAGTTACAACCACGAGCAACAGTAGGCTTCAAGCACAAGCAACAGTAGGCTTCAAGCACGAGCAACAATAAGCTCCGTAACTCAAGCAGCAACAGGCTTCAAGCACAAAAAAACCCTGTAGGCTTAGGAACTCGAGCAGCAACAGGCTTCAAGCACAAAAAAAAAACCCTGTAAGCTTAGGAACTCGAGTAGCAATAGGCTTCAAGCACGAAAAACAATAGGCTTAGGAACTCGAGCAGCAATAGGCTTCAAGCACAAGAAAAGTAGGCTTAGGAACTTCAGTAGCAATAGGCTTCAAGAAACAATAGGCTTACAAGTTCGGACGACAATAGGCTTCAAGCACGAGCAAGCATAAGCCTTTGACAACAAGCAACTATAGCTCGAAGAGTACGCACAAAAGGTGGTCTGCGAGCATGAGCAATATAGGCCTTCAAGCACAAGCAACTATAGGCCCACCAGCTCAAACAACTCCAGGCCTTCAAATATGAGCATTTACAGGTATACAACCACAAACTAGTTTGAGTCAACGAGCACACGCATCTAAAGGCCCACGAGCAAAAACAGCTACAGGGCTACGAACACAGCAATTATAAGCTTCAATCATGCGCAGCTTTAAGCCCACGACCACGAACAGCAACAGGCATTCGAGCACGAGCAGGTGCAGGCCTTCAAGCAACACTAAACTGGCCCAAGAGCAGGAGCAGCAGCTGTAGGCCGACAAGAACGAACAACTACAGGTCTTCGAGAACGAGCAACTGTCTCCAAACACGAGCAGTTTGGCCGAGTAACTTCAGGCCTACCACCAAGAACAACTAATCATTGGCCTACGAACAGGGGCAGCTTGACCCACGAACACACACAGCCCGAGGAGCAAAACGATAGTCTGCAAGCCAGACTTTTTGTCTAGAACAAAGCACAGTGGTTACCGTCCTTTAGAGACGACCGGGAGAGTGTGAGTTCGACTCTGATGCGGAGCTAAAATATTGTAGCGTTTCTTCGTTGCTGTTATTGTTCTTGTTTTTGTGCTTGTTCTTCTTCTTGTTCTTGATCTTGTTTTTTTTTTTTCAGATCGACGACTGCTATGCCACCCAGAACAGGGGAAAGTTTAACACATGGCAAAACAGGGGTGGCACAACTGACTGCTGTCCAGTCCATGGATTCACTTTGCTGTAAAGTCTAAACAGCGCAGCAGTGTTTTATTTCTCGAAGCTGGCTCGTTCTAGATTTGATAACGAAAGGAAGTGTGCAGTACACCCCCTTTACACAGCATCCAATCAAATAAATTGTAGTTGTTATCCCTATCCTCACCACTCTTCAAATGAAAAGAAAAAAAAAAAGAAAAATCCCGAAAAAAGGAAATAAATTTTCTAACGGAAGCGGTAGCTATTCATATAACATTTTCTAACTATACCATCTGACTAATCACGAAACAGGAAAATGCTGTGCAATCGCTAACCAACTACTATAAGAAATTGTTATGGAAACACTAGCTACTCACTGAAATCAACATTTAATTGCAGTACTAACGATTTAAGTCATAGGGAAAAAAACATTCTATTGAACTACTTACTAGTCAAAGAAAAGAAAATCATACTGGACTAACTAGTCACAGAAATTAACATTTTATTGAACTATCCAGTCCCGGTAAAGAACGAACCAAAAGAAAACTGAACTGAAGAACTACAACCATTTATAGAAGAAAAATCATTTTGAACAACTAACTAATCACAAAGAAAACAAGAATAATTGAAGTAATGAATGGCAGTGCGAAGGAAAATCTGTTTCAGCATTATCTGGCTGAGCAGGGGCATGATTAACTAAAGCCACTAGGCACAGCGGAAACAGATAATGGTTGTTCCAGTCTGGAACGTTTCGAAATAAGAAAGAACAGTTCATTATCTCCGAACAAAGGGGAGCTCAAAGAGTAACTTACCATGTGGAAGATGGGGCATCGAGAAAGATGTACGACTACAATCTGTCATGCAGTAACTCGTTCATAACCGAACTATACATATACATATATAACGATAAGCAAACATGTCCAAAAACAAAGTTATAGTGTTTTACATAGACCTACAACCGATTAACAATGTGTGTTAGT
>CM065715.1:49923153-49935653 GCA_033310375.1 Conus canariensis | reverse complement strand
CCTCATAGAATATTAATCTGATCTATTCTCTCCTTGTCTGTCTGTCTGTCTGTCTTTTGTCTGTCTGTCTGTCTGTCTCTCTCTCTCTTCTCTCTCTCTCTCTCTCTCTCTCTCTTTATTCTATTCTATTCTGTTCAGGGTAGATGCGCTTGTGTGTGTGTGTGTGTGTGTGTGTGTGTGTGTGTGTGTGTGTGTGTGTGTGTGTGTGCGTGCGTGCGTGCGTGCGTGCGTGTGTGCGTGCGTGCGTGCGTGCGTGCGTGCGTGTGTGTGTGTGTGTGTGTGTGTGTGTGTGTGTGTGTGTGTGTGTGTGTGTGTGTGTGTGTGTGTGTGACGGCTTCATTTCTTTTTTTTAAATTCAATGTTCAAGATGAAATATGTTCCAATCTCATCTCTACTTTTGAATATTTGTTGCTCGCCTGATGACAGTCTGTTCATGGCAGCATGAATCTGACCTTGAAGGTCCTCTGTGAGATCGTCTTCCTCTGCTATGAAGCCCAAGACAGGGCGTCCGAATCTGTGTGGGATTACTTTTCAAGAATTATGTACTATTGTTCGACGAGTAATAAACATGGAAAATGCCATTTCCTCCCAAAGTGAAACACTTACAGGCACATAACGTCAAGCCATTGCTAATTTTTACCCTTTCATCTAACACACAGGCAATCAAGAGACACACAAAACAAAGACTCACTGAAGATCTCAGCATATTTTTTCAGCTTGTACATCTCGAGCCAGCGTAGCATGTGTTGTAGGTTGAAGGATGTGGCATTTAAGATGCTCTCTTGCGGTACTGTTTGTCTGGGGTGGTGGTGAACAACGACCAAACAGTCTTGCAGACATTGATGGAACCTGCACCAGCGAAAGACGAGGGCGCCCGGTTCTTCTCCTCTGTTCGACAGTGGGTTTCACTGAGCCAGGGGTCCTGAACTTGGAGGTGTAGCCCACAGGCTTGTCACTCTCAGACATGACAACTCCCCGTCCTGAACTTGGAGGTGTAGCCCACAGGCTTGTCACTCTCAGACATGACAACTCCCGTCTGAACTTGGAGGTGTAGCCCACAGGCTTGTCACTCTCAGACATGACAACTCCGTGTCCGAACTGGCGGGAATCAGGTTCCTGATGGACTTTCTCCTATTGGATATGAAACAAAAATCAAGGGCAGTGTGTTGGTGTCTCTGGTTTTTCCCTCAGGGTTGTTGCCCTTGTCATATCTTTCATGCAACTGACTTCTTGTCCTGGTGCCGCTAAGAGCATTGAGCGCTTTGTCCGGTGTGGTTGTCTGTCAGATAGGAAGGAGGAGGGGGGAGGGCGCGGGGGTGGGGGGGGGGGGGGGGGTTCAAGGTGGGCTGACATTTTTTTTTTTTTTTTGCTGTCCCAACCTCTACGCCACCTCAGAGGCAGTGAACCCACGCCGCTCATTCCGACACCCCGTCCACAGCCACAGCCCGGTCGGCCCCGCCGCAGCCCCGGCACCGGCAATCCACAGGGAGCAGTCAATGTCAAGCCGTCAAGAGGCAACCCACCGGAGGAGACACTGCACTGCTGCCGAGTCACTTCGGTGGTGTTCAGTGGCGCCTGTTCTGATCTAACATACGCAGGACACCACCTACTAAGCCCCCTACTGACGACAATAATTGCTTAGTCGCGGAGCCGGCGGGGCTGACACCTTCTTTCAAGAGGTCGCTAATGGTTTGGTTTTCTCCGAGATTAGCACACCTTCGTCACGTGGTTAACCACGCCCAGCGAATCACCAACGTTGTGACTATCAGGGAAAATACTGACTGCAAGATCAGTTAGAACGCACACAGACTCACTGGGGTTTTTTTTTTCCTTAGAAGTGCCATTCTTCTGAAACATTTTTTCTTGGCTGTTTATATGTCCGGAAAATTGCGAAGTCCATTCTTCGTTAGAGGTAATGACATGAAACTGGTTCCACTTTATCAGATTCACGCCTTCATTCTTCAACTGTGTTGAGACAGGTTGGCGGGTTGCGTATAGTGGGGTCTGTCATATGGAAAACCAGGATATATATCTTGCCAGACTCAGTAATGTTATTTGTTGATCTAGCTGTAATTCCTGAGTCTTGTGGGTTCACGGCCAAGCGGATGTAGTGTAGTCTACATGGACTAGTCCGAACACAGGGACGCTTCCTTGGTGAAACAACTAAAGTGACGTCATCAGCCAAGCTTGTGATACCAGTGCGGCCTTCGGAAACGGTCATCCCTTTCACACTTCATCTCACGATTGATCACATTCAGTAGAATTTTTTTTTTCGTTTTGTTGTATGTGTGTTTGTTTGAACCACAGACGAAAACCAAGAGTTTTGGTTCAAAACTGGGATGCATGAAAACTTGGCACATTCAGCATGATTTCATCAAAACACGCGCCTGCCTGCGTGGCACCTGTAGTGCCCCAGGGATGTGTCTCTCTCGTGGCATCATTCACCATCATTGTCTATTGTGCCACTTTTTGACAAACACGTGTGTCTGCGATGGTTGGTTATGCGTAGTGGGCGTGTTTGGCGGTGACATCCAGGTCCCCAATTGCAGGCAGGTCAGGATCTTGCCATCAGATTGTTTCTATAACTCCAAAGACAGCCTGTCTGTCGGCCTGGCCACGTACACAATGACTCTTTTTCCTTTTAACTGGCTTTGACAACATGTATTCTAAACCTGCGCAAGGTGGAAGGAGCATGGTACAAAACTATCAACAGCGGAGTTGCCAGTTCCGCCACTCTTAGAATTCTTATGCACGGGGTCAAGAAAGGGGATTTCTTCGTTGGCAGTTCCGTCATGTTTGTCACAAGTGTGAGAACCGTCAGTAATATATGTGATCAGCCGAAACTTCAAAGCATTCTTTTTTTTCTTGTATCGTTGAGTAGCCAACGGCTGCATTATGTAAATTCAACGATCGCATGCTTCTAGCGCGAACCGAACATGGCGTTTTACATCCTAGCGCCTCGCTTGGACCAGGCCAAAGAAGTGGAGGGGAAAGGAGCGGAAACCATCTTGTTTTCCCACCAGTCGCCATTGTAGGCCACCCGTTCCTTCACGCAGGTATCTAACATCTTCCGAGGACTAGAATTGTTCAGTCGGCCGGACTGCCTGCTCAGGTAAACCACATATACCAAAGTGTTGTTGTCCATTATTCAGTGAGATCGGCCTACTGCCTGCACTTAGGCTTAGCCTGCAAGCCATGCGCTGTGTGGTGCGTGTCCTTCAAATTTGGTGACTTGATGTTATCACCTGTGTGGTGAAAAGAGAGCCAACCCGTAAATAGGAGGCGAACACAATGCCGATCAGTCCAACAGGAACAGATTAAGTGCCCTCAATATGCGCAATGAAACTCCAATCAGTGAAAACCCAGACACTTTTCCTGCACCTCTGTTTGGCACAAGCCGAGAAAACTGCCCTCAATTTTTTTTTCAAAGATCTGCAACAACGTAGCTACATTCAAAAACAGCTTGATTTTCATGGCGTCGGCTTACTGGCCACTCCTCGATTAACACAGTTTGTACAAGCTTCCCAAGATCTTTGAACACTTTTGTAAGGGGACCACCAGGGTATTCATCCCATAAAACTCCCTTTAAAGACACTCGCATTGTAAATGTACGGGTTTTCAAGAGGCAGTTCGAAAGCTGATATACTTCCAAATCTGCAATAAAAAAAAAATGCTATTCTACCTAAGATTTCAAAAGTTCAATCTTTCAAAAGGAGCTTGCAGTCACTGCTTAAATTTTATTCCAAAGGCATTGTGTCTCCATAATCGCTCCCAAAGCACTATCCTTCTGAAAACACAACTCCTCGAAAACCGTTCCTGGAGGCAATTCTTTTAAAAGGCGATACCAAATTATACTCCTCAAAAGACGCTTCTAGATACACAAGCTGTCGAAGTAAACAACCATCATAAACGAATATATGTACTTAAGGTCGTGCCCTTCCCAACATTCCCTCTTAACTCACAATAGTTCTAGATGCTTCTGAAGGACTGTTTTGTCACTAACTTTCCGCAAATATCTCTGAAACCGCTAATCATAAAAATAGCTCCAAATGCACCATTATTCTAATGGCACTTCACAAAGGCTCTATAAACGCTTCTAAAAGCCTTTAACGCACTTTCAAAAGTGGATCCTCTTCTGAGTGCCTCTTTTAACCCGTCACGTAAGCTGTTTAAAGGCATATCAGACTGAAAAGCTGTTTGTCCTAAACGCCATTTAAATGTCATTGTCCATCTACTCACTTAACCCCATTTAAAATGTTTACATTTTCCTTCACTAAACAATTCTCCCACATTCATTCAGATGCGTAGTTTTTTCACCCCATCCCTTCACGCACCCCAACCCCTCTCTCTCTCTCTCTCTCTCTCTCTCTCTCTCTCTCCTCTCTAATAGATACTTGTTTCCATTAACTGAGCAAACCACCCTTATTTTTACGCTTTGATAACACACATATACACACATGCGCGCACTTGCGCGCGGTACAGCGACAGACATGAAGGGATCAATATCAAACACAACATGCCCAGTGGTCCACCATGCCCACTCCCACAATTCCTCTCATACCCCCCCCCCCTCCTCCCAACCTGCGCTCCCCTCCCTCCACACACAGGCCATCACTCACTCACACACACCTCCACACACCCCGCCACTTCCCCCAGTCCTCTGTCAGTCAACAAGCACAGTGCCCGACCACTTGCTGTGGAGCCAGACTGACTGTGAGTGACGACTGAGTGATTCCACTTGCCCCTCAGCGTCTCTGCCCCGCCATTCACGTTCTGCAATGACTCCCCACTTACCTGGACATCATGTGCCATTCTTACCTCTTTGCCTCCTCAGGTGAGCTTCAGCTTCTAGCAGGGTTTGTGAGTTTTTAGGGTTGTTGTTTTTTTTTTTTCAAAGCTTGACAGGGTGTTTTCTTCATTTCTTTTCCTCGTGCTCACTTCGATCGTGCCAGAATAGCAGTTCGATTTTTTTTGGTGAGTGTGCGTGTGTGTGTGTCCCACACGAACTGCCAGTGTTTTGCTTTTCAATCAGTTCTGCAGTGTGAAAATGGTGTTGCTTTCTCACTCTGGTATTGATCGTTTCATGGTGTGTTTGTGTGTGGGGGAGGGGGGGGGGGAGGGGGGAGGGGGGTGGAGGGTGGGGGTGGAAGTGTGGGTGTGTGGGTGTGTGAGTGGGTGGGAGCGCGTGCAAGCGCACTTGTGTGTGTGTGTGTGTGTGTGTGTGTGTGTGTGTGTGTGTGTGTGTGTGTGTGTGTGTGTTGTTTTGTGTGTGTGTGTGTGTGTGTGTGTGTGTGTTAGTGTGTTAGTGTTGTGTGTGTGTGTGTGTTAGTGTGTTAGTGTTTGTGTGTGTGTGTGTGTGTGTGTGTGTGTGTGTGTGTGTGTGTGTGTGTGCGCGCGCGCGCGCGCGCGGGTGTGTGGTGTGTATGTAACAAGACTTTTGTGAGTTTCCCGTGATGGCAGTTCTGTTTTTTTTTGTTTTTGTATTCCCAGTCCTTAAAGAACAGGGAGTACTTTAGAATGGGAACGAAGAAATGCTGTCTGTGTGTGTGTCTGTGTGTCTGTGTGTCTGTCTGTCTGTGTGTCCGTGGTCAAAATGTGTTCCACTCGCTCCAGACAAAACTACTGGGTCGATCTTTCTGAAAATTTGTAGGTATGTTCATTATGGGTCAAGGATGATGCCCAATGTTTTAGTTTACCGTTACAGCCGTTACTAACGGCTGTAACGGCCTGTAACTCTTTTTCTTCTTTATGGAATATCTCCGAAAGTACTTGGCCGATCTTTGTGAAAATTAGCAGGTATGTTCATTATGGGTCACGGATAATGCCCGATGTTTTAGTTTACCCCGTTATAGCCGTTACTAACGGCTATAACAGCCTGTAACGGTTTTTCTTCTTTTTAGAATGTATTAAAAAGTACTTGGCCGATCTTCCTGAAAATTTGCAGAAATGTTCATTATGGGTCACAGATGATGCCCGATGTTTTAGTTTACCGTTACAGCTGTTACTAACGGCTGTAACGGCCTGTAACGTTTTTTCTTCTTTATGGAATATCTCAGAAAGTACTTGGCCGATCTTTGTGAAAATTAGCACGTATGTTCATTATAGGTCTCGGATGATGCCCGATGTTTTAGTTTACCCCGTTATAGCCGTTACTAACGGCTGTAACAGCCTGTAACGGTTTTTCTTCTTTATAGAATATCTCAAAAAGTACTAGGTCGATCTTTCAGAAAATTTGTAGGTATGTTCATTATGGGTTACGAATAATGCCTGATGTTTTAGTTTACCGTTATAGCCGTTACTAACGGCTGTAACGGCCTGTAACGCTTTTTCTTCTTTATGGAATATCTCCGAAAGTACTTGGCTGATCTTTGTGAAAATTAGCAGGTATGTTCATTATGGGTCAGGAATGATGCCCGATGTTTTAGTTTACCCCGTTATAGCCGTTACTAACGGTTGTAACAGCCTGTAACGCTTTTTCTTCTTTATAGAATATCTCAGAAAGCACTTGGCCGATCTTTGTGAAAATTAGCAGGTATGTTCACTATGGGTTACGGATGACGCTTTTTCTTCTTTATAGAATATCTCAGAAAGCACTTGGCCGATCTTTGTGAAAATTAGCAGGTATGTTCACTATGGGTTACGGATGATGCCCGATGTTTTAGTTTACCGTTATAGCCGTTACTAACGGCTGTAACGGCCTGTAACGCTTTTTCTTCTTTATAGAATATCTCAGAAAGCAGTCGGCCGATCTTTCTGAAAATTTGTAGGTATGTTCATTATAGGTCACGGATGATGCCCGATGTTTTAGTTTACCGTTACAGCCGTTACTAACGGCTGTAACGGCCTGTAACGCTTTTTCTTCTTTATGGAATATCTCCGAAAGTACTTGGCTGATCTTTGTGAAAATTAGCAGGTATGTTCATTATGGGTCAGGAATGATGCCCGATGTTTTAGTTTACCCCGATATAGCCGTTACTAACGGTTGTAACAGCCTGTAACGCTTTTTCTTCTTTATAGAATATCTCAGAAAGCACTTGGCCGATCTTTGTGAAAATTAGCAGGTATGTTCACTATGGGTTACGGATGATGCCCGATGTTTTAGTTTACCGTTATAGCCGTTACTAACGGCTGTAACGGCCTGTAACGCTTTTTCTTCTTTATAGAATATCTCAGAAAGCAGTCGGCCGATCTTTCTGAAAATTTGTAGGTATGTTCATTATAGGTCACGGATGATGCCCGATGTTTTAGTTTACCGTTACAGCCGTTACTAACGGCTGTAACGGCCTGTAACGCTTTTTCTTCTTTATGGAATATCTCCGAAAGTACTTGGCTGATCTTTGTGAAAATTAGCAGGTATGTTCATTATGGGTCAGGAATGATGCCCGATGTTTTAGTTTACCCCGTTATAGCCGTTACTAACGGTTGTAACAGCCAGTAACGCTTTTTCTTCTTTATAGAATATCTCAGAAAGCACTTGGCCGATCTTTGTGAAAATTAGCAGGTATGTTCACTATGGGTTACGGATGATGCCCGATGTTTAATTTACCGTTATAGCCGTTACTAACGGCTGTAACGGCCTGTAACGCTTTTTCTTCTTTATAGAATATCTCAGAAAGCAGTCGGCCGATCTTTCTGAAAATTTGTAGGTATGTTCATTATAGGTCACGGATGATGCCCGATGTTTTAGTTTACCGTTACAGCCGTTACTAACGGCTGTAACGGCCTGTAACGCTTTTTCTTCTTTATGGAATATCTCCGAAAGTACTTGGCTGATCTTTGTGAAAATTAGCAGGTATGTTCATTATGGGTCAGGAATGATGCCCTATGTTTTAGTTTACCCCGTTATAGCCGTTACTAACGGCTGTAACGGCCTGTAACGGTTTTTCTTCTTTATAGAATATCTCAGAAAGCACTTGGCCGATCTTTTTGAAAATTAGCAGGTATATTCACTATGGGTTACGGATGATGCCCGATGTTTTAGTTTACCGTTATAGCCGTTACTAACGGCTGTAACGGCCTGTAACGCTTTTCTTCTTTATGGAATATCTCAGAAAGTACTTGGCCGATCTTTGTGAAAATTAGCAGGTATCTTCATTATGGGTTACGGATGCCCGATGTTTTAGTTTACCGTTATAGCCGTTACTAACGGCTGTAACGGCCTGTAACGGTTTTTCTTCTTTATGGAATATCTCAGAAAGTACGTGGCCGATATTTCTGAAAATTTGTAGATATGTTCATTATGGGTCACGGATGATGCCCGATGTTTAAGTTTACCGTCATAGCCGTTACTAACGGCCCATAATGGTTTTCTTCTTGATGGAAAATCTCAGAAGGTTCTTGGCCGATCTTTGTGAAAATTAGCAGGTATGTTCACTATGGGTTACGGATGATGCCCGATGTTTTAGTTTACCGTTATAGCCGTTACTAACGGCTGTAACGGCCCGTAACGCTTTTCTTCTTTATGGAATATCTCAGAAAGTACTTGGCCGATCTTTGTGAAAATTAGCAGGTATCTTCATTATGGGTTACGGATGATGCCCGATGTTTTAGTTTACCGTTATAGCCGTTACTAACGGCTGTAACGGCCTGTAATGGTTTTTCTTCTTTATGGAATATCTCAGAAAGTATGTGGCCGATATTTCTGAAAATTTGTAGATATGTTCATTATGGGTCACGGATGATGCCCGATGTTTAAGTTTACCGTTATAGCCGTTACTAACGGCCCATAATGGTTTTCTTCTTGATGGAAAATCTCAGAAAGTTCTTGGCCGATCTTTCTGAAAATTTGTAAGTATGTTCATTTTAGGTCACAGACGATAGCCGATGTTTACCAGAATAGCCATTACTAACGGTTACACCAGCCCAAGACGGTTTTTCCTCTTTATGGAATATCTCACGCGTATTCAGGATAAACTGGGAGTACGTTTATATGCTTTGCATCTTGTTGTTTGTTTGTTTGCTGTTTGTTCCTTCTTGCCTCTCGCTTCTATGGAGGAATGTTGTTTATCATGAGTGTCATTCATTTAAAACGACAAATCTGCATTTTGACGATTTGGGTGTTTTTGCTGTGCCATAAACAGTTTACAAGCCACTGGTTCATGTGTGTTGTTCGCCAAAAACTGTTTGTCACGCTGTCCTTCAAAGTGCTCTGAGCTTTGTTTGTTTTCGGGATTTTCATTGATAATTGTTTCTTACAGACCTTTCAGGAAGACAGACTCGGCTATTTGGCTTTTTCGCATACGCTAATAAATGCGAGTCAGACTGTCTTGTTAAATGACCTATTACTCGAACGTCGGGTCAGCAGGCTGGAGGATGGAAGAGGGACGGGGGGCAAACACCCCTACCACCCCTGCCACATCCCAAACCACCCCTTCGCTGCCTTAATGTGTGCATTTGGGGTATTAAGATTTAGCTTCTTTTTTTTTTTTTTTTTTTTTGTTGTTGTAGTCGTCATAGAAACCCGCCATCATCAAACACTGTGGACAAGACGCGAGTCGTGCTTGTTCGTCTACTTGTCCACATTTCTCCTCCACCACCACCACCACCCTCCCACCCCTACCCCGCCTCCCTCCCTTCCTTCCTCCCTGCTCAATTTTGTTAATTACTGTAGAGCTTTTGTATCATCACGTGCCTTTTTTATGTAAAGATTAGTAACAGATATTGCGAGACCAAATGTTGCCCCTCTCCCCCCCCTCGCTGTCTGTCTGTCGTCTGTCTGTCTGTCTGTCTGTCTGTCTGTCTGTCTGTCTCTCTCTCTCTCTCTCTCTCTCTCTCTCTCTCTCTCTCTCTCTCTCTCTCTCTGTTCTGGTTTTCATCAATTAGTATTTCATTTGTTATTTGGTCAGACAAAGTTAACATTCAGGTTTTTTGTTTGTTGTTTGTTCGTTTTCTTTCCTTTTTTTTGTTTTTGTTTTGTTTGTTACCATTGATACTATGTCAGTGTCAGCTTGGGTACTGATGGAAATGTTTTCACCATCCTTACACGTCTTTCTTTCACGTACACCAACCCACCCTTCCAACCCCACCCCACCCCACCCCACATACACCGTACGCAAGCACACACACAACACACACGCACACACGCGCGCGCCGCGCACGCACGCACACACGCACGCACGCCGCACGCACACACACACACACACACACACACACACACATACACACACGCGCGCGCGCGCCACACACACACAACACACACACCACACACACACCACCACGCACGCACGCACGCACGCAGCACACACACACACACACACACACAACACACACACACACACACACTAAAACAAACACTTCTTCATCTGAGTTTCATCTTAATGTTTTGTCATTCTTCACGTATATATGTTCATACTAATAGTTCTAGTCCGTTAGCCATCTAAACCTGTCAACAGTATTCTAAAAATTAATACTGAGTACGTTTCAGTCCAAATTTTATCAGCATTCCAAAAAAAAAATTCACAGCCCCGGTCATTTTAGCAATTAGGAGTGTCAGAAACGACAGTTTTCAATTAATGATCCTTGGTTTAATCAACAAACTCCTGCGGCGTGTTTTGGCGATAGATACGATGGTTGATCTTTTTGTTAGAATCACTGAATCGCCGAGGGAGAGAGGTTGAAGAAATCGGGTAAACACGGTTAGATTGTGGTCCGAGTAAGCTGGTATCAGCGGAGGGCAAGGATGAGCATTACTAAAAGGGGGGGGGGTGGTTGGTAATGGTAATGGTGCTTGGGGGGGGGGGGGGGGAGGTACAGTCACAAAGAAATTGACAACGACAAGAGTGAAATCAAGAGAGAGAGAGAGAGAGAGAGAGAGAGAGAGAGAGAGAGAGAGAGAGGATGAATGAATGAATGAATGAATATCTTAACCTTTGAAAGGTCAGGTTATGCGTGTCATATTAGATAGTAGATAGGAAATGGATGGTTTGGTGGGGTGGGGGTGGGGTGTGGGGGGAAGGGGAGGATGGAAGATAATACAAATTCAGTGTTCAACAGGAGAAGGTAAGGTTAATTTACAATGTGGCTAGGAGCAGTGTCCGGATGGTACAAAACGTCCTTGACATTGTTATATCTATTTCTAAAAACCAAGAAGTTCAACATGGTCCTTTTGATACTTTGAGAGTAGTACTAAATACTCCAAAAAGGCCCTCTCATTTCATGTACACTTATATACACGTTCTGTGCATTCTTCCTTTTCTGTGAAGTGGGCTTTAATTTTCATATCAAACATACTGTCTGCTGCAAGATAGAATTTTAGCGAGACAGTCTGAAGAAACTCGGCTCATAGATCTTTCGGTAAAGAATGAATTTCATGAACTAACGTGAAGTGTGTTGTTCTAATCAGTGTTTGTTTTAGTCAACACACTTCGTTTCGCAAGTCTATCAGGAAAAAAAGTCTTCATTCCCGTGAAGTCCATAGCGGCTGAACGCAGCCGAAGTTAGTGACAGCCCCTTTTTCAAATTATGTGATGTTCTAAGTGTTTTATCACAAATACTATACATTTCCGGTTTTGCTGTTATTTTGTTTCAGAGTTCGGAAAACTGATTTGGAATCTACGCATGATAAAATGTTAAAAACGGAATTCGGTAGATTGGGTATACGTTCAAAAGTAAATATTCAAAGTCAGTTTTCAATGAAGAAAGGATTTCTGTCTTAAATGAAAGAATTCGTCAACGAACACTGTTCTGCTGTCTGCCATTTCTAAAACTGAACCATCTGTAAAAGCAGATTGTATGTAATATGAGCATGTTTAATGTACACAATGTATCACGTCAAAAACCAAAACTTTTTTCTCATCAGTTTAAATGAAATCGGTTTACTTGATATCAAAGTCGACTTTTGTACGTTCCCATTCTGGTATTTGCAGTACTTGGGGCATAACTTGAGTATTTCTGATAGTAACATGACTTCTGCACATAATATCGTCTGTCAAATTGTTCGCTGCCGAAGACATTTTTGTTTGTTTGTTTTGTTTGTGCTCGCTTGGGAGGAAAAATCAGTGTTTGAATCTATATTGACTCTTCGGTTTGCTGGGATTTTTTTGTCTTTTTTCCTCCGCTAAATTCCTCCCAAACCACGAAGGAAACGTTCGAATAGCGAAAATCAGTGGGTTAATAGAAAGTTGTGTGTGAGCGTGTGAGTGTGTGTGTGTGTGTGGGGGGGGGGGGGGGGGTAACTGAAAGTTGAGTAACTACAGTTTTATGGTTATGTAATTTCATTCTTTTCTTGTAAGAAGCAACTTTTAATCTAATGCTCTGAATATCGTCTTGGCTACCCTTTTGAAAGGTTGTTCAGTGTGTGGTCTACATATTTTCATTTTCAACCACAGTTTGATTTGGTTTGGCTTACAAAGATACGTTTCTGCCAACACCCTGTAATAGTGATTCGGCTACCAATCGTTCATATCATAGTATGCTAGTCGTACTTATTTTTCTCATTTTTTTCATTCCCACAAGAGTGTGCACGTTTTTTTTTTTCGATATGTCTGTGTATGAAAACAAAC
>CM065715.1:49915653-49918153 GCA_033310375.1 Conus canariensis | reverse complement strand
TTAATGGCACTGCCATGCTACCAAAGAGTTCACATCCTCTGTGATTGACAAGTCTGTTGTATACCTCTTAATGGCACTGCCCTGCTACCAAAGAGTTCACATCCTCTGTGATTGACAAGTCTGTTGTATACCTCTTAATGGCACTGCCATGCTACCAAAGAGTTCACATCCTCTGTGATTGACAAGTCTGTTGTATACCTCTTAATGGCACTGCCATGCTACCAAAGAGTTCACATCCTCTGTGATTGACAAGTCTGTTGTATACCTCTTAATGGCACTGCCATGCTACCAAAGAGTTCACATCCTCTGTGATTGACAAGTCTGTTGTATACCTCTTAATGGCACTGCCATGCTACCAAAGAGTTCACATCCTCTGTGATTGACAAGTCTGTTGTATACCTCTTAATGGCACTGCCATGCTGCCAAAGAGTTCACATCCTCTGTGATTGACAAGTCTGTTGTATACCTCTTAATGGCACTGCCATACTACCAAATAGTTCACATCCTCTGTGATTGACAGAGCAGGCTGAAATCTTCTGCTCTTACAGGGATTTCAGTGAAAACTGTAGTCATCTGGTACCTTCATCCCATGCCAAGGACCTGTTGCACAGTAAAAGTGGTTCGTATCTACGTACTTTCACAAATGGCTCTGTTTTAGATACTTTCGATATTGGGGTGCTTCTCTAAACACCAGCGCTTAATATAAAAAAGAAATTCAATATTACCAAAACATTTTCTATATTATTTTCCATTTTGAAAGCAACATATTTTGTTCTTGATATGCCCGTTTCACGAAAAGAATATTTATTTTGTAGGACTTAAAATCAGCGCTTATGGTTCTTTATTGACCACTATAATCTAATCGATCAGTTTTGGCGAGATCATATTTCTGATCCACCAGGTAACCCGGGGTTCTCAGATAAATTTGTCATGGGTTCATGAGCACTCCAGTCAATGACTGCTAATTTTGAGAATGGATGGAGCATGCCATTGTTGGTCGTTCGTCTCATCCACTCGGAAGATATTTCTTTTTTTTCAGCAGTTTGTGTTCTTTAAGCTTTAAGATCCTTTTTTTTCTTTAGTTTAATATGTCAGTTCGATGTGAGGTCTAATTTGCACGTGAAGCAATGCTGTCCCCCCTCCCCCCCCCCCAGAAAATGATAAATTTAAATAGGTGCATAATAAACAGTATCACAAGACAACATACATAATACAAGAATCATCACAATCAAGTGGCCACTTATATAATTTACATGTACAGTCCAACACCCCCATCCTCCAACACACACACACACACACACACACACACACACACACACACACACACACACACACACACACACACGCACGCACGCACGGCACATACACCATAATCATTTGTAAAACCCCATACGCATGCACACACACAAGCACACTCATAGGCTTACACTCACAAGCACATACATATACACACACAAGCACATATTGTATGCAAATACACGTATATTCACACAAGCACACACACCCTACCCCACCCCCCACCCACCCCCACCCCCACCCCCCTCTCTCTCTCCCTCTGTCTCTCTCCCACTCCCTCACACTACTAAGCATGAAAAAGACATCATGAATTTAGAAGATGGATCGACCTGGGTATAAAAGTTTTTTGTGCCCTAGATTTGACTCTAAGGGTCCTAAAACGACGTCCAGATGGTAAAATTTCGTAATATTTTGCTAAGACATGGCTATCATCACTGGCAATCTTTCTTGCTTTCCTCTCCACTCGTCTGTCATACAGTTCTTGCATTCCAACTTGCTTCCTTCCAATCACTTTACTACACACATTCACCACATCATTCAATACTCGCTTACTCTTTGTGATGAGAGGTATGGATGAGTGGTAGGTGGGTCCTCTAGGGGAAGGACTTGGAATAATTTCTTGATGAGAATTATCTTAAACATTCACCTACACCCTCTCTCTTACTAGTGGTGGAAGGAGCAACTTTCCGGTACTAGTCATCAAAAGAAATTTTTATTTTTTTCCGGGTCTTGTTAAAATACGTAAGTGTGGCTCTGAGATAATTTTCCTTAGGCCTGTACTCTTAGAAGTACTTGTACCTCCGAGAGACAGAATTGAAGAGAGAAGTTCAAACATTCAACATTCGATTGAACAACAGAGAACTGACACAAGTTAAGTGCAATTTCACACATCAACTTTACTTGCTTACACATAGGTAAGTATTGGCATGTCACTTCAATAGGCAAGGTTTTAGTTCTCACTGGACTACCGCAATGAGGGGCCCTTCCTCACTCCTACTTTACATGCTTACACTCAGTGCAGCCATTTAAGCTGGCATGCAGTGGGCCTGTCTAAGTCACACTGAATGCATCTGGTTGAGATACATCCACTTCGCTTGCATACACCCAGTGCAGTAGCCAAAGTGGTACTCATAGACAGTTTCTCACTGTTTCATCATAAAGTGAGGGTAAGGGTCTGATGGGTTTGAGTCCAGGTGGTTAGCTA
>CM065715.1:49900653-49910653 GCA_033310375.1 Conus canariensis | reverse complement strand
GCATAGCAGGCTATAGTTTTCACGGGACTGGTGTATCTGATATGGCCACAGGTTTCGCAACCGTTTTCAAAGCACAGCACCATCTGCGTTTCATATTTCAGAGAGACAGGCTTGATTTCTCACAGATAGGGCGTATCATGAACGCTGGTTAAAATGACGAGAGAGAGAGAGAGAGAGAGAGGGGGGGGGGGGGGAGAGAGAGAGAGAGAGAGAGAGAGAGAGAGAGAGAGAGAGTTATATGTCCAACTTGTTTCTATGGAAAATGAAGGTGATAAAATAAATTGAAAGCAGCCGAACAGACTGGCATCTCTCTCTCTCTCTCTCTTAAATCAATTCATTCTTTCTTGTTTGTTGCTCAAGTGGGTTTCTTTTCCCTTTAAATTCGTCTGCGCGTTTATGTTGATAGATAAACAATTCAACTACATTTTTGTGTATTTTTGAAGATATGTACTTTTGTTTAAAGTTTTATACGTTTCAGTCACTAGTCGTGCGTAGTTAGTTGTAGGTCGCGCATAATCCCTTACCAGGGCAAGGGCCGGATGAAAAAAAAAAACATGCATTAGCCTATCTGTGACCCCTGGAAATAAAGATTATCAATGAATGCAGCAATCAATCTCTCCCATTTGTTGATTTACTTCTATTCACATGTGCATTTCACCACGTGATTGGTCAAATACTATAACCTTTAACGTGGCTATCAAATACATTCTGCGCACTTCACCTGTCAGACACGAGGGGGATTTCGTGTGGCCGAATGCAGGCCATTTTTCATTCGTTCTATGCGGTGACTCTGACAGGGGAAGTAATTTGATAACGCTGCATTGACCTGACGCCAACATAGCACGCCACACGCAAAAGCCAGCTGTGCCTATGAGGGCCGTTCCGGTAGATTCGAAGTAAGTCTGCTTGTAAGGTGGGGCTCAGAGGATGAAGGGGTGAGGACTAGAAGGAGAAGGGAACGTCAAGACCATGTAGCCAAGCTTTCTGTTCATTCTGTGATAAGACATGAGATAAATGCCTATGAAGTTGTTAGTTTAAACCTCAGACCAAACACGAACAAAAAGCCAACCCTAAACAACACACTAAGCACAATATAACACAACTCATATTCATCTACGCACGCTATGCTGAGGTATACACAAACATCAGCGGCAGATTAGGAAGATGGGGTGGGGTGCAGGTGTATAAGGGGATGCGACCCCGTCTATTTCGCTTGTCTCGAGCCTTGTTTCATAAAACCGAAAAAGAAATCTAATTGTGCCTGAGAGAGAGAGAGAGAGAGAGAGAGAGAGAGAGAGAGAGAGAGAGAGAGAGAGAGAGAGAGAGAGAGAGACAGACAGACAGACAGACAGACAGACAGAGAGGGGGGGGGGGGGTCAGACAAAGTCATAGGAAAACAGCGCAGGTGGCAGCTTTCTCGATTTGCTCGTTTATTGACCTCTCCCCTCTCCCTGCACCCCTTTCCTTTCTGTCCCCAAGCCCGGTCATTAAGTTTTATTCGCGGTGGTGACCATGGCCCCATCCTTACCGGTGTCATCAGTTTTCCCCACCGCAACGAACACCTCATCCAACCACCCTCCCACGACCCTCACCCGCCAGCCCGACCTCTCTGTTGTGATCAGCTAGAGGAGAGAGAGAGAGAGAGAGAGAGGAGAGAGGAGAGAGAGAGAGAGAGAGAGAGAGAGAGAGAGAGAGAGAGAGAGATCAGGTGTCGTTTCATGGTATTTGGTGTGTCGGTTAGGGATCTTATGCTGTCATAAACTGTCAGTGCCAAACTCTCTCACGCACACACACACACGCACGTGCGTGCACACACACGCAACACACACACACACACACACACACATACGCACGCACGCACACAGCACGCGCATGACAGACACACAGAGACACACAGACACAGACACACGAACACGCACGCACGTACACACACATACATATACATATACACACGCGCGCGCGCGCGCGCACGCATGTGCGCTTCAAACACCTGTTGTTCCATCGCTGAAGTTCGTCAGAAAGTTTTCATATTTTCTTGCGGTTCACAAAGCACATCCTTCATTCAGTCCCTTCCATGTAAAAACAAATAGAAATAGAAATAGGTGTGTGTGTGTCTGTTGTGTTCTTGCTGGCTAAGCGCAGAGCAGGGGGGTGGAGGAAGTGAGATAAGTCTCGTGTGGAACGAGAGTAGGCAGTGGCAGACGACACACCGCGCCCATTGGTGACACGCACACAGCTGGCCGACTTATCTCTCTCATCGGGGCCACGGAGGCGTGTTGGGGCACTGTTCTCACTCTTCTGCAGGACACGAACGGTGCAAACTGTGCAACATGTGAGGAGTTAGCGAAGGAATTGTGTGCTGTTTGTGTTCGACTATGAACTTGGCTCAAGATTTTTTTTCTTTGAACTGGCTTTCTTGATGTGTTTTGAGGCAGGCGAGTGTCGTAGTGTATGACGAATATTAAAGAGAAACGTAGTATACTAGTAATGGACATCTTCTTAGAATAACTTTTCAAATTAAAACTGCAAGCTGTACTCGCAGGCTCGTTGGTGTACCATAAGTGTGTGCTTCACGAAAATCATCGAAAGTTCTGACATTCCAGCATTGACTTCGTATGAGACTCGTGACTGGAGATCCGGTTTAAGATTAAAGCCGAAGCTGAACACTTCATCCTCTTGCAGGATAAGCAAACTTTTCACAAACATCGGGTATGAAGCGATGTTTGGTTAAATTTGAAATCAGAGGTTTTGTGTGATACTTCGTATTTAGACGTAGGCTACGAGTATTAATGGGGTTAGTCTGTGAGTAGATAAACCAGATTTATAGCGTGGACAAGAAAATGCTAACCGCAGTTGCCATAGTAACTAGACAACTGACTTCATGAGAAACGATTACTGAAATGTTAGCTATTAGCCTACGAACAATGAGGAAGCAAAACCTGACTATTTGACCTGAAACTGGAATAGTGATTGCTCTGTCAGTACTGAAGAAATAATCCGCGAATAAAAAGAATAATGTCCAGCGGATGTGTAAGCTTGCAAATTACCTACTGCTGATTTTCCTTGGAGTTAAATATACGGGAAGAGTGTGCTGAACAAGACTGAGCGGGCGATAAAGTATCGTAAGAACTAGCAGGGGTAGTGTACACATCATTATGCCATTAAACCAGTGCGAGTATTGAATTACCAAATCGTGTCGAAACTGAATCACACTGAGCTGGTCCAGAATATCGTGTAAAATCCATGCAGGCCTAGGGACTGAGTCACCAAACCTTACAAAAAAACCACTCGAGACAAAACGTTAAAGCATTGCATTAACAACAACAACAACAACAACAACAAAAAAAGGAAACCGTGCAAACGTTGGACAACCAGAATTTTCAGAAAGGAAGGAGTGACCACATTTCTCAAAACCAGAGCACTCATTAATCACACGTGTTAAATCGGTGCAAATAATGAACGACATTAATGTGCAGAAGGCTTCACCCGCTGGATACCTTGACAAGGACGGAAAGACGAGAACACCTTGTCAAACAAGCATTGAAATCGGAACATGTTGCTAAACCAGTGCGAACGTAGCAAGTCCGGATGCCCGTCCTTGTTCAGCCAATAGAAACGTTGTGAGGTCACAGCTAAACCAGTGCCAGATCTTAAGACCAAACTCCCATCACCTGATCACCACAGCAAGCCGATATTAAACCATCTCACTGGATATGCCCGACGTCTGAACAGTCCAGCGTGTACAGCTGAGGCAGGTGGTGGGCTCCATTGAATCACCAGACCGGAACGATGGCCCAGCGGTTCATCGGCGCCGCCAAGGACGGTTACCTGGACGTGTTGGCGCAGGCTACGAAGCGGGATCTGAACACGCCGGATGAGGACGGCATGACGGCGGTGATGTGGGCGGCCCACAGCGGGCACCTGGATGCCCTCAGGGTCATCGTCGGCAGGGGGTGAGTCAGAATGTTGCGTCCTGTCGGTCATGTTAGTGGTGGGGTGGATGGTTTGTTGTGGTGGTTGTGTTGTTCTTCTCAACCTCCTGATGTTCTTTGTTGTTTCTGCTGTAAGTCGGAGTGTTATGTCCTGTCGGTCACGTTCGTGGTGGGGTTGATGGTTGTGGTGGTTGTGTTGTTCTTCCCTACCTCTTGATGTTCTTTGTTGTTGCTGCTACTGGTTTTTCTCTTCGTCCTTCATTCTCATGCTTTTTTTTTCTTTTTGTTATATTATCAAACCTTTTTGTTGTTGTTGTTTTTCTTCATCGTCGTCACAGTCGTCGCCATCGTTGTCTTTCAGAGCCTCAAAAATTGTATCACGGGTCAAATGATCCGTTACTGATGAAGTTTTGGGGCGAATTTTGAAAATGGTGGGTTGAGTTTTAGAGTTAGTCACATGCGGGAAGAGGTCGACGGGTTGTTACTGCCAGTTAATTCAACCATTGCCGAGACTCTTAAGATGCACCGAACGGAAAAGAAAGCAAACTTTTCCCCGAGAGACTATTAAAATTTTGTTTAGTTTAACAAATTCGAAAAATTACTCGGGGTCCCATGAGTCGAACTTTTCGAATAGCTTAAGCTGAGCTTGTAAGAATTCAATACACTAGTCGTCTATAATTTAACTGATCAAAAGAATGAACGTCAAAACGCACATCCGTTGCTTGAAAAGTCCTATGTTATTTGAATTAACTTTACTGATTCGTCTCCGAATGCATGTTGAAATGATTCGCAACACTTTTCATTAACTTGTAAAGTCAATGCTGATTGATTGCTGGAACTAACAACAGCCAATCGAAACAGACGATGCAGTGCACTTTCACTGGAAATATTTCTCATCTAGGCGACCTCCGATTGTATTGAACGCTGACAGTGATTCGTCACAATAGTCTGACATCAGCTTATCAATGCGTGTCCGACAGGCGCATCCGGTCCAAAAAAGTACCACGTCCATTCACGTTTGTCTGCGCCAGTGGCGCGGGCACACCAACGATCTCAATCTCTGGTCTTTCTTTGTCTGTTTCATGTTGTTGTTAACAGCGTTCCTTTCAACGTGGCTGTGTAAATAATCCTGTCTTTTTATGAAGAGAGAGAGAGAGAGAGGGGGGGGGGGGGGGGGGGGAGGGTGAGGGTACGGAGGGGGAGATCTCATCTTATTTTGTTTTGCTTTTTGGGAATAGCGCTTTTCTGGTCATCTAGTTATTTGCAGCAGTTATTGCTGTTTCCTTCTTTGAAACAAGTAAATAAACTTCTGTGCGGCAGTTATTGCTGTTTCCTTCTTTGAAACAAGTAAATAAACCTCTGTGCGGCAGTTATTGCTGTTTCCTTCTTTGAAACAAGTAAATAAACTTCTGTGCGGCAGTTATTGCTGTTTCCTTCTTTGAAACAAGTAAATAAACTTCTGTGCGGCAGTTATTGCTGTTTCCTTCTTTGAAACAAGTAAATAAACTTCTGTGCGGCAGTTATTGCTGTTTCCTTCTTTGAAACAAGTAAATAAACTTCTGTGCGGCAGTTATTGCTGTTTCCTTCTTTGAAACAAAGAAATAGAGAAACTATCACAGATTTCCGCCAAGGCGAAACAGATGCTGGATCTGTTGTTTGATCCAAACCACCAGTATTTAATTGGTTCGTTCGTGAGCCACATTTCATCCTTCTGTTGAGTTCCGTAGGAATCGGTTCAGAAGCTCATGTGTGATCTTTGTTACAGATGTACAAACCAACAAATACCGGTGAAAGCGTGGTCTCCTTCGCGGGGTTAATGTAGGCAGCTTTGCATAGAGTTTGCCTTGGCGTTCGTCAGTAAATGCAATGGTAGGCAACATGACACACAAATAGAAAGAGAGGCAGGCAGATAGACGCATTTATGGATTCACTCTATCAAAATCAAGAATATTTGTGTTACGTTCAGTTTGAAAAATGTTCACCTTCCCGTACTGTCAACTGAGAGAGAGAGAGAGAGAGAGAGAGAGAGAGAGAGAGGTGAGGAGGTGAGGAGGGGGGAGACAAATCCCATGATTGCCCCTCTTATTTTGCTTTGTTTTGTTTACCTCAATTGTGAGCAGTTTACAGAGGAATGTAAGTTATTTCATGTGATCTGGGTTATTTTATGCGGTACACAAGGCTTTTTCCAGTCGCCATTTTCCCCGTTTTTTTCTGCTTCCTCTATTCTTTTTGTCTCGGTTTTCTTTCTTTTTTCTTTTCTGTTTTTAAACAGCTATTCAGCCAACAATAAACATGAAATTGGACGGAGAAACAGGGCAAACATTAAATGGCAACTTCCTCTCTCTCTCTCTCTCTCTCTCTCTCTCTCTCTCTCTCTCTCTCTCTGTCTCTCTCTCTCTCTCTCTCTCTCTCTCTCCCCTGTACAAGTCATTAAAAGGAGGAGTGATTTTAAAAACGCAAAATAAATGCACATGCTAGAAATAGCTTGTTTAATTATCGCTTTACGACTCACCCCTTCAAATGGGGCCTTTTCTTGAATAAATTATCGTTATCTTTATAGTTCTGTCTGTCTGTCTGTGTGTCTGTCTCTCTCTCTCTGTCTTCTCTCTCTCTGTCTCTCTCTCTCTCTCTCCCCTCCCTCCCCCTCCCTCCCTCCCCCCTCTCTATTATATGTGTATATATATATATATATATATATATATCTTTCTATCTCTGTCTCTCTCTGTCTCTGTCTCTCTCTCTCTCTCTCTCTCTCTCTCTCTCTCTCTCTGTCTCAAGAATACAAGCGTTTGACAAAGAATAAGGTATACACTTGATAAAGCCAGACAGCTGGCATCCGTGAATAACAATAACAAACAGTTCTGGAAAGAACAAACACTGATTCTGGAAAGAAAAACGGGAGTTTTTAAGAAATAATATAAGATCAATGACATGTACACTTCTAGCGACTATATAATGATAATGAGCTCAGACCTGTTGTGTCCCATTAAATGACCAAGCACAAGCAGACGAATAAAATGCTTGTAGGGAACTTAATCGTGGTGACATTTCTGATCAGGACGTGTATAGAGCTGTACAAACATTAAAAAGGAGCACGGTGTATAGGCCTGACAGCATTTTAACTTGAATGTAAACTAAGCTGATAGCACAGCTGTGAACTTTTGAACAAAGCTGTCAGACGTTCTGTTTGACAAAAGTACGTACCAGAAGCAATGGACTAAGGGAGCTATTGATCATATTTTCCATAAAGGGGACAATAGTGTATCCGACGGTTATAGAAATGTTTCTTAATTGAGCTCAATAGGTAAATGTGATACTCTTTATTTGGCAAGAGACTTGTTAAATGGCTTGAAAGAAAAGGATAAACTGTCAGTTAAAAGCTGGGATTCAGACGCGGATAATCCACAACGGATCACAGTTTTACGTTTAATGCTTGTTGGGAAAATGTTGATCGCAAAAATGAGAATAAACCTTTTACTCGCTTTGTCAATATGAACCAGGCTTTTGACTCAGTTCAGAGTCAACCCTTTACAACATTTTGATTGAAAGTGGAATAAATGGAAAGTATGTGAATGCTGTTTTTTAAAGGGAAAAAAAGAGGTTGAAGTTCCTGTAGCCTATCGGCCGTTGGGATTGTGAACTATCAGAGATTCCTTGTCGAGGGCACGGCATAATGGAAAGTGAGCCCGTCCCTCTCCTTCTGCCGCCTGTAATCATCTTCCTCATATGAATCAATACCCATGTAATGCTAGGCGGGCAGACAAGGTGTTTGCGATTACTGCTATGCATTCATATAGACTATGTGTATTGACAATAGCTACTGAGGGTTTTCAACCGCCCGTAGGTGATGGGCAGCATGAAAGTTTGATAAGGATGTTGAAAAATGCCGAGCGTCTTTGGTGAAGAATATTTTGTTTAGCAGTGAATTCAGACACGTTTGGCTCGCACGAAGATTGGGTTGTGAAGTTTTGTATCACTATTCAAACGAAAAATGAAAGACGTATATATATGTGCAGGAGCAGTGTGCTTCTACTATGAGTAAAGTATATCGAAGGTACAGATTGTTTAAAGCGAACTTTAGTTGTGATCAGTATTGACAATGCATTGACAGGAAATGTTTCCGGGACTGTTTAATAAAGCTCTGGCTTGCTTTGCTGCCAGTTAATGGATCTTTTTTATGAGAACATACAAGTGTAACACGAGTTTGAGACAGAATGTTTTATTTTATTTTGATGACCAAGTTAAGAAGTAAGCATATTTTGAACGTTGCTTAGATTGTGTACGTTTCTTTGGAGTGTAATGGAGATTAAGGAAGGATTTCACTGAAATGTTGGAGAAACCTAATGATCACGTGACCCGGAATTGTGGTTCACACAAACTGACTTAATGTCAAAACCATTTTTGTTTTCGTTGCCGCGAACGCCGCTTAGGTATGTCTTTTCGTTTGACTTCATTCTAGGGGCTGGTGGTACGAAGAATAAAATTTGCTCTCTCTCTCTCTCTCTCTCTCTCTCTCTCCTCTCTCTCTCTCGTCTCTTCTCTCTCACGTACTGCTTAATTCCCTCAGTTTGGCCGACTGAGCCTTTCTCAGCATCTCCTTGGTACGCCCAGTCTCTTTTATCCTCTTTCGTTGGTTCAGTCTCTCCCCATCTCTTGGCTGATTTTTAGTTCGTTGCTTCAGTCTCTCCCCATCTCTATGCCTGATTTTTAGTTCGTTGGTTCAGTCTCTCCCCATCTGTTGGCTGATTTTTAGTTCGTTGGTTCAGTCTCTCCCCATCTGTTGGCTGATTTTTAGTTCGTTGGTTCAGTCTCTCCCCATCTCTAGCCTGATTTTTAGTTCGTTGGTTCAGTCTCTCCCCATCTCTTGCCTGATTTTTAGTTCGTTGGTTCAGTCTCTCCCCATCTCTTTGGCTGATTTTTAGTTCGTTGGTTCAGTCTCTCCCCATCGCTTGGCTGATTTTTAGTTCGTTGGTTCAGTCTCTCCCCATCTCTTTGGCTGATTTTTAGTTCGTTGGTTCAGTCTCTCCCCATCTCTTGCCTGATTTTTAGTTCGTTGGTTCAGTCTCTCCCCATCTTTTGGCTGATTTTTAGTTCGTTGGTTCAGTCTCTCCCCATCGTTGGCTGATTTTTAGTTCGTAGTTCATTGTCTCTCCCATCTGTTGGCTGATTTTAGTTCGTTGGTTCAGTCTCTCCCATCTGTTGGCTGATTTTTATTCGTTGGTTCAGTCTCTCCCCATCTGTTGGCTGATTTTTAGTTCGTTGGTTCAGTCTCTCCCCATCTGTTGGCTGATTTTTAGTTCGTTGCTTCAGTCTCTCCCCATCTGTTGGCTGATTTTTAGTTCGTTGGTTCAGTCTCTCCCCATCTCTTTGGCTGATTTTTAGTTCGTTGGTTCAGTCTCTCCCCATCTCTTTGCCTGATTTTTAGTTCGTTGGTTCAGTCTCTCCCCATCTGTTGGCTGATTTTTAGTTCGTTGGTTCAGTCTCTCCCCATCTGTTGGCTGATTTTTAGTTCGTTGGTTCAGTCTCTCCCCATCTGTTGGCTGATTTTTAGTTCGTTGGTTCAGTCTCTCCCCATCTGTTGGCTGATTTTTAGTTCGTTGCTTCAGTCTCTCCCCATCTCTTTGGCTGATTTTTAGTTCGTTGGTTCAGTCTCTCCCCATCTCTTGCCTGATTTTTAGTTCGTTGGTTCAGTCTCTCCCCATCTGTTGGCTGATTTTTAGTTCGTTGGTTCAGTCTCTCCCCATCTCTTTGGCTGATTTTTAGTCCATATGGCATATCTCTTATCAACACTTAAGCTTATTCAGTCTCACGCCAACGCTTTGGCTGACACTAGATAACTTACCATCACTTTGGCTGATTGTCTCTCCGTCATTTTGGTTGATTTAGTGTCTCACCAGTCTCGCTTACCATCTGTTTTGCTGACTCGGTCTCTCACTACTTCTTTGGCCAATTCAGTCTCTCTTGTCATTCACTTTCCTCCCTCCCACCCTGTATTGGTATCCGTGCCATCGTCACGGATGTAGCTCACCTTATCCTCCAGCTACGGATCCAGTTACAGGTGACTATGA
>CM065715.1:49568153-49863153 GCA_033310375.1 Conus canariensis | reverse complement strand
TGTGTGTGTGTGTGTGTGTGTGTGTGTGTGTGTGTGTGTGCGCGCGCTCGTGTGTATGTATTAATTTGTAACGTGTGAGTGTGTGCGTGCGCGCGCGTTCGTGAGAGAGAGAGAGAGAGAGAGAGAGAGAGAGAGAGAGAGAGGTTGGGGGGGGGGGGGTTCCGCCTAGTTGTTCAGTGCAGGTAAGCCGGTCAGAAAATGATTCGTTACCCATGTCTGTGATTTTGTAGCGAGTGAACGAGTTGTCTTCTGATATTGGGTCAGTTAGTTATTTAGTCAGCCACTAATTTAGTTGACCGTTTGGCTGATTGTTTTTCATTTAGTCAGTCAGTCAGTCAGATGTTCACCAGTTGGGATCAACTGCTTAGTGTGCTGTGGCGAACAACAGCTGATCAGTGAATTGAAACAGCTGACGGGTGGTCACTGGACCATGCCTACAGGTGACTGTGTGGCTGGGTGTTGTGCAGGTGGTGCAGTACCTGGACCAGGTGTACAGCCAGCAGCAGACCAAGAACCCCAAACACGCCAACCGTCTGAGGGAGGAGGCGTTGCGGCAGGCGGAGCGGAACGTGCGGCGGTACCACAAGCTGCAGGAAGGGGCGGCCCGCCGCCTGCAGAAAGAGCAGCGCAAACAGTCCATGGCCGTCAGGTAAGACTGACCACCACCACCACCACTACCACCACCCCGCCGTGAACAGGACCACGACGAACCACATGTGACAAACGGACGGTAATATAACGACATGGAGTAGAGATGGATGGCAGAAACCTCTGTTATCATCGCTGTCAGGAAACGTAAACAACAGCAATGGGGTGGTCCGGATGTTTTTATATATGCGTGTCTGTGAGTCAGTATGTCAGTACAACGATATGTTAATCTGACAGTAAATGGTTTCAGTCAGTAATGTGTCAGTGTGTAGTGTGTGTGTGTGTGTGTGTGTGTGTGTGTGTGTGTGTGTGTGTGTGCGTGCGTAAACGCATGCACAAAGCCGCACACATAGACAGAGAGAAAGAGAGAGAGAGATGATACAATTTAGAGGATACAGCTTACAAGGAGAGAAACGAAGTCGGCCTCCTAACTGACATCTTGTGTTAAAGAGCAAGAAAAAAAGTGTTCAGGTTGAAGGAAAGTGACAAACCGATTAGTGAAGATGGAGAAATGGACTCACACACACACACACACACGTACACACACACACACACACACACACACACACACACACACACACACACACACACAAACGAGAGCAGCTGCAGGAACAAACAACTTTTATAATCGGTTAAGATGCTAATGTTCAGCAATACTGCCTCATAGCTACAGAAAAGGAGAAGGCATACACACAAAGTGAACCTGGAAAGACCTTTTCGTCTTAAATTTCGGCCACACACAAAACAGACATCATCTGTGGGCATGTCTTGTTCATGAACTTAGGTTCTACGCCGTTTCTGTTTGTTTTGTTTTCTTTTCTTTGTCTCTTCTTTGGCGTTGATTGATTTCATTTTGAACCAAAAGAGCGTTCGGGAGAACTGACCTCCCCCAGTGTTTAACTGATCCTGCAGGGGAGGCTACTGTTGTAGTTTAAATCAGTTAAGGGTTTTTTGTTCTGCCAAGATGTGTGAATTTTACAGTAGCATCGCATGAGGTGGCGCAGAAATAGACCATCCATGCTGCAGCTTCTTTTTTTTTTTTTTTTTTTTCTTTTTCTTTGGGGGGGGGGGGGGGGGGGGAATGGCAGGGACGAGGGGGGTTATTGGTGTTGAAAGAGTTAATGATCATCAGGTCAGCAGTTTTCCAGTTACATTGCCGACAAACAGACAGAGAACCAAAAGGGACGGTGCCAAAAACAGTATTGACATTTCGGCAGCCGTTGTTCAATCAATGTACCATCAGCATGTAGGCGTTTCAGAATTAATTCACATACTACGTTAGCATAACGACGCGAAAGACTGCGGTTTACAGGTGATATCATCTCTGCTTTGATGTTGCGCATGGTTGGGGACAGAGGGGATCACAGACTGCCGAAGCGACGTCAAGGCAACCCTGTGATCTACTGTCATGGGACAATGGTGATACAGATGAACTTCATTAGGCATAACATGAATATGATGAAGTAACAAACCACGGGTGAAATCTCTCTCTCTCTCTCTCTCTCTCTCTCTCTCTCTCTCTCTGCGCGCCGCGTACGTGTGTATTTGTCTCAATACAAACCCCTCAACTCACTAAACACACCAAACCAAACCACCCCATCCTCATGCACACACTCCTATCCCAACTAATCTTATCTCTCAGTCTCTTCCTCTGCAGATCACAGAACATTCAACTGAACCTGTAATGAAGTCTTAACTGCATACACAACTGCTCATAACCATTGAAAACGGTTCGCCTCATGTAAAGACCGCCCTTTTTGTCGACAGTCAAGATGGCATGAAGAACGGAGGTGGCCAAGGGAAGAACTTCATCAAGTCGCTGACCATGGTTATCCGGGGTAGCAAGTCCAAGACGCCTTCAGCTTCCGGCAAGTCCTACTCCGACATCGCCGGCCTCAGCCAGTCCGTGGGCATGCGGAGCGGCACGGGCAAGGGCCTGAACTCGCGGCCCGGGTCCCAGGACAGGAACGGCAGCACCGGGGACGGGGAGCTGGATCACCTGGGGAAGCGAACCGCGCTCTCAGAACCCGGCGTGCGCAGCACGTCCTCTGACGTCATGTACATGTCCGGCGAGCCAGGTAAGAGAGCCATCATGGCTGACGGCATCTCCTCCCGACCCGCTGTCTATGACGTGTTTGGGGGTCGAGGCCACTCTCACAAGGGCAACCTGGAACTGGACACAAAGGACTCAGGAGTGGTCAGTTATTTCGGAGATGAGGAGGATTCAGAATCCACGCCTGGGATCTTCAATCGTCCAGGGTTCGGTAAAACGGCTTTTTTGACCGGCAGCAACTTCCTCAACACTCTGCCGTCTTTTGAGATGGACGGGGATGGGGACACCGCCGCTAAAGCCTCCACCAACGGCTTTTCCTCTCACGTGGACAGCAAGCAAGGAACCCTGAAAGGTTCGATCGGTCAGGCGAGTTTCGGAGAGGAGTCGTGGACAGACTCCAAAGAACTGCCGTGGGATCAGGAGGACGTGGACAAGCTGGACGACGACGATGACGTGATGACAACTTCAGCCCTGGAGACGTTCTTGTGGTCCGCAGGGCTGGAGGCTTACCTGCACAAGTTCCTGCAGGAGAAAGTGGACATGGGGATTCTGGTCAACATGTCGGATGCTGACCTCAAGGAAATCGGTCTGCCCTTTGGACCTCGAAGGCGTTTGTTGGAGGCGGTGAAACGTCGCCAGGATGTGCTGTCTCTACCACGGTACATGACGGACACGTTTTTGTGAAGCCCGGGATAGTGACGTCAGACAACGATATCCCGCTGTATGGCTGAACGGTTTTTGTCCTGGAGTGTGTCAGTCCGCACGTGCTGTCCGTGAATGTTGCGTACGGTTCATTCATTCCGTTAACTTGACTGCTGAAGGGGAAAAAAAACTCTCATGGTATTGACTGAAACTTGATTGACGTAATCAGACCAGATGCAGCTCAACAGCCGCAGATACAACATTGACACAGTCCAAGTATGACAAGCGGTCATAGCGTTCGTTTGGAGCATGTGGTGACATGATTCCGCCAAACAGGGATTGTAGGTTCGTTAATTACTGAGACGAAGAGATAATGGTAACATGTCGCCTTCCGAGTCTGGAGTGCCATTACTAGCCCGAAGAGCCCTGGGTGCCAGGGAGGGAAATTGTGTTAATCAGATCCAGTGTAGAATTAGACTTATATAGTTCATAATAAATTGAATAAAGTTTGAGATGAACTCGATAAAATTTGAAAGGGATTTTACTGACAAAAATATGTACCGAACTCGACACAGATAAGGGTAAATCGGATAAAGTGCCGAGTGAACCGCATTGGATGACGTTTGTAATGAGTTACATCGAAGCGTAAATCGTCAACAGTCGTCTAACAAATGAAACGTTCTCAGTTTGTGAGTTTTCCTCATCTTTGGCTACGCGCATTGTGATTGTTCACACAAGGATGGATGATAATTTGTTTTATCTGTGATGTGTTAAGATGATTTCCTGGCGGTGTACTTAAACGTGAAAGATGATCTTTTTGACACGACATTGAAATGGGATATTCGTACAGGAAACGAAGCGTATAAGCTTTTGTTTTTGTTGAAGATTATTATCCTTTTTTTTCAATGACGAGTAGTGTTCCTTATCCAGAAAATTTGCCACTGTTGAATATAGCCGATAAGGTGCCAGAATTAAGATTTTTAGTGTGTGTGTGTGTGTGTGTGTGTGTGTGTGTGTGTGTGTGTGTGTGTGAAACACGAGCAGAAATCCTGGAGACAAGCCATTGTGCAGTGTAAAGAAATTAACAGATTCTGACAAGTGCTAAATAGAATTAATTCGCGAACAACAGATCTATGGAAAGAAATGTGCACAATGGTACAGTGCTGACATAACCTTGCGGTAGATAGTTTGAATTACACGTCACGTAAACTGCAGACATATGAAAAGAAGTGTTCACAGTTGTACAGTGCTGTCATAACCTGGTGGCAGACAAGTTTGAATTGCACATTACTCAGTAGAGACTCTTGACTGTACATTGAAGGCTGTTTATTGTAGTTTATACACACATAGATTATTTATAGAGGAAACACAGGAAAAATGTAGTCTCAGAAGCTACGGTATCAACAGTCAAAATGATGAGGATCGTCTTTGTCCTGGACCAAGGTAAAGATACTGGTGGTGACTGAGTTATGGCTACAACAAAGAATTGGACTGCAGCACAACAAAGAAACAAAGGAATGTACCAGGACCTTTCAGAGCAGACTCGTACCCTGGACAACTTTTATGTTTTGTCACGAGAATCAGTCTTCCCCTTTGGCAAGTGCATTCTTCTCTCAGTTTTTGAACCAGGGAAAGGAAGCGTCATCATCGTCATCAAATGCTGAGGGCTGCCTTGAAAAAAAGGTATGGACACTTTAGAAGGGGCGGGGGGTGGGGGCGGAGAGAGATCAGGGAGAGGGAGCTGATTTCTAATCCTGTGATAAATCAGTTCTCTGATGAAGATGGGAATGGGACCCCCGTGTGCGACAACGGAGGGTTTGATTGGTTATTGTTTCCATCAATCTGATTGGCCACTGCTTTCACCAGCCTCATTGGTTGTCATTTCCATCAGTTTGCCCGGCTGTCGTTTTCCACCAGTCGGATTTTTCTTAACTGTTCTGAGCTACTTCACTGGTTATTGTTTCCACCAGACTTTTTTTTTCATTTCGTTGCTGTTGTTGTTCAGTTAATTTATTCACCAACACAGTTTTTCAATCTTCTTTTATACTTGAAATGTCAGTAACTGTAGAAAACATTCTGAAAGCTACTTCTTGCTGTGTTATATTTTAAGGACATTTTTAAAGAAGATCAAGTGGAATATTTGTGTAAGTGTATGTATTCTTCATGCATTCATTTAACATAACATGGGATCGTTAGTTTTATTTACGCCTAGTGGTTATTATATAGCTAATTATTTGCTATCAACTGATTGACTGGATGTTTGGTTGGATGGATAGCTTAACTGACTAGTTGATTAATACAGATTGTTTATAAAGGTGAGCTTGAGGGCAGACGAGGGAGTGAAACTAAACACATATCTTTTTGTTGACTGTGATGTCCATACAACGAATAAACTCCATTATGAGGTACAAGAAGTTTAAAGAATGAAGTATCTGTCAAGCATGATCAACATTTCTGCACGTCATGTCTGTCAGCCATGGAATATAGCTTTAATCTTGTTATCAGAGAAAGCACGAGCTTTCACACTTGAATTCCCAGCCGTGCCCTGGCAACATGTGAAGTGTCGCACCAGTGGGGAGAAAGTTTACGCAATATTCGACCAATGGTGTGGCCGGATACATACATCAAGATGAGACCAAGAGAAAGTTGAGACACGCCAGTCTCTCAGTCAGCTTTTTTTCCGTTTGTAAATCCCTTCATCTTCGATGCAATGAAGACGACTAGAGGCTAGAAAAGGAAATCTGTTTTAATTTTGTATTTTTCATATTTTTACCCTTGTACGCAATAAATCGAATCGACCTCTCGTTGGTAGATTTAGTCGTAGAATTTTTACACTATTTGCTGCTCCTTGCTTCACTTTTTTTTTTTTTTAGTAATTCGTTTCCAGTAAAGTTAGGCTTTTGCACTGACAGGCTCAGGATGGTTATGATGACTTTCCATCAGTCCTAGGCTTGTGTCAGCTGACAGGGATTATTTGTGAAGGATTAAATCACTGCAAGACTTCAGCTTTGGCAGTCTAAGGATGTTTTTTTTTTTTTTTAAATCATAAGCTTTAACATCGTCAGGAAAAGGATGATTTAGTGAGTTTAGTGAGTTTACATCAGGCCAAGGCTTCAGTATCGGCAGATTTAGGATGGTCGTGGTGAGTTTACATCAGTGCAAGGCTTCAGCGTCAGCAGATTTAGGATGGTCGTGGTGAGTTTACATCAGTGCAAGGCTTCAGTGTCGGCAGATGTAGGATGGTCGTGGTGAGTTTACATCAGTGCAAGGCTTCAGCATCAGCAGATTTAGGATGGTCGTGGTGAGTTTACATCAGTGCAAGGTATTGGTGTCAACAGATTTAGGATGGTTGTGGGTGAGTTTACATCAGTCCAAGGTTTCATTGTCGTGTGTTGCAGTTATTAAGGTTGGAGGAAGACACAGACGGAACGGAGGGTGGTGGATTGAGTGAGGGTGAGACAACATATGTCGTTAACTTGTACTCCAAAATAATCAATGTACCGTACGACAGGGACTCATATACACCAATACCTCTAAGAGTTATTCAATAGCAGGGCAAAGGGAAGATTGTCCTCTGGTGGAAGACCTTGTTGTGGCATGATACTGACAATTCCACCTGGACAGCATGGTACTATTGTTGCAAATAAAGCTCTTGTTTATGCCAGCACTTTCTGAAAAAGCTGCCGCATTAGCCTCCCAATGGAGGTGAATTTTCGTCAGGAAGATGTATTCTCTCACTTATATGGACGTGAAAGATGGACGTTAGATGCACGTTCCACACGGAGACTCTAAGCGGTCAATGTTCAGATGGTTGCTGCACACTTCATACAAAGAAACGTCAGGCAAATGGGGTTCAGGGAGTTCAGTCAATTAGCCTGCAGGCGAGAACGATGGCCCTTCTTCAAAGTACCTTTCTAGAACAGTACTTTGATGGTTCATTATCAAATACCATGTAATCTGAAAAGAGTTTCTTAAGTCGTCATTGCTGATCACTTTTTCTTTTCACTAGTATTTCAAAATGTCTGCTTTGAATTCCCATGGGGACATACGAGCTGTTGCTCTTTAAACCCATGGATAATTTAGGAAGTAGACATTTCGGAAGTGTTCATTGTTGTTATTTTTGTACCCATTGTTTGTGATTTATATAAGGGGTAAAAGACAAACGATTTAAGGTCTGCCAACAACCGCACTTCCCATCCCCCCCCCCCTATTTTTTTAAAAATAAATGTGGAAAGCCAAACGATATGTCTGCCAATACCCCCCCCCCTCCCCCGCTCCACTTCTCCCTTTTTCCCTTTTTTTTTTATAAATGGTAGAAAGCAAAGAATTTAAGGTTCGCCAGTAACCCCCTCATCATCATTCCTCCTTTTCATAAGTGACAAAAGCCAAAGGATTTAAGGTCCTACAACAAACCCTCCCCTCCCTTTTCTTCTCCCTTTCTATAAGTGGTAAAGAACAAAGGATTTAGGATCCGCCAACGACCACCCCCTCTTCCCCCCTTCTTCTCTCTCCCCCGAATTTCTTCGTAAAAAAAAAAAAGCATTAAAACGAGTCAAACCAAGCAGAGACAGCAAGTCTTATGGCCTTTATCAGACGTTGTTAACGTGCACGGATGATGATGATGATGATGATGTGATGATGATGGTGGTTATCTCCTGGCCGTTATCAGACGTTGTCATGGTGCCCGGATGATGATGATGTGATGAGGATGGTGGCTATAAGGGAAGAATCTAGGCAGAACTGGCGCGGGGTGGACAGCGCAGCACTCAGGGATGATGATGAAGTGGAGGAGGTACAGAGTCGCAAAACAGTGTTCATATGCCAAGATTGCACAAACTGTCACAGCCGCCGTCTCCCTATGATGTATGAGAACCCACAACGTTGATAGCAAGTTTCTTTTTTTCCCCGGGTCAGCTTCGAACATCGATTAGAATGATCGGCAAAGTCTATGAACTGATCACGCTGAAAGGAGAAATGACGTTTGATTGTAACAAGGATGGGCGGTCTTTTTCACAACCCACGGTTGGTAATCTGTTAGCAGCACGCGCGCTGTGTGTGTGTGTGTGTGTGTGTGTGTGTGTGTGTGTGTGTGTGGTGCGTGCGTGCGTGCGTGCGTGCGTGTGTGTTGTGTGTGGTTGTGTGCGCGCGCGCGCACGCGTGCGCGTGTGTGTGTGTAGTGTGGTGTGTGTGTGTGTGTGTGTGGTTCAGCTGGTGTGCGTTCTCGTGTTTATGTGTTTATGTGTATCAACCGACTTCCAAAAAGTTTCATAACTGTGTGTGTAGGGTGTGTGCGCGCGCGCGCGCGCACGCGCACGCGCGTGTGTGTGTGTGTATGTGTGTGTGTGTGTTACAGTTCATGATTTCTACACAAAAGTTTAAAATCACAAGACGGTGTGATTTCTATTTTGTCCAATATTTATCTATTTTACATACATAAGCGAATATTGAGTGTCACAATATTTAACAGTTAATGGCTGTGTTCCAATGGAGAGTTTCATACCCATCACTGTGTGTGTGTGTGTGTGTGTGTGTGTGTGTGTGTGTGTGTGTGTGTGTTAGAGAGGGGAGGGGGGGGGGGAGGAGAAGAGAGAGAGAGAGAGAGAGATTCACGTTTTTATGTCGACGAAAAAGATTTTGTTTGACAACTCTAAGACGACACTCACTCTCAAGCAGATCATAACCATCCAAAAGAAACGAGATTTCTGTCGCTGAAAGTTATCATTTAGAGGAACAGCTACAACTAAACCCAACACAAAATATCCCGGCAGCTTCTGCGTGGCCTTTCTCTGTCGCTTTGTGCAAAGGTCACCAAGCTACTGGACCATTAGCTTATATTCAGCATATGTTATTTCTGCTTTTTTATATCAACACTTCGCCTAATCTGGATCAATGAAGCTTAAATTGCATTATGTTTTCCCTTCCATTAAGTGTGATCCTGAAATCACTATTTCCTAGGCATGGATTATTTTTTTCCGCATCATTTATGAACGTACTGTGCGTGTTTCTCCATTAATCCTATTCATGTATAAAATAGTACCGTGGTAATCAAGACGAGTTTGTAGTAATTTCTTGATTATTTTGCGTCACTCAGTACAGTATTATAGTAGTTGGAGGCTATGATCACATTAAACGGAAATTGTTTTGAAAAATTATTGTATTGTAAACCAGGTGGTCCCACCGATTTCATGAAATGTATTGGGCTTATTGGAGAGAGAGAGAGAGAGAGAGAGAGAGGAGGAGAGGAGAGTTTACATTTGAATGACTTGAGATTGAAGCGGAAGCTTCAACGTTATCTTTCATGTGAATACTGTGGTTTTCAATGCATGTATTCGTTGAAAACAGAGGGAGAAATATTAGGTTCCGCAGTAACGCCTGTCATGTTATTCAGAGACGTAATTCTCCAATGATGCTTTCAAGTGTTTCCCCAAATAAAGATTATATTAAAACATTTTCGAATGTGCATATTTAGAGAGAGAGAGAGAGAGAGAGAGAGTGTGTGTGTGTGTTGTGTGTGTGTGTGTGTGTGTGTGTGTGTGTGTGTGTGTGCGAGTGTGTGAACGCATGCATTATGCATGAGTGTTTTGTCCATGGATTGTGATTTCTCGTTGACTGCATGGTTTTATGAAGATATTCTATAACTAAGCATTTTGACCGGCAAGGACATAAAGTTGTTGTCACTTTCATTTAAGATCTTTTTTATCCTCTCCAGAAACCGGCGGAGTTGACAGTCTTCCGTGACATTTGATACCATTCGAGATTCCACACCACACGTACGTCGGTTTTGAAACTGAGAGCTTCTGCAAAGACACCTTGGGAACATTACGACCCCCAGTGTCACTTCTTTTCTTCTCAGATTCATTAGCTATTCAAATTTATTCGTGTCTATGAAATTTCTAAATAGATGTTGGGGGAAAAAAGGAAAGAAAGAAATCAAAAGTTGAACAAAACTGCAGAATACACTTTTTTTTCTTTTCTTTTTTTTTTTGCTGTCCCAACCTCTGCGCACCTCAGAGGCAGTGCACCCGCACCGCTCATTCTGACACCCCGTCCACAGCCACAGCCCGGTCGGCCCCGCCGCAGCCCCGGCACCGGCAATCCACAGGGAGCAGTCAGTGTCAAGTCGTCAAGAGGCAACCCACCGGAGGAGACACTGCACTGCTGCCGAGTCACTTCGGTGGTGTTCAGTGGCGCCTGTTCTGATCTAACGTACGCAGGAAGATGCCACCACGTCCATACAACGACGGTCACCATGAGCTGGCTAGTGCTGACAACTTTGAAACGCCTGCTATAGGCATGAACGTGGAGTCTACATCGGAAATGAGGTCACAACGAGAATAGGGTATAATGTGCCACAGAATTCTTTGTTTGTTTATTTAGGCTATTTATCACTTATTCATTTCTTTATTCATTCATGCATTTATTTACTTGTCTATTTATTTAGTTATTGATTTTTTCTTTTGTGGGCGGGGGGGGGGGGGGGGGGGGGGTGTAATGATCAGTGAGAATCAGACGATGAAAAGGTTGCTGTGGAGTGGCGTTCTGGTCAGAGACTACATAACAGGGCGGGACTCAGCACTTCCTTTCATGAATATATCCCGGTTCCATCCACGACCCAGAGACTGCAGTGTTGGTAAGGATATTTGAGCAACGCTCTCAGAAATAGTCCGTAAAAGTGAATGTAACTCTAGTGTGTTGTTGCAGTGCTCTCATCCGAGATCTGCCAGGGACCGAAAAATTCCACAAATAACTGGCTCTGATGGGAATCGAATCCATGACCTCCGAGCTCGCAAGTTACAATATTGAACACTGCGGCTGATGAGAACATGTTCTTAACCACAGATGCCAGAGTCATGACGTATCTGCTTTTTTCTGATTTTAGAAGAATAATGGGCATAGATATGATTTTTTTTTTAAACTTTGTATTGGACTGTAAAACTTTCTGATCACAACAGATCTGTCCGTGTGAAATACGGAGTCTTCTTTCCCCAAGAACAGCGCGTTCCCAATCAGATGTTGTTTTTTTTTTTGTTTTTTTTTTTTTTTTAGTTTTTGTTTTTAATTCTTACTTTATTCTGTATACATATAATTTAGTAACCTTTTAACCTCTCCCAGTAGTCGCTCTTGACTACACAGTCCAGATTTTGCGGGTCCCCCAGTACCCGCACAATTTGCAAAGGCTTTATTGTGTCTTTTTACTGTGTGTATGTCAATTGAGGTGTTGCAGGTTGGGGGACCAATACTCCTCAAGGTGTCCTCAAGAGTTCACACATTAACAGACGACGCGGGTCCTGTTGGACCCATGCTCGATGCTCTGCGGTATCCGATTACCGCCCTTTATAGTAAAGGTCCATCAGGATCCGCGTTTCACTGAAAGTGCACCGTTTACGTGACACAAATGAGTTGCCTATTTCCTTCCGTTTGGATGGACAGACACGAAAATTTGCTGGCACGAAGTCGATAACTTTTTTTTCAAATGACTAAAATTCTGTTGGAATAGTTTACTGGGTTCACAGATATAGACTTTTGCGAGTGTGTCTGCGTACAAGGAAAAGGGGTTAACGTGGGTTTTAACGAAATTTTGCAGGAGTCAGCTCCCTTGCTGCCATCGACGCTTTGACATGTGTTGCGTACGGGGCCTCAGCTCCTAGACTTATCTGCTGCCACTCGGAGCACAGCTCGACTGCTTGTGGTATGAAGGACAGAGAGAAGAAGAAAATCTGCACCACATGCGAGATCTGAACTGAAGACTTGAAGATTTTGTCACTACTTAGACGAATGTAATGCAATAAGCCACCTATGTGGGGGAATGTTCTCTCTCTGTGGCTCTGTGTGTGTGTGTGTGTGTGTGTGTGTGTGTGTGGTGTGCGTGATGAATGAATTTTGACCAAAGACATTCAGGAAACGAGCTAATCTGTGATTGAAAATCACCTTCACGTACATCTTGCTATTTTGTAGGTCTACTTTTTCCTTAAAACAAACGCGCTGAGTGAAACATCATCATCAACAAGGGCAACAACAAAACTCATAAACACAACCATGCCAGTAAAACAAGTATTCAAACAAATACACAAATAATATGACAAGAATACAGACAGTCACGTGATACAGTCAGAAACTTTATTAGTATATTTCTCAGGCAAACAGCTTGCTTTTTGTCAAAGATGGCATTGAAGACAAGTCAGTTGTACACAACAGGTTGGCCTACTGTATACAGCAAAGTGGAATGAATAGCATGACGAAGATGGAGCAAAAGTTGTCTGGTTGTGCACAAGTTAAAACGACGGCCATTTTCCACGTGGAATTATTTTTAGCCGAGTTGTCTACAAATCAAATGGTATCTTGTGGGAATCTGTAACTTTGCAGACAATTCTGTCCTGAACACCTTACACCACAATGTTAAACAAAAAAAAATAGCAACTGAGGCGCTTGATGTATCTCTCAAGTACACAGTATTGCCAATAAAACACTGACAGAGAGACAGAGAGAGACAGGCAGACAATCAGACGGAGAGACAGAGATAGAGACAGGTCAGGAGGGAACAAGATGAAAATCTGCACCACACTATTATTCCATTTTCTTCCATTCACGGACAGTTACACCTCCACAAATTAATACATATGTACAAGACACATCGTGACTTCTTGCTATGGTATATAGGACTGTGGAAGCACAGCTCTCCATACTCCTTTGTCTCCCTTTAAATGAAAGCTATGAAAAAGATCACTCACTGGAATACTAGAACAGTTGAACGACATAACCAGTTCCCATTTCAAGAGAGTACTCTCATCTGCTGTAACATGAAAGTGATCTTAATGGGTCTGACCTGCCTTAGCCAGTTGTCAAGAAAGAGTGGTAGCCGGAGAAGTATTTGTTAAAGGTAAATTTCCTGTCAAGAGACTTTCATCATAGCCCATACTGTTCGTTTCGTGTTAAAAAAAGTAATGCAACATAGTTTTCGTTTACTATTACAAAAAAAGAAATGTACCTTTGTTTTACTTTGGAATAAAGTTCATATTTTGAGAAAGCCAGTGGCAACGCAAATAATAGGTAACCCTTTGACAAGCAAAAGGCTTGGACTTGGACAGTTTACATAAACAAACTGTGTTTGGAAAGTTCAGAATCTTGACACAGACCCTACACGGAAGTCAGTTGGGGGATATCGACTAGGTGAAACTGCAGCATTTCTCTTCTTTCTGTGTTGTGTGTGTGTGTGTGTGTGTGAGAACACTAAATCCTCTGACCTTAAAAAAAAATCCTGTCATGAAAACACATTCACACACAAACAGTATAGGTATCACAGAAAAATGTCCTCTTTGATCATCGTTGTAGCGTATACAAAAAAAGAAAATAAAAAAGAAAAAGTCTAATCTTCTGTTTGCTGTTCTTACGATGATCCTAGTTTCAGTTTTCTTCCACATCCTTGCCTTTCAGAGTTTTGGCCGATTCTTGGGGACTGTTGCTGGAGAATTTGGTGGTAAAATCTCTCCCAAAGCGACGACTTCTTTTCTCTCTCTGGAGCAGGGCACTCACTCCGTGCAGCACCATGAATTAAGTGTTCACTGTACAGGGACTAGGAAATGGCTCACTTGCATTAAAGACTTGCAAGTGGCAAGACTGACCACCACAAAAATGAGCAAGCAATAATGGTGGAAATGTATATTGTGAGGGTAGGAGACCGAGTAGAGAGGGGCGCAGGGAAGGGGGAAGGGGTTGGAAGGTGGTGGCTGAAGTGGGATGGGAGGGGAATAAGTAGGGGGACACCACCACTTGGTATCTGACCTCACAAATTTGTTAATTCTCTATTTCTTCATGTTTGTCACACCTATGTTTAAAAAGACATAACAGCTGACAACAACAAAAATCCCTGTATCAAAAACCAATAATGATGATGATGACGATGATAATGATGATGATGATGATGATATATTTCATGCCTTTAACCACATGTTGCAAAAATTATTACTGAAATAAAGAAAACAAATTCTCCAATCCAAGCAGTACAAAAACTGACTTGTAAGTTTACGCTATACTGTACACAGAGCAGACACCTAGCAAAGCTTACTACCATACAATGTCCCAACCTCCAAGAGCTGGATGAAAACAACAATAAGGAACAAAAAATGAAATGTATTGAGTTGAGTAGCAAGACTAAGAATCTCACTTGAAAACAACAATAAGGAACAAAAAATGAAATGTATTGAGTTGAGTAGCAAGACTAAGAATCTCACTGACTTAGTCGGTATGATACATTTAGTTGTCAAGCAGGATGTTTTCATTCATCCAGTTTTATATATAGCACCTCCTTGAAATTGCCTTAGATCACTCATCCCCAAAATTTGACCGTTAAATTATAGTTCACTTTATCGTACAATATATTTCTGGGCCCCACAATATATTATTTTTCATGCATGCCTATTATTCATCTACCATATAACAATCCTGGTACTGATGAAAGCTACTTCTGAAGCACTAGTTTACACACACACATATTAGGGCGTAACCTACTCTTTAAATTGTAACATCAACATTCTTCGATTCTCTGTGATATCCTTGCTGTAGTCTGCGCATATTGTTAAAGGGAGAGAAACAAGAAATGGCCACTATATTTGCTGTCATTTTCTCCCTAGGTCCTGGCTGTTTCAACCAACCTGCAGCATCAGGGACTCACAAGCATGGCACTTAATAATATTGATATGACCATCATAAAGCCAGGTATGGACATGTCTATTGCATAAATCCTCTCCTCAGCAGGTTTAAGTGGGAGGGTGAAAGAGTGAAGGACAGTGGGGGTGGTGGATAAGAAAACATATGTAGTGCTCTTTCATGACAGAAAAAAGGTAAAAACAAAACTAAAAAACGAGTCCCTAAGTGTCCCAACAACTGACTATTCACATTTTGTCCTATGCAGAGCCTAAAAAGACTACAAAGTGGTTGGATTATGGTAATATATGAGGTAAGATTTACCATAACCATCCAAACACCTGAAAGGGTTTGCTGGCAATTCTGTATTTCCCACTTACTTCAAGAACTGAATGGCAAGAATGGCTTCACTAATGTTGTCACCTCTCATGCCCATTTAAAGAATACAAACTGAGGTTTGCCGGACACATGGCACAATATTACCTCTCACAACTTTTCTTCAAGACTTGCCAAACATTTGGGAACATTTAACCCACATGTACATCAAATTTGCTATAGAGCAAACCACCAATCATCTACTGTTATACAGAACTTGCTCTTGTCCTTGATCAATAGTATTTATTTGCTCTCTTTACTTCAAAGATTGTATTATTCTGCCCAAGAACAGCTAAGTGAAATAACACTATAACTGAAAAACAACAATCTTCACACAACTGATAACTGATAAATTATTTAATTATTTCGTCATTCATGATCTTAGTTACACCGTAGTCTAAATTATAGTATTCTGTCTTTATACAAAATATGCTAACAAGCTTTATACCCCCAAGAAAAGTTCGTAACTTCTCAAAATGTCAAAAACTCTATACAGCACAAACATGCACCACACACTGTACCAACCAGCCAATAACACACAGCAAGTCCACCAAAGTACAACTATGCATATTCCTACTTTCTTTTTCCTGGACGAGGCGACTTAACAAGTTACTGGTTGGTCTCACATGTCATTTTCAAATGTTAATCTGAATAGGAAACTGATGAAAAGCCCAGCATGAACTATGCATGTCATACTTCTGCCGAAACACGATGCAACACCCACGAAAGAATGGAGCTTTATGAGTGCAAGGGCATGTGTATCATGTAGACAAAGAAACAGGAGGAGGATTTGCTCAAGCTAACTGGTCCTCACTCTTAAGCAGAATTAAAAAAACATAATAATAATAAAAACAAGAAAATAAATTGCCCCTTATTTTGAGATCAGCAGAATGCCCAGTTACAGAATGGCAAAGCAGATGACAGACATGCGTTCAGTACCACATATTTCCTGGATAAGATAATGTTGCTTATAGCCCAGCCGACCGCAAATATATCCTGGATATTTTAATGCCACATGAATGTGGATGTTAAACCTCGCTTGTAACTTCTCACCTAAGAGCTTTCAATGTACAGACTTTTTCATTTTAGATCTAAACAAACTTGAAAAATTATTGATAAAGCTCTGCCGAAAAAAGTAGACAAATGAATCACAAGTCTTGTTTTCTGGGGGAGCTTTTATCAATAATTTTTCAAATTTGTTTAGATTTCTGTCTGCAGTCGCCTCACTTTGCAACTAGATCTACCTTTCAAATCTATAATCCATACTGTTGACTTGGAATGACTGAGCCGAGTCAATGATGATGAAAGATAAAGATGATTGCTGGTAAATGAATATAATATCATTTAGTAGCTGACATAAACTCCCTTTCTCCCATTTCACACTTATTCACCTTAGTAAAGTTTATTTTGTTTTGCCGAGGATGAACGAGTGAGTGTATATGGCAGGTGGTGTGCGATGCATGCTAAAAAAAACAAAACAAAGAAAGCAAGCATTGCTCTTAAAGAAGCATCAACACGTTCAATACTGTCAGTACAAATAGGAAATTCAAAGATTCGTTTTCCATATACTGATCGTTACTTTTTTTTTCCAATTTGACATGTAGAAAGTGTGTGTCTAACCTTTCTGTTAAAACAATGTCACCTAACACATTCTCTACAATGAAACATTCTATGCCATAGCCTCTGGGTTAACAAATGTTCAAAATAGCATTAATTGTTTAAATATGTTTCATAGCACATTGGTAAAGGGAACAGGATGTTTCAGTTTAAAACTACAACAGAAAAATGTGGCATAAACTGCAAAGAGAATTTTGAGTGTAACATTAACAAAACATTTTTCTTCTTGTCATTTCCCCCAAAAAGGGAAAATCTTAAATTTTGATGAAGCTTAAAAGCCAGGTTGGTGGCCAATTTCTCCATCATTTATCGTTGGGTGTGGAAAAACTTCGGCCCAAGTATCTGTTTAGCACCTCTGGGGAAAGGAAATGGAACCGCACAGACCGTGGCAAGTCTGGTTTCAAATAAACTTATTTGGCTAATTCTCTTTATTTCTATATTTCACCTTTGTCTGGGGAATAGTGTTCAAACTCATATCATCACATCTGCATACTTCTAAAACATATGTGATTAGGTTACAACAAAAGAAATAAGGAAGTCAACCATTTGCTCCCACTGTGAAACCAATGCTGCTTCCAGTTGCCATTTATCTAGAACGCATGCAAGCAAGAGGCATAATGAATGAGATCTGTTTGTTATTATGGTCAGTCTGCTCAATGTTCTCCCAGCAACAGGCTACCCCTCCTCCCCTCCCCCCCCCCCCCTTTTTTTTTTTTTCTTTTTACAATAATGCCAAGCACCACTTTTTTTTAACATTAATGTTCTGACAGGCTCAAACAATTTCGGTGAATTCCCATTGTCTGTTAATTATTCACCTCATACAACTAATGGATAGGTGACTTTGTTCCTCCTATAACTAATGGATAGGTGTCTATAATTCTTCCCACTTGTCTAGAGCGGTCACAAAAAACAAATAGCAAAAATGTTTTAATCCCTCTAATCTCTTTAAATGAAAGAAAAAAGAAAAAGCAGAGAAAAAGAAACACAAACCACTCACTAAGATTTTAAAATATCCATGGATTCTTCATGGTTTTAAATTCACAAAAAGGCGCTATCAGTAATCAAGCTTCGTTCTCTCCAATCATCAATTTACACCTGACACTTTGCAGCAAAACTGACATCATCTACAGCAATGGCAAATTATGAGAAAAGAACCCAAAATTGGCACAGTTATTGTTCTCATTTACCCTGAGAGAAAAGTCAGTCTGACCATAAGTGAACTGCAACTGTACATTTCTCTACACATGCATGATGGACATTTGACCAGCTCTCTCAGCACTGTTTCATTAGAAATCGTGATATATTATGTGCAGCTATTCACCAATCCAGCACCGTACACTGATCACTGCACGAGTCTTACTGGAGATACATGATATTTGAAAGATAGCGCTCTGAAAATGGAACACGGTAGCCTCTAAACTCTTACTAGCTTGGTTCCGTAATTATCAAATGTCTACATTCGACGCCATGCTCTCAGTATTTTTCCATTGTCACAGTTATGCAATCATGTTCTCTGTGGTAAACTCTGCTGATCCCTGTACAAAATTCAACATTCTGACATAGAACATATTTTTATGCACAAGTGTTAATTTAAATTAATGTGTAAAATATCATATTCTAATTCTGCTAAAAAAAAAAGAAAAAAGATTAGCATGAATTTGTCTGAACTGGCAAGAGTTGAGTACAATTGTATATGGCAACATCTTTATAAACTATTGTTGATCAACAACAAAAGAGAATTTGTGAGGAAAATATCCTTGGTATCTGTGTGTGTGTGTGTGTAGGGATGTTGTTGATGTTATACAAATGTGTGTGCATGTAAACAACTCTGTGTGAGTGTGTGTGTGTGTGTGCGTGTTTGTAAGAATGCAGCATGCAGAATTAATTCAGCAGAAACATAATGCACTGACAATCCATGCCTCCAGGGCACATACAGGGAAGGAAAGCAAGAGCGGAGCCACACTGATGTAAGAAAATAAGGTATTCCCACAATAAGAATAACAGAAAACTGTGAGCAGGGTGAATGAAGGATGTGGGAGGGGTGAAGATTGAAAGTGATCTACTCTGTCTTACTTCAAAACCAGGGTGAAGGATGTGGGAGGGCGAAGACTGAAAGTGATCTACTCTGTCTTGGTTCAAAGCTCCCATTCTATTCAAAGCACACAATACTAAGCATGTGGTTCTCGTTCAGTCTCTGAAAAATCTAAAGCAGTTCTTGGATAAAATCATTCATGTTCTTTAGATCACCTGAAAAGATTACAACCAGCTTTTCAATCAATCATTACTTTCTTAACAAGTAATCAATATGGAAATCAGGTCATTAAGAGGCATGACTTCACAACAGATGCAAAGCAGCAATGCAGTGGATGATTTTCATGCCTGTTATTGTTTTACCTATTACTATTCCTGTCTTCATCTAGCACACACATCACTAGCATTCTTCCCCATACAAACCAGCACTTCTCTGCCACCAGCCTATCATCCTTTTTTCTAAAAAGTCTCAGTTTTCTTACAGGTTAAAAACCATATAGCCAATGACTATGGAGCTGAAGATCTGAGTCTGAAAATCAGTAGACGGACTGCAGGAACGTGCTGAATAATGCATATTTTAAAAAATGGGAAGAAGTGGGCAGGACAGAGGGAGCTAAATGAACACACCAAAATGAGCTATGACGCACCACAACAAAGCCAAATAATAACATCAACATGAAATGGAGAGTATCAGCTTTATTACCCAAAGAGAATATATGATGGAACATGTCAGAATTTCAGTATATACACGCAGAATTGATTCAGGAGAATTACGCACAATAATGTACAGGCAACTGACATAAACAAAACAAAAAACAAAAAAAAAGGGGGGGAGGGGGGGAATCAACCCCCCCCCCTCCCCAACCAATAGTGCAAAGCGAACACGCACACACACACACGCTCATGCGAGTGTGCACACGTACATTCATGCATGCACACCACACAAGCTTTTACACATGGTGGCATGTACACACCAAGTTTTTCCTTCTGGTACCACCACATACATAGTTTGAATCATTCGAAATTCTCTGGCTTCATTTACCTCTAAATAAAAACTACAAAAACAATGACAACAGAAAGGCAGTCATACAATATTTCAATGAAACAAGCACAATAAAGAACAGAAAAAGAATAAATGTATGGCTTCCAGCACTGAACCAAACTCCACTTTTCTGCTTTGTAACATTACCCACAGTGTTGCAGGGATTGGAATAATATGATGAGAAACATTGTCCATGCACAGAGAGTGAAACATCAACTGTTTATTTTTATCACTTAATTAAATGAACTCTTTCTTTTTCATGAGTCTATACATTTGTCAACATAAAACATCTTCCTTTGCAAATAAATACTTTACAAATTAAAATAATAAACACACTACTGCTTAACAGCCAAAAACAAAAGAGCCAAAGAACTACCTCTTAAGAATAAACAATGAATTAATAAATATAAGGTAGTACCAGCAGACCAAAAACAAAAAAAGTGATTGAACTAAATACAATGAGAATAAAAATGAATAAATAGATGCTTATAAAAAGCAGAGGCGTAAATACATGTACATAAATCAAGATAAAAGCCTGATGGCTGGTCTTTTCTGACAGGCTGTACATCTTTCCGCAATTGTTTTCTCCTCCTTAACTTTGTAATAGGTTATTATTCATCGCCATATGTATTTATCACGGCTATTAACACATATTTTACAATAAGTTAATTGATGGATCTCAGTAGATACATTTAATCAATACATAATGATGACTTAACAATTACATAATTTTCTAAAAAAAAAAAAGGGGGGGGGGGTGTGTGTGTGTGGTGTATGTGTTCTAACTATAGTTCGAAAGACACATGCATGCATGTGCACGTGTGCGCGCACGCACACACACACATACATACATACAACAGACAAAGACACAGAGAGAGATAGAGTTAAAAAGCCAATCTGTCTGCGTCAGTCTTGCCGCATTTGATCAGACACTGACATAACTCATTTACACTTTCCTCCCATCAAACCAGAAGAGACAATTGCACACTGGCATCCGAGGTAAACATGGTAAGAACTATCCTGTCTGCACACAACACTGATGAAATGGCAGACAAACATACAGTAAATTGCATCATGAACAGATTCCTTTCTGATTCACCACCTGCCTTAAGCCACTCTCTTATAGGCTTGATTGAAACTGTTTTGTTTTTTCTTGTAGACCAGATGAACATAAGCATGATCTTACCACTGCTCTTAAAAAACAAATAATGTTGCCTCGGCACTTCAGAAAAAAAAAAATCAAACAAAAAAAGATAATCAGTATCCAACGCACAACAATGGAAACAAACAACAAAACTCAAGCAAACAAAACAACAACATGAAAATGAAATTCATTGTTGAATGTATTTTGTGCAATTCTGTTCAGCTTTAATACAATTATAATGGACCCTATAAAGCAAGCAGAGAACAGTTTCTGACCTCCCACAAGACACAGTGATAGAGAATATTGTAATCAGATTTACAATTCCATCTTTTTCTCAAAGATAATTTCCACAACTACATACTCTGGTCAGTCTGGTTAAATGATATCTTGCAATGGCATTCACATCTTACAATCATAATATGCTCAAACATTTTCATTTTCTTCCTTTCTTGTCAATAGTACTTACATGCTTATTTGTTTTGGACGACTTTTTGTTTGGTTTTGACTTCTGCATTTTACATACATCTTGCTGGTGAACAAAATTTGAGCAGGCACTTGTGCAGCGCATATACAGGTAATAAAGATTCTGAAAAGCAGAATTTCTTTTGATAGCAGAACCTGTTTGATGACAAACCTGGCTATCTGGAACTGTGCCCAAGTTCCTGATTGTTTAATGCATGTTTCTTTGTGGAAAGAGTAAGTTACCTGAAAACATAGATCACTTATTGCAAGCTTTTAAAAAGAAAAGGATTTTACAGTCTTGTTTACCCTTTTGTGCCTTGGCCCACCTAGTCATGGAAACCATGCAGCTCACATGTATTGAAACAAACGTAGTAACAAAATGTGATGGGTTTATCACCTGAAGGATCGTCAGTTGTATTTTTTTGCCATTATGAATACTTTCACTCAGGCAAGTGGGTGCAACTAGTTGAAATCTTTCCATAGTCTCACTTTGTGAAAATTAGCCAAGGCTTAGCTGTTGCCATCGAGTGAGTGAGTGTTTTCATTAAAACTCACCAACTGACACCTGTCTGCCAGGTGGCAAAAAAAAAAAAAGAATTAAAAATTTAATCTTGCTAGTCTGATCAAACTGACAAAGTTTTGTTTGATCTGCAAACCTATTACCATGTGATAAGATCTCTGAGAAATAATCTCGTACATATTCTTACCCTTTTCATTATTTTTCTCTTCATGATTTTTTCTTCAAAGAATACATTACTAGCATTTCTAAGTGATCTAAGTACTAGTACATATAGTATATACTTGATGCAGCACAACTGCAGATTTCCACTTTGAGCTCAAGCATGATATCCACAAGAGAATTCTCCCTAGCTACTGACACTCTCAAATTTGCTGAGCAAAGGCTTTTCATAACAGGAGAGAGAATAGCATTAACACAAAACAGCAGACAGACCTTTCTTATTTTAACTTTCTGCATAAACGAGAGGTGAAGTAATACAGAGTCAGACACTAGTTACTAACTGAAGGATTTGCAACCCACATAAAATCTGCACCTGGCCACTAATCCTGTCAAAAACAATATCAAGTAGTTGGGAAAAGGAAGGGAATGTGCCTTTTCCTTTCTCTCTGATCAATCCTGGTGACTGAACCCTCTTCATGCACTCATCCTTGGAGTAAGGTCCACAGTCAATATCTGTGTTTGGTGGGTTATGAAAACATGAAAAAACACTTTGCATGCTTGCACTAGGATTCTTGGAAAGGTGGCAATAGCCAAATATTCCCCCTCATTTTCGCTGAAATACCAAGATGGGACTCTCAAAACCTTGTTGTCTATAAATCAGAACAGTATCCATCACATTAGTCTTAAGATTATTGAACATGGGATGACAGTAATTTGCTTGATCCTTACTAACCATCCCTATCTCACATTCTTCCCATGAACTTCAATCTTTTCTGCATCTGCACGCAGCAACTCTCCATGTCCAGTAGTTTAAAACACCGCTTATCCATTTTCACTCAGCTGTTTAAGAAGCTATTTTCTGTTTACAGGGAAGTGTACATGCAGGTTTACATCATCTGCAAGATGCAGACAAGGATAGTTAGTTAACATGATTGTTCAACATGTCTGTTTGGTATTCCTTGTACGCCTGTACTCCAGAAGAAGGGAAAATCATATTGGTCTGGGAAAGTGACAATTTTTTTTTACGTTTTAAATACCTCCCACAACTGGGATTTTGAGCCAGACCTCACAATCAGAACACAAATCTGACACTCAGCTATGCTGCTCATCTTCCCTGCGGCCAGTCTGCACCAGCTTCCCACTAAGCCCATTTCTTTTACTTGTGAACGTAACTACAAAATAACAATACATGACCAGTCACCTGACTTTACCCATGCCCAGACAAGCACATTCTCCTGGAAAGAACTGCTCCCTATGTTGTCATATTCATACTGCTAGTTCAAAATGTATACACACAAATATAACCACAGAAAGGTAAAGGAAAATTTCACAGATCCTTGCCCGACAAATTCATCCTGCAAATTTGCCCTGGCCTATCACAAACATTGTTTTGGCTGTTGTTCTCAATTTGCTATTTGTCACAGAAATCACATTTAGAATAGCTTTCTCTTTAAATGAAATCAAGTCGCACACACACACACACACACACACACACACACACACACACACACACACACACACACACACACAACCAGTTTTGAATGCAAAAACTGGACAATTACAAACTTTCAGAAAAACTGCATTAAAAAAAAACAAAAACAAAACTGTATCTGTAAAACAAATGCTATTCCTGAACAGACTACCACAACACTGTATGATGGATGTGACAGCCAGACTAAGATCGAACAGTTTTAACATTTGTGTTCAGATATTCAGAAGAGAAAAAAGGTAACACAATCCAAATGCTGAAAATTCTACTACTCTCAATAACCAAACAAAAACAAAATCCGTTCAATTACTCATATTGGCTTTTGTCAGCAAATATCAAAATACACACCTACATACTGTATTTTATACAGTGCTGCAAGTCCCTCTGCAAACACTAATGCAATGGCAATGTGCAATATATGCAACTCACATTCCAGCTAAATTGGCAGTAACAAGAGACTAAGCCTGATCAAATGTTACATTGACATACAGCCTCATGTTCTCAGGTTTTAACTGTATCAATACTGTTGTTTTCCAACGATGTAAAGAAGACCAAAGTCATAACAACAACAACCAAGCAATTCCAAGAATAAAGACTCAGCTGCATTCTCATAAGCAAGGACAAGAATACAAACAATTCACATAATGTTTCACTATTTTAACCTTGAAATCAATTCTTCCTCAAAGCAGTTAAACAAATGACAGGATCAGAATTGGTGATGAGAGCTTTGTACTTTCAAACACCCTCGTTCATGACATTTTCCAAATAAGAGTCCTGTATGTGTGGTAGTGCTCTGCCCTTGATTTGGCAAGATCTGGAATACCATCTCACAGTTCATCAGCAATCAATACTGATCATGTCAAGAAAAGTCTGCCATTAACATTCTAAGCACAGATTCTATATATTTTCTTTAAAAGCAGAGAGAAAATCACAACATGATCAACAGAACTCTACATCATAAATACCTACTCGTTGGTTCATAAGGGAAAGGAAAAGTGAAACAATATTCAGACAACACACTGGCTAAACTCATACAAACATTGCTTTGATGCTCAAGAACCAACTTTAACTACCCAGATAGGATAAAACAGAAAGGAATCTGTTTAGACTTCCACCTGCAGTTGCCTCACTTTGCAACTAGATCCAATATTTAGCAATTCTACTTGTCCCTTGTAGGGTCACAGTGCCATTTATACAGAAGCATATCTGACAATTGCTCCTTTTCCTCCATATACTCTGTAACACTGTAATTGTGTTCACAAAGCTTATCTTGAGATAACATTCACAGGGATGATGCACACATGCTTAGTTACACAACCTGTAACATGTTCCTTTTCACTAAAAGATTACCAGTGCCTGAAGTCAAAATGTCTCCATAGTGTACTGATCTAAAACAAGACTGGTCAGCTATTTAAAGTGCTGAATCTATTTGGTGCAGCTATCCTTGACCGACAGCAAGCTGCAATCTAACCCATAACATGGAGGGAGACATAATTGGGACAGCAGTTTATCTCTGCTTAAGGCCGCATGGAAAATAATCTGGAAAGGTGGTAAGGGAGTTCTGTGATAACATTAAGCTGTGATGACAGGGATGGCTACCACATTGTCATCAGGACGAGCGAATAGTTAGAACAACAGAAGAACAGGTGCACGGCTTTCAGACCCCACCTCAGTATTTTCTCCACTATTTGTTTTTATTACCAAGCAAAAAAAATATATATATATCATAGCTGCACCTCAGCTTCACTAGAATAGGCTTCAGGACAAATCCAAGATGAATGGAAGACTGATCTGGGAAAACTAGAAAAAGGACCTCATTGAGGATAACATGCCCACCCCCCTGTCTCTCTCCCAACTTTACAACGTATCATCTAAGTCCCTGTATGTTTGTTCCATACAATGATTAATTGTCCCCGAGTCTCCAGTTATTACAGCTATTAAACAAAAGGGGAGACTTACGCCAATGAGAAGACTTGCAGGGGGTGCACTACCGGCAAGACCTTCCTGACCACTAGCCTGGGGAGGGGGCAAAAACCACCTGTCCAGAGAGGATTGGTCTTCTTGTGCTACTACAGTCACAATGATGATCACAGCTGGGGTTTCTTCCATGGAACATTGGTTACATAGGTCATCAGAACAACAGGAACTGAGCACAGGAATTTCAGATGGATTCCTTGGTTTTCTGTATTGTTTGGGTGATGTACGGGTTGTAACTGGCAGATCCCTGTGAGTTGATGGAGTCAAATACATATTCCTCATTACATCAGCATTCATGTACATCTTTCACCTACTATTCATATTCCTGTGGTTGTCGGTTTGCCAACTGCATCAAATTTAACCGGTAAATATGTCCTATGCATCAAATAAAATGATTTAGCATCTGTGCCATTTTGCAAATGTTGTCTTTTGCTGGATCTTTCATGCAAATGATGTATGGATGTCTTTCTTCAATAAATGTCATTTTGAACACATATATACACATCCTTGTACACATACGTAAACTTAAGTCATTTTGAACACATACACGACAAATTCGGCTTCTCAAAATGTTTATTATCTTCTTCATTATTAAGAGACAACAATTACGAGGCAATCATCTCTCTGGAATTTTTCTTAACTTGTTCAAGCTGTATATTCCAATATGCTCAAAACATTGGCTTTCTTCAAGCCTCACACTCCAGTATGCTCCGAACATATGTTGTTTCAAAATATGGGTGGAAGACTGGCCTACACATGTGCTTGGTGCTTTGTGTGTGTGTGTGTGTGTGTGTGTGTGTGTGTGTGTGTGTGTGTGTGCATGTGTGTGTGTGTGTGTGTGTGAGCAGACCACAAATGCTGAAATAAAGGGCATTTCTCTCTACCTTGTGTTTTATCCTTTTTTTGAACTAAAAAACTAAAACCTGATTTTCATGAACAGACTACATCTTGTCTTCTCTAATCTTGCCAGGCTTTCATGAAAACTGTGTCATTTCAACAACTCATAACACTGGCAAATTAAAAAGAAAAACAAGCAACTGAGTTTGTTTTCCTAAGAATCAGCTGAACTGAGAGAAGATGAGGAACACCCAAGGTCAATGTTCAGCTTTGCAGTGGTTGCTGGTCAGAATGTCTTAAGAGACTCCAGGAGCACACCGCCTTTCAAGAACAGAACAATTACTGATGCAAACAGTGGTAGCCATGACAAATGTGCAGAATATAGTTTTGACTCCGGTTTGCAAGTCTGCACTGTTCTTTATTTGTTAGCCTTGGAAAGCAAGAGCTTGATACTGGTCAGCTGAGTGCGGCGCCGGCTGAAATGGAGGGGATGGAAACTATGGAACAAAACATGTACACCATCACATACAACGACAGCATGTTCAGATGGGCAGTGAGAAGGCCACTTTAATGCAATGAACTAGATTCAAAATCACGTACTCTGGCGTGCAAGACAAACGCTCTGTTAACTGAACAAAACAGGCGCCCTTGCTACACTTTTCGTGTTAGCTTTGTTTACATTTCTGTATTTACAAACATGTGAAGGTGAATAAAATTTTTCAAAAGACTCATTTTTTTTCCCACTCCACAGCTGAGGTGGTTTTTTTGTTTTTGTTTTCCCAAATCAATTAATATATAAATAAAATTTTTAAAAAAATGAAAGGGAAGAGGCAGACAGAGGGAAACAGAAAGAGCAAAATAAAAAGCCTGAAATATTAGTCACAGAGTCTCAAAATGAACTCAAGCAGCCCGTTTGTGATACAAGCACACAGACAGCGACAATACACCAGGCAAATAACACAACTTTACAGACTTCGCAGTCCCCGTAAGCTTCCATGTTGAAACAAACAAAACAAAAAATACAGCATGAATAGAATAATGTCCAAGCCAATGCTCTTTCACACTTCTTATAATCATAGATACCTGCCCACATGCACCACATATAGCCAGGTTTTATTTTGTTTGTTTAACTTTACCAAGGAAGGCTTGACTGTACAAGACGCCTGGATGGACACCAGCATTCTCCTATATGCAGGCGCTCATGTTCACATGACCACACACTTCACACCAATGAGTGCACCTGCAGGAACTGGCCTCTTCCACACGTTCGCAGCAGTGCCGCCGATGCACACACAGCAGTCTGCTTCCGGGTCAAGAATGAAAAGAAACGGCCAACACCTGTTGTTTTGCATAATAAGTGAATGACATTATTACAGTGGATATTCTCCATAAAAAGAATGTCATTTAAAACATCACAGGGGTTATGTTCCGAGCTCACAAACTCTCCAGGTCTTGTTTGCACACTTGCGTTGTCGGAAACATTGTACTTTTATCCATTTCCTTTGGAGAACAAAAAAAAACAAAAAAAAACATTTACTTTACGACTATGTGAAGACAATGCAGGCCCCTTTTTTCAGAGTCATAGGAACCGTGAACGTTTTCTGGCAGGGGAATCATGGACGCAGTCAAGAGGTTGTGTAGATCGTTTTCGGTGGTCACGATAAAGAGCAAAGTCCTCCAGGCTCTCCACAGGTTGTGTGCTGGGACTGTGGCCATGGAAGCCTGAGCTGCGACTGGACATTGTTCCACTGATTCCTGTATGAGATAGGCAGCATTATCAGATAATGTTCACCTCAGTACACATGAACTGAAGACTTCATTCCCCACAAAGAACTAAAGGGTGCACTTTAAGACAAAAGAACGTACACAGCTTGTTTTGAACATTGTTACAAACTCGAATGCTTCATTTATACTATATCAAGCTGTTCTGCAATTTAAACAATATAAATGCAATCAGAACTAAACATAGAAAATAAAAGTAATTTGAATCATAGGGTTTTTTTTTCTCCCTTTTTTAAAAATGCACTTCAAAATGTTATAACACCGAGCTACTTGTTATGGTCTTAATCAAATGAAAAGACACTGCAAAGAAATTCCACAATCTCCAAGTCTGGACTATATTTGAATTTTAAAAAATTCCTTTGAACACTTCTTCCCCTAACTTCTTTGGAAATAATTCAGACTAACCAAACTTATCTGGCAGAACATGAATATGGTTGCTTGAAGTTGAAGCTTTGACTTTGAGGCAGTCCAGTCCCAGCCATGGAAACCCCCTGAATCCATTTGCTTGGAAATGTCTCAAGTGGCTTCACAGCTTCACTTCTCTGTGCTCAATTTCTTCTTTCTGCTTAATCTACTTTGTTTTTACATGTCCTTGCTTTGAAAGGGAACACAATGGAAGAAACAAAGGGAATAGGTTCCTTAAAGCCACTTGATACTACCTGCAACTGGATTCTGACGGACTCACAAGAATATTTCAATCTATCTCATAGTTTCATTACTGCTGATGTGAACCAATTTTCCAGTTTTGTGAATTACAGTTGATCACTTACACTATTACTTACAGTCTCATATGCGTTGAATTTAACGTCCTGACAGCAGTGCACATGTATGCATCAGAACACACTCAAAAGATACATATTATTTGTACACATGCACATACGAACGTGCACATGTGCGCACACAAACACTCATATACACACCATATTTGGCAATACCTAAAACGAAATTAAAATGAAATAAACCCTATAACTTTTACGTTTCCACCAAATATGTTATCTCTCAGTCAAGACACACACACACACACACACACACACACACACACACACACACACACACACACACACCCCACACGCTCAATAATACTCCAAACAGCAATGTCAGTCTTAAGATATGCGAGAGGAGTGGCAGCCAGAATTCTGTGTTCAGCTGATCAAAGCAGCATGTTATGCATCTATGGCTGAAGCCATTTGTTCTTTCTTTTCCTGGGAGACTGACACTGTATATCTGATGCATACACTTATTCTTCTGGACTCTGGGAGCAAAACAGAGCAACCTGACACTTGGCCCCTTGTACTAATTAATAATTACAGGACAGTCACAAGCAAAAGACATGTTGCTCATGTTGTAAAACTGACCCCCTCCCCTCTCTCCATCCATCCCCGACCTCCCATAAATGGGTATATATTCGTCTGGGTAAGAAGGGATGGAAGCGGTTAGGGAGATGCTGCCTAAATTTTAATTTTCTGCAAAAGATTTAGTTAAGCAAGGGGGGGGGGGGGGGTGGGAGGGTGGGGGGGGGGGTTGTTATGTTCATGCACCAGGCTGTCACACACCTGTCATGACAGCGCCGAAGTGGGGATCAGTCCCCTTCTGTCCAACTTGATTTTGTGGAGCATCAGAAGTCAACAAATCAAGCCTATCCACACAACCACAGTTGTTTTCAAGCTCTGAATAATCAACTTTTGATAGATTTGGAATCAAAGAGTGACAAGACTTGTCTCTGGGATTTGATGAAGCATACTATCTTAAGCTTTGTTTAAGTTCCACAAGGTGAATGTCAATCCTTGCTGCAATCAGGGAACTGAACAGCAAGTGGTTGGCTTAATCATGAACAGAGGCACATCTGGGAAGAAAAGAAAGAGGGTGGGAATACCCAGTTTCTGACTGGCTCTTGAATGTGAGTATCTATTAAGATATCAGAACAAGGTTGAAAATGAAGGCAAATAGTGAAAAGCATGTTGTGAGAAGGCATCACAGTGGAGTGGTACATAAACCATTTGCAATTCAAACACTGTTCACATTCAGGCCTACCTACCTACTCTGCGATCTTTCTTCCTCTTTCTCATCCATATTCAGACCCTACCATTGTTCACATGTCCATAACTCCTGTACCAACTGTTTACATTACCAAAATGGGGAGTTTTTCTTATACTCCCTGTTTGGCTAGTATACTTACCATGTCAGACCATAGCATTCAACGGCAGTTAGTCAGCTCTGCCAGGCCGAAGATTTTGTGGCTAATGCAGTAATAAGACAGTAATAAGACAGTCAAGTGACGCCTGCCCTACTTCCGCCATACGCAGAAGGCCGAGGTAAGCTTGTTTACCTCATTCTTCTGAGGCCACACTAAGGTAACCCCGGGAACCTTGGCGCTAGAGGGGAAGGAGGGCGGGCATCTGAGTCTGACATGGTAAATATACTAGCCAAACAGGGAGTATAAGAAAAACTCCCCATTTTGGCATCATATACTTTACCATGTCAGACCATAGCAGAATTTAAAGGAATTGGAGGAGGGCAGTGCCCTAATGGTTCTTGGGGTTAGATGGCGGAACGGAAATAGCTGCATTAGCTGCCACAAAGGAGATCCCTTTTGAACCATCAGCTCGGGTCATTCGGATATCCCTCAAGTAGAAGTTTATGACGGGGTTTTCTGTACGCCAGAAGGCTGCCTCCAATAGGTGGCGCACGGGGACAGAGTGCTGGAACGCTGCGGAGGTGGCCAGCACTCTGACCTCATGAGCACGGGGGGATATGGGCGGGAGATCCTTGTACGCCTGGGCATAGGCAGATCTGACCGTCCTGGACAGCCATCTGGAGATGGTGCCCGCCAAGATGTCCTTAGAATTGTTCGGGTTAATGGAGATGAGGAGGCGTCTCTGGGATGCGCGCCTGGGGCGCGAGCGTTCCCAGTAGTATCTAAGGCACCTAGACGGGCACAGGTCCATGTCCCCCCCGTTTTCTTGACTGCCGAGGATATCCGCGAGTGAGCGGATGACGATGGAGGGGGAGGAAGAGCCCGGGTCCTGGTTCTTAGGTAAGAATTCAGGGAGGAACTTCAGGGAGACAGTGCCCTCCCTGTGGAAGGCCACATCTCTGGGGTCTCCGCTAAGGGCATGGATCTCACTTCGCCGTCTGGCCGAAGCCAGGGCGAGGAGAAATGTGGTCTTCATAGAAAGGAGGTCAAAGGGGATGGTGGCAATAGGCTCGAAAGGGGGTTTCCTAAGAGCGTCTAGAACAATAAAGTGGTCCCAAAGGGGTACACGCGTAGGGGACTGGGCCTCCTGTAGGGCCACCCCTCTGGAGATCTCTCTGAGGAGGAAATCATTCTCAAAGGATGGTCCGCCTAGTTGGCGGATAGTGGTGCAGATGGCTGATCTGTAACCCCGGATGGAGCTAGCAGATAGCTTCTGTGCTGAGGCTAAGTGAGATAAGAAGTTGCCTATCTGGATGCTTGAAGGGGAATCATGAGGAACGGAGTTGTCAGAGCACCAGGAGACCCATCTCTCCCAGCGGTAGTCATATAGGGACTCAGTGCTGGGTCTGCGTGAGGCCGAGGCTAAATCTCGCAGGTCCTGCGAGGCTCCAGCCCCCGCGAGGATGTCTAGGACGGACCGGGCTCTGTCCGAGTGGGAGACAGGGGTAGATGCTCGCAGCCGGGGACACAGCAGCCAGGCGTGGAGGCGGAGCATCTGGGGGTTGGAGTGAGGGCGTCCAGAGCGGGGTTGCCTGAGCATGTCCCACCTGGGGTTTAGTTGCAGAGGGGGAACATGGGAGAGGGCTTTTACGTCCGGAAACCAGGACTGGGTCGGCCACCATGGGGTTATGAGCATCAGCTTGGGTCTCTCCAGCCTCGCCTTCCTGATCACTTTGTGGAGGATCGGGAAGGGGGGAAAGGCGTAGGCTATGAGACCCGACCAAGACAGGGACAGGGCGTCGATGGCATGTGCCTGGGGATCGGGCACGGGAGAGACATAGACTGGCAGACGATGGTTGAACTGGGTGCGAACAGGTCGACCATCGGCCTGAACCGATGAGCCCACACCGACGCTAGGGTTAGCATGTTGAGCGTCCATTCTGTGTGTAGGAGAGATTTGCAACGGCTGAGGGAGTCTGCCAGGATACTGCGTGTGTCCGCTATGTGTCTCGCTCGCAGCATGACACCGTGTACCAGACACCAATGCAGGAGAGCCTCTGTCCGGAGGGAGAGGCTGATGGAGTGAGCCCCCCCCCCCCCCTTGCTGACATAACAAGCTACCGACGTGTTGTCCGTGAGGAGGAGAACACATCGGTGCTCAACTTGGGACTGAAAGCGGAGGAGGGCCAGCCTGAACGCTTCCAATTCCAAGACGTTTACATGGAGGCGTGCAGTCTGAGTGTCCCACACGCCCGAGGCGTGACAGTCCTCCAAGTGGGTGCCCCAGCCCAAGTTGGAGGTGTCGGTGAAGAGTTGGAGGGGCTGGGATGGGAGGGAGATGGGAACCCCCGGGGTAAGGGTGGCGGGGTTGAGCCACTCCTCCGTGGCCCACTGGAACCAGGGTCCGAGGGGAATGGTCTGGTCCCATCGGTCGGAGGTCTGTGACCAACGGCGACGGAACTCCCTCTGGAGCTGGCGCTTGGGGACCCGACCTAGAGGAATGAGGGACGAGAGGGACTCCATCATCCTCAGGAGGGAAGTCAGGGTTCTGGCCGAGGTGTGGGAGGATTGCCGAAGGCGGGAGATGAGGTCCACTATGCGGGCGGACCTCTCCAGGGTCGGGGAGACAGTCATGGAGATAGTGTCGAAACTCATACCCAGAAAGGAGAAGCGCTGACTGGGGTTGAGTTCGCACTTGCTGGGGTTGGTGACGAACCCCAGCGTGGAACACAGGCTGAGGAGACGGCTGGTATGAGATAGGCATTGGGCGTGGGAGTTTGCCAGGACTAGCCAGTCGTCCAGGTACACCAGGAGGCGAATGTCCTCCTGTCTGGCCAAGGCGGCCATCTCCTTGACCACCTTCGTGAAGAGGAAGGGGGCCAGGGAGAGGCCGAAGGGGAGAGCCTGGAACTGGAACACCCTTCCCTGCCAGACGAACCGTAGGTAGCGTCTGTGGGATGGGTGTATGAGGATCTGGAAGTAAGCGTCTTTCAGATCTATGGAGGTAGCCCAGTCTAGGTGGTGGATGGAGTCTCTGATCTGAGTCGGAGTGTTCATCTTGAACTTGGTGGGTCTGAGGAACTTGTTGAGTGGGGAGAGGTCGAGGATGGGTCTCCAGCCTCCCGTGGGTTTGGGGATCACGAAGAGATGGGAGTAGAACCCCAGGGTGGTGTGGGAAATCTCCGTGATAGCCCGTTTCTGGAGGAGTTCCTCGACTTCCAAGCGAAGGGCCTCTGCTTGGCCCGGGGAGGGGTGCCTGGGGGAGGGAGGGGGGAAACGCATAAGGGGGGGGGGCGTTCGGAGGCCCAAGGCAGGCGGAACCCGTCTTGTAACACCCCCACTATCCAAGGGCTGAGCCCCAGACGTCTCCACTGGGGGGCTTCCCGCCAGGGGGGCTGACGGGCCGGGCAGGGGCGAGGGGGTGGGAGGTGGTGAAGGTTGCTCCTGCCCTGGCGCGCCCGGAGATGCGTCTTCCAGTCACCTCCGGGTCGTGCCTGCTGGCCGAACCGAAAATTTGGTGTGGGACGTTTCGGTTTTGGCCTAACGGGCTTATTGGGGCACTTGTCAGACCGAGCGGTGCGGGATGGAGACTGTTTGGGGTAGGGCCGGGGTCTAGCCTGGGCAGTGGGGGAACGCCAGGGGGTATGAGCAGGCTGGGGGTTAGGGCGTGGAGAAGAAGCTGAGAAAGAGGCGGCCTGCTTGCGTTCCTCGACTGCGTGGGATATGACCACAGTCGAATAGTCGCCGAACAGCGACTGGTCCTGCCCAGGGATGCACTGCAAGGCCGACTTGAGCGCCTGGGAGAGATTTGACCGTGACAGCACGGCATCTCTCCCTGCTAACACGAGGCTGAAGTGGGTCCTGGCTGCGCTGTCCGCCGCAGCCGACAGGTGATCTGAGATCTTGTTAATCAAGATCCTCACCAGCCGGTCGCCGAAAGGGCGAGGTTGCACCTCCTGTTCTGTCTCGGAGTCCTCCGGGGACGCCGGGGCGCTGCCCTCCTCCTCCAGCCAGAGCTCTGCCACCCGCTGCAGGAGCATATCCACAAAGACATGCCCCGCCGTCATATGGAGCAAGCCCATTCTGACCATGCGGTCCCACTCCGTCAGGTGCTTGAAGGAGACCGTGGCGGAGTGGGGAGGGGCGAGGTTGGGGATCAGCCGGAGGTCGGTCTGGGAGATGGCCATCTCCCTGGTCGCGGGGTTGTCCGAGAACAGGGAGGCAATGGCCAGCTTCCAGGGGTCCTTAAGGAAGGAGCCGACCGGGGCCGCGTTGGGGGCCGAGAGGGCCTCCTTCCCAGGTGGAGGGACAGCTTGTGTTCCCCTAGCACGCGTTGCCGGACCTTCCCAGATCGAGGAGATGGACTGAGGGGCGCGGATATGGGGACGGGGTTGCGAATGTCGGGCTGGGTGCGGCCCGGTGTATTTCGCCAGTGAAAGGACGTTGCCTGAGGGGGGGGGGGGGGGGGGGGGGCTTCCCTCACGACAAGGTCCGGGCGCCACCTCTCTAGGGCGTCCAGGTCCCCAATGAGGAGACCGGGCTGATTCCTCGTCAGACTCCGGGAGGTCGTAATCCTGTGGAAGTTTCGAAGAACTCTCCGCAGTTGGCAACAGCTGGGGAGCATGAGGGTCCCGCCCTGGCTGGGGAGTGGGGGAGGGCGAGGGCGGGTCCCTTGTGGCTCTATGGTCGGCGGACGGACTGAGGGGGGCAGGACCGTCCTGCCGATCGGACAGCGCCCGAGAGGATGGGGGACCAAGGTCGAGCCAGCTGTTAGAGGCTGGGTACCACACCCGACCAAAAAGTAGGTCCTGGTGCACATCAGACCGTAGCCACTGATTGCTCTCGGGGGCATAGAGCCACCGGTCCCCGAGGAGACAAGCAGGCTGTGGTGGCCCTGGGGCAGAATTTCCTCGGGGGCCGGGGTGTCCAGCAACACCAGGAGGGGGGGTAGCGAGAGAGCGTGTCATGACGCACCCCCTCCGGCGAGTGCACTGCCCTGTACAGCTCCTTGGTGTGATCCACGGGGCCCCCTTGTTCAAGAGAGGGGAGTGGTGGAGGACATGGCTACCGAGCCCCCTACCCGCCTGCGCGCGGATAGGAGTGGCTGCGGTGCCGTGGCCTGATCATGCAGGACACCCGTGGTCCCGCGGGTAGATCCCCCCCCCCCCCCCCCCCCCCCCCCCCCCCCCCCCCGGGGAACGGGACCGTGGACGCTGCCCAAAGGGGGGGCGGAATAAGTCTGCCCTCCAACGTCCATAGAGGCCGTGGCTGTGTTCCAGACCCGGAGCTGCAAACAGTTTGGGCGTCCCAGGGACTGTCCACAACCCCGCCACCGGAGTAAAGACGCTCCTCGTGCGCACGTGGTGGCTGCACGCGGGCACGGTTGGGGAGAGCGTCGCGAGCATGTGGACAACTAGTGGGGGGAAAACTATGGTCCGACAGCCTGTGGAGGCGAGTGACGGGCGGTGATTCCAGGCGCATCCCGTCACCCGTGCTGGTTCGTGCCTCGGTAAGGTTCCCCAGGGGCCGAAGGTCACGCCACTCAGCATGATAGAAGGAGGAGTCGCCAGGCGCCCGAGGTGAAGGAGGCAAGCTGACCGAAGGGGGAGGTGAGGGAGAGATGGAACGAGATTTCTTAGCCCAGCTCCGTCCTCTAAGGGGAGCCTTGCCCTTAGATTTTTTGGGAATGTCGTAAGAAAGGCATTGAGAAATGGTAGCAGCTTGTCTTCTTCCCCTCGACGCAGTGATCGTGCGTCCGCCGATCTGGTAGGGAAGGAACGGTCCTGCGTCCCCTCCGCGGATCCCCCCTCTACCCCAACCGTACGTTCTTTCAAGGGAAGAACGGATTGCTCCGAGGAATCGACCGGCGGGCCCTCCGGGGCAGCGAGCGACTTCAGAAAAGAAGAGCGGCTCGACCCGACCTGGTCCTTCGCCATGTTGGGCACTGGCAGCAGGGCAATCACGGCGCAACGACCACAAAGCGGGACAATTCGGTCGATCGAGGTAAGCAGGTAAATCGATCAACCTCGGGCTACAGCACCCTAATAAAAGCCCTAGTAGGGGAACGAGATTGTAAGACACTTGGCACCCGTACCCTCGATCGAGGATGTGACGAATTAAGGCGCCGTAATGTAAACTAAGTGAGGGATAGCAGGAATTACAGGATGCGAGATCGCAAGGAACTCAAGCGATCTGCACTAGGGCATAGACACTGGGTCTATGAAGGTGCCGACGGAGAGAAACCTCCGTAAAATCCCAGGTACAAGTGGTGAGGCAAGATGGCCGACGACGACCGGTTGAGAAAAAATGGCAGACCGCAGCAAAGGCGAATGGATAGGTAAAGAAAAGCCGCTGGGGCGCGAGGGCGTCGCAACAAAAGGCCGATGGGGACGAGGGAGGTATGGGTAGTGGGTCACCAAGGGCGAAACAATCAAGCCCCGATGCTGGAGAGAATTTGGAAGAGGAAGACAAAACTCGATCACGACCCAGCAATGGCGGAATCGCGAGAGAAGCAGCTGATTGCGCAAAGAATTAGCGTAAACAAGAATACCTCGCCCACCAAAGCCTCACACGGCAAGTGTACCCAGGGTCTATAGCGTAAACCACAAAATGAATAAGCAAAGCAAGCAACACACAGCAATCTGAACACAAGACAGAAGAAAGGCGAGACAGAGCACAAGACTTATCTTGCTTGGACGGCAGGCCGAAGAAGAATGAGGTAAACAAGCTCACCTCGGCCTTCTGCGCATGGCGGAAGTAGGGTAGGCGTCACTTGACTGTCTTATTACTGCATTAGCCACAAAAATCTTCAGCCTGGCAGAGCTGACTAACTGCCGTTGAATGCTATGGTCTGACATGGTAAAGTATATGACGCCAAAATATATTGTACCACTGTTCACGCTTTCATCCACAGTGTTTGTGTTTTTCATCTAAATCAAACTACTGTCAACATTTCCATACTGCATTATTACTGATCACATTTCTTACCTTTGTATCACTGTTCACATCTCTACTGATCATATACTGTGCAAAATTTCACTTTTCTTTTCATACTGTTTGCACTTATTTTCATGAAACCAGTTTGTATACGTTTTCATGTTGCTATCCCGTTCACATCTTTACTCATGTGGCAAATGGTCTGCATTCTTTCCATTTACACTGCACCTCTGTTCACATCTCTATTCATAGAGCACCACTAATTGTCTACTGTACTGCTTCACACAGATCACAGACAGCAATTTTTGAAAAAATATATACACCTCTACTAGTTTACAAAGCACCACTATATGGATTGTACTTCTGTTTGTATTCTACTTTCATTCATACAGTTCTTTGTGCATAGCACACTCAATATTCTTATAATTTTCCATTCATAGTGTACCATTATTCATATCTCTATTTAATTGTTCCACCATTTGTGTTATTTCCATTTGTATTGCTCACATTTCTGTAAATATTGTACAATAATTTCTATTATTTGGAATTATAAACATTTCTAATTACACTTTATATCCATCCATAACCCAGGTTACTATTCACATCTCCATTTACACTGTACTATTGTTCACATCTCTATTCATAGAATTGGGATATATGCAATGAACAGAGACATGAACAATGGCACAACGCAAATGTACCATCAATCCCAAGATGACTGAAGCAGTCCTCATCAACTCGACGGATGAACAATATATTCATTAGTATGTGACTGCCATAAAAAAAAAGAGTATAATTTCCCTTTGTACTGTATCGCCAATAGCACCATTCCCTTAAACAACACTCTCACCTTGCAGCGTCAGAGCCTCTTCAAATCTGTGCAGATCCGCATCCAGTGTGTCAGGGCCTGACAGACTGTGATGACTCAAGCTGTGAGAGTGTCGTGACACAGGCAGGCTTCGTTCCAACGACAGGCGGCGTCCTGACTGGCTGTTGTACCGGTTCCTGGGAGGCAGCGGCCGGCCACTTAAATAGCCTAGCAGGTCCTCGCGTCGAATATGCCTGCGCTTTTTGCGTGCCCAGGCTACCAGATCTTTCGTGCGGCTGTAGCGACCTGTTTGTTGTCCTAGTTCTACACAGTGCTGTAATCTGTTAAGACACTCTGCAAAACACCAGGAAAAAAAGTTGTGAACCTTGTCTGTTTCAAAGGGAAAAAGTTCTGAGTGAACTGCTGCATTTGTAGACATAAGACTGAGGTGTTCACTTTCAGTCAGTGACACTGTTTGGTTCATTTCGTAACAATAGTAAAAAAAAAACTAAAAAAAAACATACAAAATACTGAGAATCTGCCACTTCCTAAATCTTCCTTAGAACAATTTCACACACACACAAACACATACACGTTTGCACTCTCACTCACACACACACACACACACACACACACACACATACACACACACACACACACACACACACACACACATATCATGCTCTCTTCCTGGTTGCTAATTTGCTGCAGTATGTCAGGTCATGCCATAGTTTTCCTCTACACTACAAGTACTCATGTTGTCATATTACAGTACACACCCAATAACAATAAGGTAATGAAATAAAAGCAAAACTAAATGCTGACTTGACTTCACTTTCATTTCCCTCGAAAGCAACAAATTATATTTTTTTCATTGAAAAAAATAACCTCCAACCTTGAACCATTTATATTTTATTACTTCTTCTTGTACTTGATTTCATCAACAACAACAAAAAATAGTAATTTGATAGTGATAGCCTGCAATGATTTTAAAATACAGCAACCTCAGGGCCCTCATCAATTCTACAATAAAGCTGCATTTTAGGAGTGTGGACGCTGGATGATTTCATAATACATCAGCTTTTCAAATGCAACAGCCCTCAACAACACCATAATTCAGTAGTTTATTGAGAACGTGACCCTCTGTGGTTCTACTTTATCTTCTTCTCCCTTCCCCCCATGGAAAGTCACTGGCACACCACACTGCAGAACAGTTCACCAGGTTCTTACAATTCTGTTGGTTCTCTGTCAAGTCTTGGATCTCTAAATGTTTTCCCTGTCCACTCTGCAATGTGGTCAGTCCATTGCTTTTTCTGCCTTCCCCTCCCTCCCTCCCTCAATAGTTCCATGGTGGGGCATTCTGGGAAGGCCATTGTATCTTGTTACATGGCAATACCAATTGAGTCATCTTTTCCTGACCGATGATGATAGATCTTCATTTGGTTCTATATGATGCCTGACAGTTTGCTGAGGTCTTCATTGCTGTCCTCAAGGATATCTGGTTTGTATCCCTCACTACTAATGATGGGTCCACGGCAAGTCAATTGTAGAACAGATTCCAGCTTCTGACTGTGGACTGCTCAATGTTGATGGTAATGCGGCTGGCCATCAACCTGGTCTTCTCTGCACTGATTTTCATACCATATCTGATTTATTTTTCATCCAGTCATTCAACAGACTTGGCAAGTTCTTGCTCACTGCCTGCCAGACCATTCATGTCATCTGTGAATAAAAGGTTCATGACCACTCTTGTTCCAGTGCTAACTGTGCTGACATGAACTTCAAGATCATCAGCCATGATGCATTCCATGAATATGCTGAAAAGTATGGGAGATAGATAGTGGGACAATCAACATTTCTCCTTCACAGTAATCTTTTTAAAACAGCCCCAACTCTGCAATACGGCAGTCTTTTAAGACTGAGATCAGTGCATAAACAATTCTAAACTACAATAGTCTTTAGAGAGTGAGACCATAAACAATTCTTCAAATTACAATACAGCAGCATTCTTGAAAGTGGGACCCTTGGTAATTATTATACAAAAATTAACAACACAAAACAAAAAAAAAGACAGTCTTTACAACTGTATGATTCTGCAGTCTTAAGAACGAAGCCCTCATAAATTCTATATTCTGTCTTTTGAAAATTGTAAGACAGCACTTTCAAAGGTATGGGGCCCTCAACAATTCTTCTATTCAGCAGTCTCCTGAGAAGGAGAGCTCTCAACAATTCACACACTAATCTGAGAGAGAAGCCTTTAACAACATAAAAAGTCTTTTGAAAATAAAAGTCTTTAGTTCCACAAAACAGCTGTCCTTTGTGAGTCTTTTGAGCATAAAGATCATTGAAATTCTACAAGGGTTTTTTGTTGTTGTTTGTTTTCTTTTTCTTTTTCACAGAGAGGGTTCTTGACAACTCTACAAATACAGCAGTCTTGGTAAACTTGAACACTTCCTGTTATCTTCAGCCCATGATTAAGAATTCTCTCTCATCATTTTTTAATACCTATTTCTATACACATATTGTCAAACCATCAATCATTATGAATCTGAGTTATATACAGGTCTACAATCAGGTCAACTGCTAACAGGAACATTTTACCTCTTCAGCTGCTGACTGACAAACCTGATACACTGGACTAAGTCTATGGAATGAAGAATTGTATGAGGCAGGGAAAAGGGAAGCTGGGATATGCATGTTCTGACTTGCACTTCTGCTTCCTTTACAAAGCACAGAAGCAACATGACCCTTATTCTAAGTGTATATGAATATCTGCTTCCTTTGAACCCTTTAGCAATACTTCCCTTGAACCCTTTAGCAACAAACACAAACAAACAAAACTGCTGGGAAACGGTACCATACACAGTGTTCTGTTCTAACTTTTACTATGAAGCCAGATAACTTAACTTTAGTTTAAAAGAATTCAAATTCACTCATTCTCAACAATTCTGATGCTTTTAGTTTTACTGCTGAATGGGAAGAAGAAAAAAGGTGAAACAATTCACATTTAATTTCAACAGGTTAACAATTTCTAAAGTTTAAGCAGTTGCAATAACACAATATCAACATGAAAAAGTCTAATTCTAGTATGACCTATAACTTCTTAAGCATGTAGGCTCACATGACCTCTTTTTCGCAGCCTCCTCCTTTCCTACATCTCCTCTCCCTACCTACCTCTTGGTCCCTTTCTCCCTCAGTTAGAGAAAGGTTACCTCTGTCATTCCTATGAGTGGCCAGCTGTTTTTGTTCAACTCTTTGCTCCCTCAGAGTTTGCTGTACAGGGTTTGAATATGCCAGCAAAATTGCTATCGAGTCAATGATTTTTTGCTTCTTAAGTTCAATTCTGACTCCTAACCTAAGGCCTCCAGGTACCTTGCCCAAAACAAAGAAGCAAACAAATTCCACATTAACAAAACTTAAATGCACAAGCTTATGCTAAAACTTACCTTTGTACAGATTGGTAACAGCTAATGCAGCATTTTGGAAAGGAAGCCAAGCTTCTTGGTATCGATCTGATAAAATATAAAGCAAAAACAACTATGTTAAAAAAAAAAACAGACATAAAGACAGTAATAATACTAACGACAGCACCCCTTCTTACAAGACTAACATCATTTTAAATGAATATTTTACACAAAAAACAAATTATGTACATGCTACAGCAATAACATAATTTAATACAGAAAAATGCACACACAAACCAATCTAATCAATGTTAAATTTTGAAAACAACAACAACAAAACCAACAAAACAAAATACAACATGATGCAAAGCATATAAATGTACTTCCAGTTTATCCTGAATACACGTGAGATATTCCATAACAAGGAAAACCATTTTGGGCCATTATAGCCGTTAGTAACAGCTATTCTGGTAAACCTCAGCCATCATCTGTGACCCATAATGAACATACCTACAAATTTTCAGAAAGATCGGCCAAGTACTTTCTGTGATTTTCCATAAAGAAGAAAAACCATTATGGGCTGTAATAGCCATTAGTAACGGATATAACGGTACAATAAAACATTGGGCATCATCCATGACCCATAATGAACAGGTCTACAAATTTTCGGAAAGATCAGCCAAGTACTTTCTGACAAAGAAAAACAAACGTTATGGGCTGTTACAGCCGTTAGTAATGGATATAACGGTAAAATAAAACATCGGGCATCATCCGTGACCCATAATGAACATACCTACAAATTTTCAGAAAGATCGGCCAAGTACTTTCTGAGATATTCCATAAAGAAGAAATGGGGAGTTTTTCTTATACTCCCAATTTGGCTAGTATACTTCCATGTCAGACCATAGCATTCAACGGCAGTTAGTCAGCTCTGCCAGGCCGAAGATTTTGTGGCTAATGCAGTAATAAGACAGTGATAAGACAGTCAAGTGAAGCCTACCCCACTTCCGCCATGCGCAGAAGGCCGAGGTAAGCTTGTTTACCTCATTCTTCTGAGGCCACACTAAGGTAACCCCGAGAACCTTGGCGCTAGAGGGGAAGGAGGGCGGGCATCTGAGTCTGACATGGTAAATATACTAGCCAAACAGGGAGTATTAGAAAAACTCCCCATTTTGGCATCATATACTTTACCATGTCAGACCATAGCAGAATTTAAAGGAATTGGAGGAGGGCAGTGCCCTAATGGTTCTTGGGGTTAGATGGCGGAACGGAAATAGCTGCATTAGCCGCCACAAAGGAGATCCCTTTTGAACCATCAGCTCGGGTCATTCGGATATCCCTCAAGTAGAAGTTTATGAAGGGGTTTTCCGACGCCAGAAGGCTGCCTCCAATAGGTGGCGCACGGGGACAGAGTGCTGGAATGCCGCGGAGGTGGCCAGCGCTCTGACCTCATGAGCACGGGGGGATATGGGCGGGAGATCCTTGTATGCCTGGGCGCAGGCAGATCTGACCGTCGTGGACAGCCATCTGGAGATGGTGCCCGCCGAGATGTCCTTAGAGTTGTTAGGGTTAATCGAGATAAGGAGGCGTCTCTGGGATGCGCGCCTGGGGCGCAAGCGTTCCCAGTAGTATCTAAGGCACCTAGACGGGCACAGGTCCATGTCTCCCCCGTTTTCTTGACTGCCGAGGATATCTGCGAGTGAGCGGATGACGATGGAGGGGGAGGAAGAGCCCGGGTCCTGGTTCTTAGCTAAGAATTCAGGGAGGAACTAAAGGGTGACAGAGCCGTCCCTGTGGAAGGCCACGTCTCTGGGGTCTCCGCTAAGGGCATGGATCTCGCTTCGCCGTCTGGCCGAAGCCAGGGCGAGGAGAAATGTGGTCTTCATAGAAAGGAGGTCGAAGGTGATGGTGGCAATAGGCTCGAAAGGTGGTTTCCTAAGCGCGTCAAGCACAATAAAGAGGTCCCAAAGGGGTACACGCCTTGGGGACTGGCCTCCTGTAGGGCCACCCCCCTTGAGATCTCCCTGAGGAGGAAATCATTCTCAAAGGATGGTCCGCCTAGTTGGCGGATAGTGGTGCAGATGGCTGATCTGTAACCCCGGATGGAGCTAGCAGATAGTTTCTGCGCCGAGGCTAAGTGAGATAAGAAATTGCCTATCTGGATGCTGAAGGGAATCATGGGGAACGGAGTTGTCAGAGCACCAGGAGACCCATCTCTCCCAGCGGTAGTCATATAGGGACTCAGTGCTGGGTCTGCGCGAGGCCGAGCTAAATCTCGCAGGTCCTGCGAGGCTCCAGCCCCCGCGAGGATGTCTAGGACGGACCGGGCTCTGTCCGAGTGGGAGACAGGGGTAGATGCTCGCAGCCAGGCGGACACAGCAGCCAGGCGTGGAGGCAGAGCATCTGGGGGTTGGAGTGAGGGCGTCCGGAGCGGGGTTGCCTGAGCATGTCCCACCTGGGGTTTAGTTGCAGGGGGGGAACATGGGAGAGGGCTTTTACGTCCGGAAACCAGGACTGAGTCGGCCACCAAGGGGTTATGAGGATCAGCTTGGGTCTCTCCAGCCTCGCCTTCCTGATCACTTTGTGGAGGATCGGGAAGGGGGGAAAGGCGTAGGCTATGAGGCCCGACCAAGACAGGGACAGGGCGTCGATGGCATGTGCCTGGGATAGGGCACGGGGGAGACATAGATTGGCAGACGATGGTTGAACTGGGTGGCGAACAGGTCGACCATTGGCCTGAACCAATGAGCCCACACCGACGCTAGGGTTAGCATGTTGAGCGTCCACTCTGTGTGTAGGAGAGATTTGGACCGACTGAGGGAGTCTGCCAGGATGTTGCGTGTGCCCACTATGTGTCTCGCTCTCAGCGTGACACCGTGTGCCAGACACCAACGCAGGAGAGCCTCTGTCTGGAGGGAGAGGCTGATGGAGTGAGCCCCCCCCCCTTGACATAACAAGCTACTGACGTGTTGTCCGTGAGGAGGAGAACACAATGGTGCTCGACTTGGGACTGAAAGTGGAGGAGGGCCAGCCTGGCCGCTTCCAATTCCAAGACGTTTACGTGGAGGCGTGCAGTCTGAGTGTCCCACACGCCCGAGGCGTGACAGTCCTCCAAGTGGGCGCCCCAGCCCAAGTTGGAGGCGTCGGTGAAGAGTTGGAGGGACTGGGTTGGGAGGGAGATGGGGACCCCCGGGGTAAGGGTGGCGGGGTCGAGCCACTCCTCCGTGGCCCACTGGAACCAGGGTCCGAGGGGAATAGTCTGGTCCCATCGGTCGGAGGTCTGTGACCAACGGCGACGGAACTCCCTCTGGAGCTGGCGCTTGGGGACCCGACCTAGAGGAATGAGGGACGAGAGGGACTCCATCATCCCCAGGAGGGAAGTCAGGGTTCTGGCCGAGGTGTGGGAGGATTGCCGAAGGCGGGAGATGAGGTCCACTATGCGGGCGGACCTCTCTGGGGTCAGGGAGACAGTCATGGAGATAGTGTCGAAACTCATACCCAGAAAGGAGAAGCGCTGACTGGGGTTGAGTTCGCACTTGCTGGGGTTGGTGACGAACCCCAGCGTGGAACACAGGCTGAGGAGACGGCTGGAAAACTGTTATGGTAAAATAAAACATTGGGCATCATCTATGACCCATAGTGAACATTCCTATAAATCTTCAGAAAGATCAGCCAAGCACTTTCTGAGATATTCCATAAAGAAGAAAAAATGTTATGGGCGTTATACCCGTTACTAACGGCTGTAACGGAAAATAAATCATAGGGCATCATCGGTGACCCATAGTGAACATACCTACAAATTTTCAGAAAGTTCGGCCAAGTACTTTCTGAGATATTCCACAAAGAAGAAAAACCGTATATGGGCCATTATAGCTGTTAGTAACCGCTATAGTGGTAAAATAAAACATCGGGCATCATCCGTAACCCATAGTGAACATACCTACAAATTTTCAGAAAGTTCGGCCACATACTTTCTGAGATATTCCATAAAGAAGAAAAACGGTTATGGGCCGTTATAGCTGTTAGTAACAGCTATAAGAGTAAAATAAAACAACGGGCATCATCTGTGACCCATAGTGAACATACTAATTTTCAGAAAGTTCCGCCAAGTACTTTCTGAGATATTCCATAAGAAGAAAAACCGTTATGGGCTGTTAATAACAGCTGTAACGGTAAAACAAAACATCCGGCGTCATCTGTGACCCATAATGAACATACCTACAAATTTTCAGAAAGATCGGCCCAGTAGTTTTGTCTGGAGCGAGTGGAACACATTTTGACCACGGACGGACAGACAGACAGACAGACAGACAGCATTTCTTCATTCCTATTGTAAAGTACTCCCTGTTCTATATGAACTGGGAGTACAAAAAAGGAAGAGGTGAGGTCGGGGGCAGGGAAATATTTGGGGGAACGAAAATGTTGCTTAGATAACAAGCATACAAATGCGACCGACAGAAAAATTAGTAAATATTTAAAATTGAAGAACTGGTCTCGGAGGGACTGCTGTCAAATCTATGAACACATTCACCAAACAAATTACTAACACAGTATTGCGCCCAAATTCAATTAAACAAATGATGTCAGTCGCAGGGATCAAAACTAATGCTGACAAATGGAAGATACCTCTGAACATTCAGTGATGCTGTCAAATAAAAAAAATATAACAAAAACCATGTTGCTTCTTTTTGTCAATGCACTAGTAGTTCTTTTTTGGCATTATTTGCCGATCTCTGTACAAAATTCCCATCCTTTCAGAAAATATTTACTGATGGTTCACAGTCTGAAGATGGCATGGCCTGTGCAGCCTATTGCCCTGGTGCTCCTCAAATATTATAAGAACATAATCCATCATACTTCTGTTTACTCTGCTGAACTTACAGCTCTGGTTCTAGCACTGAAGATCATCTTTCAATCCACAAACAAGGACCTTCTGATTTTGTTTGATTTGCTGTCAGCTTTGGAGGCGATAGCTGTCCGTAACCTCCATCAACCTGAACGTCTACACTTCTTAAAAACTTTTTACCTCGTTCAAAGCGGAAGGTCACAACATGGTTCTGGCTTGGGTTCCCGGTCATGTTGGCATGGGAGGGAATGAAATGGCTAATCGTTTGGCCAAGAATGCCACAACAGGAAAACTGTCAAACATATCTATCCCCTGCACAGATCTAAAACCGAAAGTTAATGATTATGTCAGAGATCTCTGGCAGGAAGACTGGAATACAATACAAAGACAGATAACAAACTTTTCCAGATCCATCCAAACCTAAAAGAGTTCCTCTCATCTACCTCTGGTGGTCACAAAGAATTTAGTTTTATGCCAGCTGCACACCAACCGTTCATATTTTACTCATTCGTATCTTTTAAAGAGTGGAGAAGCTCCATGGTGCATTCCCATGTTATGTACCACTCAAATGAAACATATTCTTTTAGAGGGTTGGGACTTGCATGAAGTGAAAAACATTTTACAGCAGATTCCATGAAAACCTTGTTCAGAGATGTCCCACCTGATGTGATCTTTGAATTTTTTAAAAAGAGATTAATATTTTTCATCTGATCTGAGATTTTACAGTAGAAAGATTTTAAACAAAATGTTGGGTGTGTTTTTAGAGGATGTCTTTTAAAGGACTGTGTGAATGAATGACTTGTGAGTTGACTTCAACCTGGTGACAGCCCTCATGTTGCCCTTTGCGGTCGGCTGGGCTATAACAGTATAAGCAACATTACGTTACTTTACCTTACCTTATTTTTTTTTTCTTTTTTTTTTTGTAATTTCATGTAAGTCTGCCTTTTTTTTTTAATAAGGCTCAGCAAACAAATTCAGACACTCCCCAGCCATCTGGAAAACCTCAGTCTGTGTTCCTTCTCGTTCTGTCAGTTGGCTTTATGTCCAATACATGAGACGATCATGCCAGATGTCTAAGCAAAAGCTATCTGAGTAATGAAATGTCCGAACAGAGAAAAGACTTGTTTAACAATTGTGAAACTGTGAGTGTTACCTGCAGGAATACTCCCCACTTCCCAGTTTCCCAGCCATACCCCTGCACTCCCCACCCTCTGTGCCATAGGAATGCAAACTTCCCTGATCAGTATGCATGGCTGCCAATATCAGATAAGCCAGCTGCACTGAGTGTAACTGCTAGTGTCATGTAAAGTGAGATGGAAAAATACAGGAAGCAACTCTGTTGTTTCTGTGCTGACCAGGCAAAATGAACAGTATGTTAATGACACATTTCATTTAAAAAACAAGGGAGGACGGAGGAGAGACAAAAGTGGAGGGTGAAGGTGTGACAGTGAAAAACTGAAGTGAGAAGTGAGATCAGTCTGCTCTGACACCCTTTCAATAACATGGTAAAAAACTGGCAGGCTGATGGAGAAGTGGAGAGAGCATTATATGTTCCAGAAGATTTGGTTGTCCCAGACAATCAGCTTGGGTATTTTAAACCTTGGACCAATGCCTTTTTCAGTGCAGTAGTGATTTTTATCTTTTTTTAAGGAAGATGGGTGGTGAAGAGATGGGGAGAGAAAGTGGAAGAAACTTCAAACAAGGGGAAGGGGGGAGGAGGGCTGGAGGGAGACTGAGAATGGAAGAGAGTGAGACAAAAGACAGGCAGCTGGACACATACACATACACACACAAGAAAAACTTTATATCCATTATCTCCATTTCGTGTACAACACACACACACACACACACACACACACACACACACACACACATGCATGCCACATGTTCACACACACACGGAGAGAAGGGGAGAGAGAGAGAGAGAGAGAGAGAGAGAGAGAGAGAGAGAGAGAGAGAGAGAGAGAGAGAGAGAGGCTGTTTTTTTTGTTTTCTAGCAATTCTTCTTTTCTAGCAATTCTCTGCACTCAGTGATTTAAAAAATGGCCCGAACATAATATAGTGTCCTAGTTCTAGAACTAGCATAGTTCTGATCAAGCTAATGGTGGCAGCTTAAGTCTGAAATTCATAAACAGACATTCACTGTGAGTGAAAATTAATGAAATTTACATGCCTGACTGAGATGGTCAGAAATATCATGTTCTCACTAATAATTTGTTACCAGTGAGTCAAGTTCCTGTTGCAGTTTGGAAATTTCTCACTAGGCATACGGCTTCTATTAATCTAGATGTGATAGGACATGTTGTTACAGAGGGTTTTTTTTTTTTTTTTGTAGATCTATGTTCTTGTTGAATGTCACATGTGTGTGTATGAGTGTGTGTGTATGGTGTGTGTGTTAATGTCTGGACATGTGTCTTTGTGTGTACATATGTGTATAGTGTGTGTGTGTGTGTGTGTGTGTGTGTGTGTGTGTGTGTGCGCACATGTTATGCGTGTTTGGATGTGTGTGGATGTGTTTGAGTTTGCACAATGATGTGTTCGTGTGTGTGTATGCGACTACTGCAGCTACTGCATAGTTTTCTGAGTCAGATAGGCAATTCAACATAATTCTGATGAAGATGAATGTATGCTTGCATGCATGATATGTGTGTGTGTGTGTGTGTGTGTGTGTGTGTGTGTGTGTGTGTGTGTTGTGCGTCGCGCGCGCGCACTTGTGTGCATGGGCATGCATGTTTGAGTGCTAAAATATGTGCACATGTACCTGTGAACGTGGGTGTGTGACACTGTGCCTGTTTTCAAAACTTACAGGTAAAATCTACAGTCTTTGTTTTGGTCTTAAGTAACCAATCTTCTTATATTGCAATGGCTAACCAAACCCTGTTCCCCTCCACCCCTGGTTCCATGGAAAAACAAAGTATTACTTGTGGCTGTGTACAAAGAAAAAGTTTTCATAGCAATCTCCTCATTTACCTACATGCACTCATTTGCTAGAAATGAGATAAAGCAACTTTCTTGAACTGAAGTTTCATGTAGCAATGCATGTTTGTTAAAGAGGCTTCACTTTCGAAGCTGAACAGAAATTAGGATAACTGTGGATATTGCCCTGTGTGTGTACACATATGTGGGTGAACCCGGCTAAATGCTAAATTCCTTATCTTTGCTCCATTTTGGCATGCAGTTTGAGTGACTGTTTACAGAGTTTGTTGATGGTATGGTCAGTCCGGGCCTCTAACTACCAATTTAGATCAAAATCCAATTTACTTGAAAATGCCTTGACTTTGTTTAAGTGTAAATTGTACAAATGAATGGTAGACCTACAGACTGGCTACAACTTGATACTTACAATTTAAAAAAAAAAAACTTGAAGTCTGATGATACTAGAGGTCATCACCATGAGCAGGATAACAGATCAGTGCTTTTTTTCAATTCTTTTGTTCTTTAACACCATCATGCTTTCGAAGTAAGTGGATTAAAACGAAAAAACATACCTTTATATAACTGGGAAATTGCTGAAGCCGAGTTCTGAAACATTACAAACAGTTGTTTTTCAGACAAGTCTCTTTCTGCCAAGAGCCTTTCCTCCAAATTTGGTTCTGCTTGTAACTGGTCTACACATTCAAGTTCATATTGCCCCAACCAATTATCTGATTGATCTTGGTCTTGGTCGTCGGTTTGGTGCATGGCTGGAGTATTCAGCTCGAACAGCTGATATTTAGAGAGAAACGGTGCTTTTCATACATCAAATCTTGTTCTTGGAAGAAAGGTGGTGACCAATTTTTTCCTCCAACGGAAATGCTGGTAGCCTAATGTGCGCACGCGCAGTGAAAATGCCTCGTTAGACTTTATCGGATAGCTCAACGGAAACGTGCTACAAACAGGCTCGATTGCTGCGACTGTCACTTGTCTGGTGTATTGAAAAACGTGTGTGTGGTTTGCAAGGACAGTATTTTGTCATTTACGCTATGACAGCAAAAGTGACGCAGGATGATGGTAAGAATAATCTCTGAACAGTTTTTTACGCAAATTCAGATATTGCATCCCAGACTCCTCCAACACAAAACCCGCCATCTTGTTTATTTTTGTTCAAGTGCCGGCGCTTAAAACCACTGAGGACAATGAATAGTGAGAATACTGTCAATACATCTTCGTGTCTGTTGTGTTTACTTAAATCCCACGTCATCGAGGTGGTATTTGTAGATCTAGGCTAATTCAGTATAAATGAAAATAACAGTTCCCATGAACTGTTCAAGTCTGACCAACAGTAGATTTACTAATACCTGGCAAACACTCGTAGGGATTCACATCAGGGAGTTTCAGTATAATCCTAAGATGGTCAATCATTCATTGAGTATTATATAATGTCTTTGAGGATTCTCAGAAGATTTTAAAATAGAAAAAAAGGAAGAAAAACAGAACAAATATCAACAACGTTTCGGTCATAGACCGTCTTCAGGGCTTGTGGCATGAAAAGAAAAACAAATACGTATATGACGTTTGAAAACATAGTATACGTAAACGGACGATTACGTGCTTATTATAGGTATGTGGGTGTGCGTGCACGCGCGCGCGCCTGTGTGAGTGTGTGCGTGCCTGCGCGCGTGTGTGCGCGCGCACGTGTGTGTGTATGTACTGGGGAAAAGGAAAGTTCAGTGTCCAATCACATTTCACCTGGAGGAGAAAGAGAGACAGATAGAGGGAAAAGGCAAACAGAACCAGAGAAGAGAAAAAAAGAGAGTGGCAGAGGAGTCTTGTATTTGGAAGGGGGTACTTGAGAGTGTGTAAAAGAAAGAGAGAGTGGTAGAGGAGGAGTCTTATTCTTTGAAAATGGTACTTGAGGGTGTGTATAAGGGAATAAAAAAAAAAGAAAACAGGAGGGGGGATGGGGGGTCTTTGCCCTCGCTTTCCTCCCCCCCCCCCCCACCCCCGACCTCTCCTCCATCCCTTTCTCTCTACACCTCCACCCCCAATTTCCCCATCCGACCATACTTGCATTCACACCCCATGTACATATAATTGTATAATAGCATATTTATAACATCACTTGTAGAGCATAATATCCCAAACACCACCTCCACATCCAGGTATGCATACTCATAGACACATACACGTGTGAACAATCCATATGCCCCAATACATATATTTTTCTTTTTCTTTTTTTTAATAGGAGTTTCCACCCAACCCCCCCCCCCTCCCCCACCCCTCTCCCGTTTTCTTTTTTTCCTTCCTCTTTAGAGGAGATTTTCCTTTTCCCCATTACACACGTGTGTGCGCGCACGCACACACATACACGCGCGCGCGCAGGCACGCACACAATCACACACACACACACCTTTAAGCACGTAATCATCCGTTTACGAATATGTTTTCATTTCCCATACATATTTATTTGTTTTCCTTTTTATGTCACAAGCCCTGAAAACGGTCTGTGATCGAAATTTTGTTGATATTTGTTCTGTTTTTCTTCCTTTTATTCTATTTCAAAATCTGATGAGAATCCTCAAAGACATTTATCATCTTTTACAGAAGATCTGTGGTCAAAATCTGTTTTTTATTCATTGATCAATTACATGTAATGTCCATGGCCATTGTTGACGACAGCTGACAAGTTGGTGATTTGTTTTTGAATGAGTGCATTGAAGTTTCAGTCAAGAACTAGACCACATACAGTAAGAACTATGATAGCGTTCTAGTATGGATATTATAATGTTTTGGTGTTGATGTGAGGATCTATAAAATACTGTGACTCATCGATTTGATAATCAGTAACGGTGACCAAGTTGACAGGTTGCCATTCTTTGTTTCCGTTGCCGTTTCTCTCCCCCATGGGAATGTCAAGGGAAGTCACTTGCATCTAGCAAACCAGAATTGTCTCGCCATGTGTCAGATTGATCAGTAATCATTACATCCCCCTTCTTGTAAAAAAAAAAAATATATATATATATATATATACGTATAATGTTAGATTGATTTAAGGAATTGTCAATGCATTTGCATTAATTGTCCATTCTCATTGGGGGGGGAGGGGGGGGGGGGGGCGAACACTGCGGCCACTCCTGGTGACATATTGGGCAGCCCAGTGTGGTGGTCATTGAATGGTCCTGGTTCTTGGACATAATCTGCAGCAGGATGTGGAGATTCAGGTCCATGAAGGGACGAGTTGCTTGGTTGCCGCTCTGGATATTTTCTGGGTTGGCGTAGGAACCGCCGGTTGCGTCGATAAACTGAGCCATCTTCAGTTTGCACCGTGTAAGACCGAGGTTCGTTGCAGGTTGATGTGATGATGCCTGATTTCCAATCGTCTCCTCTGGCGAGTTGTATTCTGACACGATCACCAGACTTCATGGGAGGCAGGGAATGTGCACCTCTGTCGTAATACCTTTTCTGTGTGGACTGGAGATGGTGACGCCTGGAGATAAGTTTTTCAGGGTCAATGGTTTTTGGCTTCAGATGTTGTGTGGTGGTTGGAAGGATGGAGCATAGTTGTCGGCCCATCAATAGTTGAGCTGGAGAAGCCAAGTTGTCCACAGGTGTGTTGCGATACTCTAGGATGGTAAGTAGAGCATTTCAGCCATCAGACTTTGCTTTTTCAAGAATGTTCTTGACTGTTTGCACCGTCTTTTCTGCAAGGCCATTTGATTGTGGGTATCCAGGACTTGAAGTGATGTGCTGAAAGTCCCATTTTTTGGCAAAGGTCTTGAACTCTTCTCCTGAGAATTGGGGACCGTTGTCACTCATGATGACAGTCACAGGTATGCCATATAGGGCGAAGTGCACAGACAGTTTCCTGATGACAGTAGTGGATGACATGCATGGTAGTTCATGGACTTCAAAGTATCTACTGTAGTAATCAACAGTTATCAGGTAGTTTTTTCTGTCCCACGTGAAGATGTCAACTCCTACTTTTTGCCAGGGACGAGATGGAACAGCGTGAGGTAAGAGGGGTTCTTTGGGGTTGGATTTGGCTTAGGAGCTACAGATGGGACATGATGCGATGTACTTTCCAATGTCTGTAGTCATACCAGGCCAAAACAGTATGGTTCTTGCTCGCTGTTTTGTTTAAATTCTGTTCCAAGGTGGCATATGTGGATCTTTTTGAACCATTTCTGTTTGTAGAGCTTTGGGGATGATGATCTTCTCTCCTTTGAGAATAATACCATCGATGATGGCAAGCTCATCTCTGAAATTCCAGAAAGCCACAATCTTGCTGTTGCACTTTTGGCACTTGTCTGGCCAACCATTTTGAAAGGCTGACTGCAGGACTTGTAATGTTGGGTCTTCAGCTGTTGCCTTTTTGATGTCCTGTATTTTGTTGTCACTGACAGGCATGTTTTTCAGGATGCTGTGGACTTGAAATTCCGGGTCTTCCAGGTTTTCTCCTGATTCAGAGGACGAGTATATCCGGGAAAGTGTGTCGGCCACTGGGGTGAGTTTTTCCAGGCATGTGGGTGATGTTGAGGTCATATTTTTGCAACTGCAAAAACATGCGCAGGAGGCGTGGTGGAGCTTTACCCAGGGGCTTTTTGGAAATGGCTTCCAGGGGGTTGTGGTCAGATTCCATGGTGACTTTCTGGCCGTAAATGTATCGATGAAATCTTTTGCATTCAAACACAATTGCCAGGAGTTCTTTTTCAATCTGAGCATAGTTCTGCTCGGTTGGAGTGAGAGATTTGGATGCGAAAGAGATCGGAGATGGGTTTTCCATCTTGGATCAGTACAGCACCAAGTCCATGTTTGCTGGCATCAACTTGCAGCGTTGTTGGTTTTGATGGATCGAAATATGCAAGGACAGGTTGACTGATGATGGCTGCTTTTGCTTTGTTCAAAGCATCTTCTTGGGGTTTGTCCCAAGAAAATTCTACATCGTCCTTGAGAAGATCACGCATGGGTTTGGTCACCTCAGAAAGCTGTGGAGCAAACTTGGTGAGATAATTTATCATGCCAAGCATAGTTGTCAGCTCTTTCTTGTTGGCTGGTGGGGGCATCTCTTGGATGGTTTTTACTTTGGAGGGGTCTGGTTTCAGTCCATCCGCAGAAATCACATGTCCGAAGTATTCAATTTCTGTTTTCCTGACTTAAAGCTTTTCTGGGTTCAGCTTCAGATTTCTTTCTTCTGCTCGCTGTAGAGCCTCCCTCAGGGATTTGTTGTGCTCTTCAATGTTTTTTTTGCTGACAATGATGTCATCAACGAGAGGAGTGACATGTGGTAGCCCTTCAAACACTTCATCCATTTTTCTCTGGAACTCATCTTGAGCAGAAATGATACTGAATGGCAGTTGATTGAACCGGTACCGTCCTAATGGAGTGTTAAAAGTGATCAGGTATGAGGACTTCTCGTCCAGTTTCAACTGCCAGTATCCAGATTGGGCATCCAGTTTGGAGAAATATTTGGCACCTGACAGTTTAGCAAGGGCGTCTTCTAGTGTTGGTGATGGGTAGTGAGGCCTTTTTATTGCCTTGTTGAGCTCTTTTGGGTCAAGGCAAATGCGAAGTTTTCCGTTGCTTTTTTCAACGATGACAAGAGAATTGACCCATTCTGTTGGTTCAGTGACTTTATTAATCACTCCGGACTTTTCCATTTTTCCAAGGTCATTTTTCAGTCTCTCTTGAGTGCATGGGGTACTCGGCAAGGAGCCACTTGAACTGCATCTTCTTTATATGGATTTTGATCTCGCCTTCTAAGGATCCTAATCCAGTGAAGGTTTGACTGAATTCTTTTAGGATTTCATCTTTTGTGATCAGAGGAGATTCAACTGACATGACAATCTCAATGAGATGTAATTTCAGTGATGCCTGTAATCCAAGCACTGGTTATGAAGGTGTGTCGGCAACATTGAATCGACCATGATAAGTATTGTTTTTGTATTTCACCTTCAGGTTCACAGTGCCAACGACTTTCAGGGCTTCTCTCGTGTAGCTGATGAGTTGTTCTTTGCAGGGCATGACAATTGATAGGTAAATGACAAGATAGCTTCTCGAAGACTGTTGTTGGAATCACATTGACCTGTGCTCCTGTGTCAATTTTGAATTGAATAATATTTCCAGTTTCGAGTTCAGTGTCAGCACTCACGGAGTTAGGAGTTTCCTCGTTTGTTATTGCACTGACAAAGAGTTCGTTTTCACTGTCATTCTCTTCTTCAACTGCGCAGATTTTGTTTCTCCTCTGTGGTTCTTGTTGCTTTCTGGAAATACAGACTTTAATAATAATAATAATACTTATGGTATTTATATTTATAATGCGCAAAATCTTAATAAAATCAACTCTAACTGTGTGCAAGGGGGGAAAAAAATCTGCACACACACACACACACACACACTCGCGTAGACACACCCACACACAACTGCACATGCGTTATGGCTCTAAACAAAGGAATAGAAAGGAAAATCATGTACAAAATAAATATTAAACCATAAAATTTATATTAATGCACACACACGCACACGCTGTGGGCCATATGGCTCTAAACACAACTAATTCAACTTTTGCCCAGTGATTGGCTTTGTGGCAGTAGCTGCAGGCTGAACCAAAGGCTGGACATTCTTTCTTGTAGTGAATTCTTCCACAGTTTCTGCATGCTTTGCCTTGTCTTCTAAATCCATGTATTTGGTGTTGGCAGTGACTTTCATCATTTTTCTTCCATAGTCTTTTGAGGACATCGACTTGCTGAGGATTTGCTGAACATTACTAACATCGATTTGAGACGTTCTTGTGTCATTTCGTGAGCAATACCAATATCAGTTGCAGACTCATCATGAGTTTGTCACCTTCAGTCAGTAGCTTTTCTCTGATTTCTTGCGAACCGATGCCTGCAACAATACGATCTCGAATCATTCCATCTTTTAGATCTTCCTGATAACCGCACGTTTGAATAAGATTGCGTAGATCTGTCACAAACTCAGCAAAGGTTTCATGTGGTTTCTGTGTTCTTTCATGAAAGATGTATCAAGCAAATACTTTGTTTGTTTTTGGTTCTGTGTACACGTGAAATTTCTGTAATATTAGGTCAACGTTTTTTGCATCAGGTTCTGATAGACCCCATGAATTGAATATGTCTCTGCCTTTCTGACCGACCCAGATGAGTATGTAGGCTGCACGAGCTTCTGCTGATGTTCGCTTGAGTGGGCCTTAAAACGAGTTTTGAATGCTGGCTGAAGTTTTGCCATTCTTCCTTTAGGTTTTTGGCATCCCAATTTATAGATGGCTTGTTTTGAGAGGTTGAAGTAATTTTTTTAACAACAATCGCTACGGTGTAGTTACAGTAACATTCACTTTAGCCAGTGTAGAATCGTTACGTTGCATTGCTATGCACGTGATTGAATCAGACCTCCGAAGATTTCACTGTCGATTGCTGGATCAGCACTGGAATTGTCTTATTCGTGGGTTTGAGTTCGTTGCTCTGACACCATATAATGTTTTAGTGTGGATGTGAGTATCTATAAAATACTGTGACTCATCTGTTTGATAATCAGTAACGGTGACCAAGTTGACAGGTTGGCATTCTTTGTTTTCGTTGCCGTTTCTCTCCCCCATGGGAATGTCAAGGGAAGTCACTTGCATCTAGCAAACCAGAATTGTCTCGCCATGTATCAAATCGATCGGTAATCATTACAGATATATGTGTTAAAAGATATTTCACTGGATCTAGAAATAAACACTGCCATCAGACAGAACAACAACAAAAGCATTTAAATGTTGTAGAAAGCATCTCAGAAGAAAGTTTTGTTTCTAAGCATTAACTTTGGCCTGTAAAACAAGTTGAAATACACCTGAGATAGATCTGTGAGTGCAAAACAGGGGCAGGTGTTCCCCAGAAAAAAGTTTACAGGTGACAGCAGGTAGAGTAACAATGGCTGTCGCACTCCACTTATCCACCATTTGAGTGCTTTAAACTTTCCGGGTAGATTAATGTATGGCTGAACATGAAAACATTCACATAGAACTCTGCAGACACAAGTTTACAAAAGTAAAAAAATCTAGGCCCTGTACATACTGACAAGAACTTGACAAGTTCAGTGTGTGCATTTGGGTTGTTGAGATGAAGGCACACTTGGGAGCTTAAAATAATTGTGTTAGCTCTGCATAGAGTTTATCTGAGCCAGTCAGCATACAGAAACCTAAATACAGAACATCATGCTGCCTATTGTGGCCTTGCATACTGTAGATAGTCCATAGCTCTTCTGTTGTAAGATTGATACGCTTACTTGCTAGAGCTTGGAATGTAAACTAGTCATTTTTTTTTTCATGCTGACCCAATCAGCTCCACTGTGGGTAGCAGTTGGGGTGAGCTGGTCATGAACAGCTTGTGTGTTCTCAAGTCAGATAGGTTCCAACTTCCATGACAGGTCGTTCCAAGCCATGGTCATGGATCATGTAAGTTACTGTGCTGACAAGATTTAGCTGCCTGGGATCTGAGGGACATGACAGGCCATACCAGACCTGGGTAATAGTCTCAGCCATTGAGTTTGAAGGCACTTGGAAATGGAATACTATCTAAGCTCTCGAAAGAGAGTCTCTGAACCTAATGGGTCAGTCTTGTCTGTAGTGTGAGAGAGACTGAAGTTTTCTGCTGTAGTGTTAATCTTGAGTCCAGCTCCAAGTCCAACCCAGATCATTTTACAGTCGGTGGGTAATTCCCAGGTCATTCAAGAGGCATGTCAGTTTTTTTGTTCGATCACACAGCAGTCAGAATTCCATCCATCGGGGGCTATGATAGATAGGCATAAGACTGATTTATTTACTTACTTACTTAGGCCCATTGCTCTTGCCAGAACATAAGTCCATCAACAGCTGCCTGCCAACAACCACGGTCCTGGGCAGTCTTTTCTATTTCTCGCCAGCAGTAACCCATCTGCCTGGTGTCCACCACCAGGTCCCACCTCCAGGTGTTTCTTGGTCTTCCTAGTTGAAGCACAAGACTGAGAGAATATCTTTTTAATCAGATTTGTAAACCATGTTTTCATTGGAAAGTTCATGTCTGGTGGCATTGTGTCAACAAATGCGTGCTTTCAGGTTTCTTTGGTATACGGCACTGAAAGTTGATGTGCAAGACTGTAGAGGTCCATTTTTCTATTATTGCTTTTGCCAATATGCTCTGGATGAGGCGGATACATGTTTCCTTCGAAAACTGGTATCATTGGAGTGGTGTAGGACTGATGGTTTGGCGGTTTAAGAGCCAGTCAGCGCATTGGAGGTCATAAGCTGTAGAGCTGGTTTTGGGGGCATAGGATAACAGTAGTGCATAGATATAAAAGTACAAGTCTGCTTCAGCTGGCAATACTTACATGATGTTTTATTCCAGTTTTTCTGTCTTAGAAGTACAGATTATAATGCTCAAATCAGTGCCAGATATTTGAAAGAGGCTCTTTTCCCGTTTAAAAACAAACTTTCCATGGAGTACTGTTTGAATCTCTCATCTGAACCCCAAAACTCAGTATATGACTGTGTTTTTTAGCCCAAGTTCCAAAAGAAGCTTGACCTCCCCAGTTCCATTCCACCCTAGGGAATTCATATTCTTCCCCATTTGAACAATGCAGATATAATATAGACCTTGGAGTCATGTGTGATTTATCCAAATTCCCTGATGACCCACCATAGACTTTCTTCATTCCGAAGGTCCAGTTTGAATTAGCCTTGTATCGTAAAGATTCCTTGATGTAAAGTCCTTTTTCGCCAAACTGTGTTCAAAGTTTCTATTATACAGAAGAATTTTCACCAACGGTTCCAAGTCTGAAGACGGGGTAGCCTCTGGGTGTTTGTGAACAGGTCCTTCTCAGAGACCTATGTTCAAAACAATTCCCACTGACAACTCCATCTACACTAATTTCTTAATTTCATGTTGCCAGTCTCTCCATCTTCAAATTCCCCCCCCCCCCCCCCCCCCCCCCCTCCTTAAGTCCAAATCTTTGCCAAGTCATTATTATGAAGATAGTTCAGTTGTTGGCCTGCGCTTGTTTTTTTCCCCCACTATTAGATTGTTCGTCTATGTATTTGTCTGACTTTATTCAAGTTTAAAAGGCTGTGCCAGTCTTGAATAAAAGTTACTCTGTGTTAGGTTTTCTTATGGGAGCAAAAAATACCCAACTTGTTTACTGTTTATCGTTTACTGTTCCCTGCCTCATTTCATTTCCGATTTTGTTTTGATTAAATTGAGGTTATTTGTATTTGTTTCTGTCCGTCTGTGTGTTTGTCTTTTGATCTCCTTGCATCTTAGGGTGGATCCTCAAGCGTAGGCTCAAAGATTGTCCCCTACATTTTATACTATTTGCGTAATGTCTTTAGTTTTTCAGCAACTTTTTTCCTCCCCACACTTTCGTTTGGTTTCATTTACTACTCTTCGCTGGCTGCTTTGGGGGTGCTATTGGATTCTTTTTTGCACCCTTGGTGGTGAGAACACCACAGTATTATGGACTGTGGTGTGTCTCTATTTGACGCCAGGAGCGCAGACACAACCAGCCGTGTCTCCCTGATGAGTCCGACCCAGCGGACGAAAGGCCTCGGAGCAGGCAATACAAATATATCTGCCTTCAAAAGGGATTGTGATGGTTCCCTTATGCAGCTAGTGAAGAGTTTTCATATCTGTAACATATTTTCTTAATTTCATGTTCCCAGTCTCTCCATCTTCAAATTCCCCCCCCCCCCCCCCCTCCTTAAGTCCAAATCTTTGCCAAGTCATTATTATGAAGATAGTTCAGTTGTTGGCCTGCGCTTGTTTTTTCCCCCACTATTAGATTGTTCGTCTGTGTATTTGTCTGACTTTATTCAAGTTTAAAAGGCTGTGCCAGTCTTGAATAAAAGTTACTCTGTGTTAGGTTTTCTTATGGGAGCAAAAAATACCCAACTTGTTTACTGTCCATCTACACTGCTGAGTTGACAGCCTTGAATTAGTTGAAATGGTCTCTGAATCCTAACATAAAGATTACCTCATTTTGTCGGACTCGCTCACTGCTTTGGAGACCATTCTGAGCCATAACCTCAAGCACCCTAAACTGATGAAGTTATTTGAACTGTACGCCTTTCTGAAATCAGATAGATACAACACAGTTTTTGCTTGGGTTCCCAGCCATGGGGGCGTTAGAGGCAGTGAGTTGTTGATCAACTTGCCAAGAGCGCCACAAAGAAAAAGTTGAGAAGATAGTCTATCCCTCACACAGATAGACATCTGAAATGCAAAGCCTAGGCTTGCGTCAAAGTCCTGGCAAGAGGAATATAACTCACAGACGGATAACAAACTGTTTAAAATCTGTCCAAACCTGAATGAGATTTTACCATATTCTCAAGATGGCCATAAAGAAGAAACGGTCTTGCGCTGTTTGCATACGGGCCACTCCTTTTACACCCATTCTTATCTTTTAAAAGGTTAAGAAGCTCCATGGTGCATTCCATGTCATGTACCATTCACACTGAAACATATTCTTTTAGAGTGTTGGGACTTGTGTGATGTGAGACGTAAACATTTTGACAGCAGACTGAAAACTTTGTTCAGAGATCTCCCTCCCAATTTCTTAAACTAGAGAATAACATTTTTCATCTGATCTAAGACTTTACTGAAGAAAGGTTTTTAAACAAAATTTCTTATGTGTTTTTAGAAGGTGTATTTTAAAGAGTTGTGTGAATGAGGGTTTATGTGTTTTTAGAAGGTGTATTTTAAAGAGTTGTGTGAATGAGGGTTTTTTTTTTTGTTTGTATATTTTTGTTTTTTGTGGGTTTTTTGTGAATGACCTTGTGAGTTGCCTTGAACATGGTGGCAGCCCTGATCTGGTCCTTTAGTCATCTGGGCTGTAAGCAACACTATCTTACATTACCTTACCATTTAAAAACATAATTACTGAGTTAGGATTAGCATAAATAATTTTGGTGTCACATTTTTTGAATTCGCAAAGACGACTATGAACAGTGTGATACATTTTAGTTAGAATGTGTCTCCAGTTAGGTGGAGACTTCGTTTGTTGACATTTTTATATTTGATTTAGGTAGCCACGATTCAAAATGCCACTCAGTGCAAAATCAGTTGTCATACATTGATAGAAACAGAAACCTACTTCTGGTCATTGACCATTTCAGTGAATGGCTAACCCGTTTCATCACAATGTATGCCATTTATTTTTCTCTGAGTGTGATCATTGTTTTATGCATATTGTTTTCATTGTTGAGGAAATCTTTTTATAAAGTTTGAAGTTGTAAGTTGTACAACAGTTTCAGACTGCAGGTGAATCTTTATAATTATGTCCTGTTTTTGTGTGTGTGTTTTTTTAAACAAGTTTGAAGGTATGACCTTAACTTGTTATTATGACAGGCTGACAAGTTTTTTTTCTGTATCCACCCTGTGTGGTAGAGTTCAGGGTCTCTTTTTTTTCCAGTCAAATTTCTCATTAGCTTTTGATATGAAAGGCGGGATGTAGCCCAGTAGATCTGAAGCTTATAGGCAGTCCTCGTAGTAATAGTCTTTCATCTTTGATTGAACTCCACAAAGTCTTCATCTTTCAATTTTGGAAATGGAACTATTCCTGTAGCTGTAGTCTGACTGAGTCTGAGTAACAGACTTGTACATTTCTAATCCTTGTATCTTTTTTGATAGGCTTGACATCACATAGCTGCCAGCACTATTCAGCTGTCAGCATATTACTGAATTCAAAGTGTGGATATAATATGATAGTTCCCTGAAATCTGATGGTTACAACATAATTTTTGGGTTCAACATCATATTAGCATTCAAGGCAATGGAATGGTTGATTAGCAAATTCAGCTTGCTAAGAATGCCGCAAATAAAGACGAGTTGACCCAATTCTGTACCTCTCATACCCATCATGAGTGAAACCTAAAGTTCAGGCTTACATCAAAGACCTCTGGCAAGAGGAATGGAATTTGCTGACAAATAACAAATTCTTCCCAACCAGTCCAGATCTGAAAGAGTTTTTAACCATGTGCTACTGGTAGCCATAGAGAAGAAACAAGTCACAGGCCACTCCTTTCGCACCTATTTGTTTCTTTTAAATTGTTGAAGAAGCTCTGTGGCACATTCCATATGAAATACCACTCAGCACAACATGTTCTTATAGAGTGTTTGGACTTATATATGATGTTAGTCAAACACTTCACAGCAGACTCGGTGAAAGAGTTGTTCCGATATGTCTCACCGGCTACAATGTTTGAGTTTCTGAAACTTCAGAAAGACATAAACATTTTTCATCTGATCTAAGAATTTAAGATTTCATAGAGGAAAGATTTTAACCAAATTTTGATTTAGGATTTCATAGAGGAAAGATTTTAACTAAATTTCGATGTGTTTTTAGAAATATATTTCTGAGAGTAGACTTTGACATCAACATGGCCCTTTGTGGTCGGCTTGTTTGTGAGCAATGTTCTCTCTCTCTCTCTCTCTCTCTCTCTCTCTCTCTCTCTCTCTTCTCTTCAGTCTTTCTCTCAGCTCTTCCTGATTCCTTGCGAATGACTGTCAGGCAGGTTGTTTCCTCGTCCCTGGTAAATGACAGCCAGGCATGTGCTTTCCTCATCCCTGTCCAGTAGTAATCAACCAGGCTGCTTTTTTTTTTTTTTTTTATACCTGGCAGTGGCAAAAGGCAACTGGGCAGGCTCTTTCCTCACCTCTTGTGAATGGCAGTAAGGCAGGGTCTTTCTTCACCTCTTGCAAATGGCAACTAGGCAATCTGTTCCTTCACATCTTGCAAGTGGCAAACATTCAAGCTGTTCCTTCATCCCTGGGTAATAGCTTGGCACCAGTCAAGTTGTTTCCTCCTTCCTAGCTAATGGCAACCAGTCAGTTGCTTTTCTCATCCTTGGCTAATGACAACCGCTTAGGCTGTTTCCTCATTCCTGGCCTGAAAACATCCACTGATCCAGTCAAACTGTTTGCCATCTCTGGCATCTAGTAAAGCTCTTTCCATATCTCAGGCTATTGCGAACCAGGTAAAATCTTTATCCTCCCGTGTGTGTGTGTGTTGTGTGTGTGTGTGTGTGTGTGTGTTTTTGTATAATAGTTAAGTAAACAGCTTCCTCCCCTTTCAAACTCTGCTTTCATATATTGGCTGAAAAATGATCATCAGTAATTGAGAAAACCACAGACAACTGAAAAACCTTGGATGATTCCCTGCAGCGTGGTTGGTTTAGATCATGGTGATGGCATGTCAGGCATCACAGTTTAGGAATTTGAAAAACATGTGAAGGTCCTAATGTCTTTCAGAATAGATATTATGTTTTTGAATTCCTTTTCTGTGTTTGCTTTACCCATTCCTGACTCAGTTGCTAAATTTGGAGAGAAAAAAAAAGAAAAGAAAACAAATACTCAATCTTGTGGCCTGGCTGGCCCAGAGCTGTTGAAAACACAATTTAAGCGAGTGCACACAAGAAAAAACAACAACCCCAAATCCCCAAATTCCAAAGCAGTAATAAGGTACATAAGTAATCAGGTCAGAAGCTTGAAAACATGATCCTAACTGAAAATAATTGGACTTGCAAAGAATTTGGAACACCCTATCTGTTCTGGGTTATCTTGAAAGTCTGCTGATGTGGTGGCCATCTTGTTACACATAATCTCATCAATCGTTTAAAATGAGTTAAAGGTGATCATATTATAAGTTTAGGTCTGGAAAAGTTGTACTTTCTATTATTGTATTATGCACATCAATTTCCATGTGAAATGCTGTGACAGTTACTATGTTAATATAATAATTTTTTTTTTTTTTTGTTTTTTTGTTATAAAAGCCCTATAAATTACTCCTCAAGTTAGTAGTTGTACATTTTTTATTTTTAATCGGAGTCCTGTCCTAATGATGAATAACTTTCAAACTTTGTGACAATTTTTGACTTTCAAATAACTTTATTCATTGTTTTGACAGGAAATAACCAGCATCATGCAGAAAATGCTTCGGGGAATGCAATGAATGGAGAGGTTAAAGAAGAGTGTGACATCGCTGAGGCCGAAATGGAAGAAGGTATACATGTGCAGTCTATAAGAAGTGCATGTTGCAGTTTGAGTGAAAATACTTTTGCTGTGTGGATATGCAAGTAATACGGAATTCTGTTTGTAAATAAGTATTTGGCTGATTTTTTTTTTTTTTAGAGGGAGATACTTTGATTTTCTTGCATGTTATCATCAGTTATGGAAACTTAAGTAATTACTCATTTAGGTAAACAGTACATCATGTAAATGATTCATTTTTATGCATACATAGTTAATTTAGTTACTTTCCAGGAACAAAACATTATGTGTGTAATTAATGCATTATTTACAGAAATAATGATCATGTAAGTGAAAGATATAATACAAATATAGCTACTATACTTCCAAACATATAAGCGATATTTTTTTAATGTAAATAATGATTTGGTAGATTATACAGGTATGCTATACTTATTTCTGAAAATATTGCATAATTTATAGATACGATGGATTATTTGCACTCAGGTAATTCATTGTAAAATCATTCATGGATCTCTCTCAATGTATATATATATATAGCTTGATAATGATTCAGGATTCCTAATCCTAGAGTCTGGGGCACCGCTCCACCTAGGTAATAGTCTGGAGAGAGAACGCTTGCAGCCACAAGCTTCTCTTTTATTGCCATGTACAGAAGAGCTTGCTGCCTGAAGTCCCAGTGGGGTTAAAATTTGCAAATAAATGTTTGAAATGCAGAAATGTCAGGAGTTATGAGTGTATTTCTATATATACACATATATATGTATAAGAATTGTTAGCCAGCACTTGATTTCCCCCACTGCTAATTTGTTCAGCATTATATTTATTATTAGCCTGCGCTTGTTTTCCCCCACTACTTACTTGTTCAGCACAATATTTATATATATAGTAACGTCCCCTGAGGAAGACCCCACTGACGTGGTTGGTTGTTTCTTTGTTTGGATGTACATATATGTGTGTGTGTGTATAGATAGATATATATGTATTGTAAATAAGACAGTGTATCTAATGAATATTCACAGAAGTAGCTCATTATTTACAGAACAAGGCTAGTGGGCAATCGTTAAGTCTTCTTCTGGTCTCTTTCAAGCGTGCAGGCATATATGCCTGTGCTTGCACGCATCCATACAAGCACGCATGCGCGTGCGCACACATACACACACAACACACACTTACTCATACATTTACAAAGTCACACACACACACACACACACACACACACACACACACGCGTCCATGTCCGCAAACACTAAATCGTACATTTACAAAGTCACATACACTCGCACTCACACACACACACACACACACACACACACACACACACACACACTTACACACACAGATACACACCCACAAACACTAATTCATGCATTTACAAAGTCACAAATTTGCTTTTGACCAGTGACACTGACAATAACTATGGTCCTTGGTTTGATCACTTGTGCACATCAGCTGAAAAGAGAGATGGGTAAGGACCAGCACTGATTCAGATGTTTTCATTTATTAAACGAATAACACCACTGAAGAACAAGAGAAAAGAGAGAAATATTCTGTGTGCATGTGTGAAGGGGATTGGATCAGAACGGGGCTGTAGGAGGGAGAACAGTCTGTGTGTGTAACTGTGTTAGGGAGAGAGCTTGTTACCGTCTGTCTGCCAGCCTTATTCTGTAAGTAATGAGCTCATTCTATAAACAGTGACCTTGTTTAGTAAGTAATCTTTGTGTACATGTGTAAATGGTACATTATTGCCATTAAAAGCAATTAAAAGCATTATACAAATAATGATTTATTTAAGCATATAATCATTTATGTAAATGATTCATCGTATCTGTAACTAATGAATTATTTACAGAAATAGGCAGTATGTATTTAAACAGTTCATTTATTTATAAGATGATTATTATTTTTGCAAATAATCAGTCACAAATATAGGTAAATGTGTTGTTATAGAATGGTTATTTCCGTAAATGTATTGTTTACAGATATAAATTAGATAATGCATGCACATAATCTGAAAATGCTGAACAAGTCAGTAACCTTTACTTACATGTGAAATAGAATATTTAGATGTATGATGAATTTTTTACCTAAATAAGTCATTACTTTGGAGGATTCCCTTTGTAATGGTTTAAGCACTAAAATCGCACTGTTTGAAGTGTTTCCCTCAACAAAATCAGGCCAAGAATTTTTTTTTTTTTTTACTAACGGAATGCCATGAAGTAAGACACAAATATAGCCCGTGGACTATGGCTGAAAGCAAGAAAGGGTGTCTGTTTTTGTGACATTTAAGTTATATTTTAAAGTCTGTGATTTCAATGTTTTGTTGAAAGGGACACTGATTTTAGGCTAATCCAAGGGGTAATGTGATTAATTTAATGCATAGTCTGAAAATAACGTTCAAGGAGTGGTCATGAGTGTTCATGACTTCAAACAGTTTTACATTACATGCAGAGGGCGTCTGCATTGTGTTTTTCTTTTTGTGTTGCATGATATTGTATGAATAAGTGCAAATGTGATTAGCGCATGAGTTACAACAGAAGCATATAGTTTATACATTATATTATTACATTCCTAAAATTTTCCATTAAACAGTGACAGGAAAATGTGCAAAAAAAAGGCACATGAAAAAGACAGAATAGCTATAGAATGCATGGAGGTATGATTATGATTTTTTTGCATGCATACATTTCAAGGTCTGCTGAATGCAACTTTGCAAGCACAGAGATTTTTTTAAATACATCATATTTTAATTTTTATAAATATTTTTTAAATACCCACTTATCAACACTAGCGTTTTCACAAAATACCACCTTTCATGACTGATTTTAGTAAAAAAAAATACCCACTTACGATGGAAAAACTTTGTCATTGCATTCAGCTACACATACACAAATGCAAAAAATTAGCTTGAACAGACAAACCAGAGAGTCAAAAAAACAGTAAAGAAGTTTAGTAAAAGCAATTTTCAGAAAATTGCTATTAAAACATTTATTAACAAAATACTCACAGAATTATTGCAGTTCAAGTTTTGACGTCTCTTTCATACAGTACTCCAGACATCCAAAGAATGAATCTGAAAAGGCTAGACTGTTTGACACTCTCTAAAATTGTCCTGCTCCATAAGTAGGACCCTCCTCCCTGATTTGTTGAGCGTGGCGGCGCCGGTTTTCAGCCGTTGTTCCTTTCTGCGCTGGATGAAGTGTGCCTTCATCTGCTTCTGGCCCCAGCAATTCTTTCTGAGTCCATCCATACTCTCAAAAATAGAGCTGATCATCTGATTTGCTTTTGCTCCCAGCCTGCTCATCACCTCTGTCAGCTGCGTTGCTCCCATGTTGAATGTGGAAATGTCAGATACAACTGCTGCATCCGCTCGCTGTTTGCCTACAAAGATGGTCTTGGGGAACCTGGACCATATCACTGAGTGCAGACACTCATTTGCACTCTGTGTCTTGCCCTTAGACAGTCTGTTCAGTAGAGTGGAGTCTGCCATTCTCTTGCAAATCGGCAGCAGTTGTTGGGCCACTGACGGCAAGAGTAGTCTGCTGATGTTCTGACTATGAGGTGGTGGGTCCTCACCACTTGCGTCAGCTTTGTTGAAAAAACACCATGAATCTGGACCCTGGGGACACTGGCTATGATCATGGACATCATTTGTGCTTGCCACATGGAATGGTGTGGCGAAAACAGCTCGAAGCATGGCATCGACGTCTGGAATATTATTCAGAACAGCAAAGCAATACCTGTGCTAGAGGTAGGTGGCCACGTTCTGGGTGAACTTGCCCTTACCCTTTCCTCCAAGGCGTCCCTCTTTTGATTTTTTCAGTGGGGCTGTCGCCATTCTCTTATCAGCATGGTTTATGCATTCTTTTTCTATGTTTCTTCCGTAGTAGGGATTGAGCTCAACCACAGCGTGGAATGCTTTGCTGTAACCATCTGTAAGAAATCCGGTGTAAAAAACAAAGTCCCAGATTAGCCTCACTTCTTTGCCACAGGCGTTTTGCCTCTTCAACCTCCATGGCATTGGATGAGCCCTCATAGTTGATGCCACATTCATCATGTGAGGCGAACCATTCCTGGAACTGCACAGTGTCTTTACCCAGCACTGATGCATTCCAAGCACAAGCATGACAGTACTTGCTCAGCATCTCATAATCCACCACTAAACCAGTAAGTGTATATTAGTGACCATTCCAACACCTTACCTAGATGTCCTAGATGTGTCCTCGCTTGTGCCAAGTCTCGTTGAAGCTAACAGTGATGCTACCATCAAAGTCAGGATCAAAATCTCTGTGGGCCTCTTTTACATGCTCAACACTTTCTTTCAACACATCCTCAGCACAGTCAACCATGACGGCAGCAACCTTTGACTGTTTCTTTTGATAGACTGATTTTAACATCAATTGGTCTGATGCCAAACACAGCACAGAATTTCTTTAGTGCTGCGTATCCCAGTCCAATTTCTCTCAGAAACAGAACAAAACGATTGTTTACTTCAAAAGCATGCGACTGATGTTCAGCGTGGGTTCGGGGAGAGGAGTAAGTGTGGGAAAATACTGACTGGCAAGACACACACTGTAAAATGAGGTTCACTGAAAAACTTTGCTGTTTGTCATGGTTTTCAGTAAACTTCAGACATTTAGTTTCCTCACAAAGAGGGCAGTTTATGCTTCCTAAAGCATTGTTGAGACTGTCAAGTGTTCACTAAACACCAGCTTGAATCACTTTCCTGTTTCAGCTTTTTAGAGGATGCTTGACTTTTTTTTCCCATCATTTCCTCCTCCTCATTTTCTTCCTTTTCATAATTTATTTTCCTCTGATTTGGCAGTGTCAGTTTCAAGCCAGTATGAACAGCCTGGCTGAGGAGAACTTGGTGGTGGCAGGGAAGTAGAGGTAGAGGGCTGAGGAGAGCTGGGTACTGACAGGGAAGTAGAGGAGGGCTGAGGTGATGAAGGCAGCTATTGCAAATTGCATATTTCTGTTTGTGTTTTTTAAATAGAACTTTTAAAGCAAAACAAAGTAAAAAAAAATTACTGCTCTATCTTTATTACTTTTTGAGATATCGACATTTTAATATTGCATTTGCCGAACGTTCGCATGTAACAGTGTGACATGGCATCTTTGAAGCCTCCCAGCAAGAACACTGTGCATGTGAGACATAAGATATTATGTATTTGGAGAGTGCGTACCATATACTCTTAGCACACAAATTTACAGGGCTGTCCAAAACAAATTGCCTCTTTTGCTTGTGGTCAAAAATGGCACTTCATGCAATTTCGGAAATGTCAAATCGGCACGAGGTGCCATGTTTGGGGACCTACAGATTTTAGAGAATGACATCAAATAGTAATTTCTTTAGATTTTTTGAGTTACCAGTTTGCATAGACTTAGCCTAATTTTTTTTCAGCTCAATGGGTCTGTAAATTTTCTGTCTAATGAGGTGTAAATATGCTTAGAAAGGCCAAAACGTACAGTGGCAAATTGGCCGTAGATCGACAAAATTAGAAAAATGGACATAATTCCTGAACTAATACAGATTTTCACTTCAAACTTGGTGGTTGTATTCTAAATGGTATCTTCTGTCTTTTAAATGTTAAATGACAGAAATCAAGCAAAAAATACCTGCATTATCCATTTTAAATGATGCTTAGGGGACCTAAAATCCACAGACGTCAACAGGAAAATTGCAATGTTTTCCAAACCACTTGTCATATCCCTCTCAAATTTTAACCAGATATCTAAAATGGTGGTATGCATAATTTAAACTATTGAAAGTCTTCACAGACAAAACTTTTTGCTTATTTAGATTGTCTTAATAATCTACTACCAATACTAGTGTAAAGATCTCAAACCCAAAATCATTATTTTTGAAAATGATGTCAACAGGCTCACCGATAGCTGAACTCACTGAAAAGAAAATTCTTCACAAGTCCTACCTTTCAAATAACACCTTAGGTCACTTACAACAGACATTTCTTGAAAGAAGCAAATCAGAGATGATTTTCAAACAGGAAACGTTTGAAAGCATCATATCTCTGGCTTAGATCATTTGGCCAGTCCACAACAGAAGACCTCCCAGATGAAGAAGATGGGGCCAGGGTGAGGTTGGAAGCAAACACCACTGAGGAGCTGATAGGATATACATCAAGTGAGTGGGGCCATCGGTACACATGGCGGGCATTGGCACCGCTACCCACAGTCGCCTTGGTCATGAAGTTCACCTCCCCTTGATCCTCACTCAGAGTGTTGTGCACTGCCCCTATGAAGAAGTCATCTTCAAAGTAGACAGCAATGAGCTCTTCTGGCTGCCTGAATTGATATTTGAACTGCTCAAAGTTGTGTGCTGTCTGCTCTTCTTTATTATGATCCTCATCAGAGTTGGGATGATCTTCACTCTGATCAGAGTCATCCTCAGAAGAATCTGATATTTCTCTGCGTGGACGCTTGTTCGGCTGAACTTCTGGCTGGATTGCTGAAAGGAAAATTTCAAGCATTTGACTTCCATTGTTATTTTGCATGCTTCTCAGATGCGTGCACCTGTGTCAGTGTGGGGGAAAAAAAGAAAGGAGGGGAGGAAGAGGTGTTTGTGAGCTTCAGTGTGTGTGTAGTGTGTGTGTGTGCGTGCAAGGGTGTGTGTGTGTGCTGTGTAGTGGCGTTTGTGTGTGTGTTCGTGTGTGTGTGTGTGTGCAAGTGTGTGTTTGCGTGTTGTGTGTGTGTGTGTGTGTGCGTGCGTGTGCACCTATATCATGTGATTGTTAGTGTGTTTTCAAGACATTATAGACATTTGCTATATAACCTTTTTACAATGTTGAAGTGAATGAGATTTACTGGAGGATAATCTAAATGATCACAATTTAACACGGAACATTTCTTTAGTACTTTTCTCACCATACATTTATATAAATACTAGAAAGCTCAAAGCGCTGAAGTACCTTAACAATAGCAACAAGAAAAGCAAACTAAAACACACACACAATTGATCATGTATTTTTTTAATGCAGTCTTTTTTTCATAAAATGTATGTTCTTTTTCGTGACTGTGTTGTATAAGTGGGAGAGGGAGGGGGAGAGAGAGAGAGAGAGAATAAACGGAATGATGTGGTGGGCTCATACACGTGAGAAAAATCCAACAGGTACTACTGCTCCTTCTTCAATACTATTACAAAATACACATTCGATGACAGAAATCAATAGACCATTGCATGAAAACAAAAAAATAAACAATCACTATGCGCATTAACTTCGAAGAAAAACGCACGAACACGGCCGCGCAAGATCGACCAGATCGTTTTGTTACTTGTGACCAAAATCATTCCACTTCCGGTAGTCGATACTGTCAAATAATTTAATAAAATATGCCCCAAACTTTTATTATATAAAACATAACACATACGATTCGACAATGTGCAATCTTGAAATGATATTTAGTTAATGTTTAGGTAAAATGAGCCTTCCGATAAAATTAAATCAACTTCGATAGGAAGACAACAAGAGTACAGCACGTGTTTTTCCTAACACTTTCACTTGATCACTTCTAATTCAAAACTAACCATAATCTGGTCATTCTAAACCGATCATTTATTTGAAAGATGTGCTTTAATAATCGATCTGCCATTATCACAAATAAAACTTACCATAAAGATCCTGAACACGGACGTCCCATTCATTCGAAGCGATGTGTCGTTCTGACGCACTTGCCATGTTGGTCGCCATTGTGATTGCATTGTTGTGACTCGCGAATTTCCGCACACTCGCTTTTCCCGGCTTGCGATTGGTGGATATTGCACGGACAGAGCTAATTTGCATACCGCTGTGTAGGACTTGAAATCCTCTTTCCAGCGCACCCTAAGATGATATATCTTTATTCAGTATTTTTTGGAGATAAAGTAGTTTAAAGTTTACCCAATTTTTCAACTCGTTTTCTCAAATTACTACTGGACTTTAATTATTTTGAAACTTATACTGTTTTAAAGAGGAATCTTTCATCTTTATTATGAAACTATTTTTAGATCACTCTGTCCAGCATGTGTAAAGCGAGTCGAGATTTTCCAACACGTACCAACTTCGGGTTCGGCGGACATCGGCAATTTCGCTGACGGCGAAGCTGACTTTTCTTTTCAGGGGTATTTTTCATTTAGATTTTCTCTCTCTCACGCATTCATGACAAAAATGAAAATACATGAGAATAAAAGTAGATAAATAAAGGTTTATTCAGAATCAAAAAGCATTGTTATAGATACAGTATTACACCAGTACTGCCTGATTGAAGTTGGCCTATTTTCACCTAAAATCAGCCTTTCCCTCACTGCTGACAGAGGCGTGTCGCAACCTACTCATAATCCTCAGCTTCACTGCCAGATGATGGCTGGACATCTGGAGGAAGTTGTTCAGGCATGACAGGAACAGGATCATCTGAAAACAGTGCACACACACACACACACAAAGATAAGTCACTATCTTCAGTGTTCCCCTTTCACATCCTCTTACTTTTAACTCAAATTCCAGTAGCTGAAAGAAAGCACAAAACACACAGTGGTCCAGTAAAGCTGGAATAAACACTACTGATAGCACTAGATAGTTTCAATAAAATTTCATTTTACAACAATGATCTGAAAGAAAAATAAAAACTGGTCTGAAAGAGAGACTATCAATTGTAAACAAAGCACTCACACATGCACATCCTTATTTCAGTAAGAAATCTTACCGATTTTTGATGGGTCTCTTTTCCGAAGTTGCCTAATCTTCCGCAGCTGCTTCTTACGGCCCCCTTTCTTGGCTCCAAACTTGTGTACAGAACGAAACTTTGTCATTATCGATTTGATTTTCAGTTCACGGTCAAGAAAAAAATATAACAAAAGATGGCGAATGACGCTAACAGGTCGGCATGCCGAGCAAAGCTGAATGATGCATGGTGGGGTAGCAGTGACACATTGTTAATGGAAAATTTTATTACAAGTCGCTGTGCGCATGCGCTTACGGTGGCCATGCGTAAGTCATTCCAGATACGGAACACTCGGGTATTTCCGTCGGCTGACTTTTCCACACTTCAGCATTGCTCAGCATTCTTCGGACGCTAAGCTTTCCAACGATGCCAAATTTGTCTGCTAATGATGGCAGTTACCTAGTGTAATCAACTGGATAAAATGGCATATTTTCTGCTTTTTTGTTGAAATTAGGCAGATACCTACCTTATCTAATTATTATTTATACATATTTAAAACTATTTTTACAGAAAAAGACCTTTACCGGGGTCTGTCTAAATTTTTTGCCTAAATCCATGTACATCTCAGAACACATGAAAAAACTATTTTGACCAATTTTGGGGCAAGGGATGTGGCCTTACTATTTGTAATATAAAAAAAAACACCTCAGATCCAGGTATTTTATCAATTTATGAAGGACTTTTTCTTGCTGATTTGGTCCGTATCTTGAAGCGATTCCAGTCACATGACATCATGATTTGGAATGACTTTGGTTCAATATTGGGGTGAGGTCTGAGGCCTTAAGTTAGTTAACATTTCTTCATCTCATTTAGGGTAAGAGTGAATGCATTTTCGTTTGGCAAAAAACATTTTAAAAAGAAAAGTGAGGGAATGCCATAGTACCAGCAGTTCATAACTTCACAAGATTTTCTTTCATTGTAGTAACATGATGTTGCTTTTAAACAATCTCAGAAGTTTAATTTCCATTCACTTGTTACTTTGTTACAAGGGAAGTTGGTTTGTTTACATCATATCATCACCCGATAACTCTCCAAGCAACAGGCACGTTTCAGCGGGAAAATTTCGGTGGCTGCAGCAGTAAGAGGGTTAAGATATTCTTGAAGTTTATGAAACCTGTGTTTTAGTTTGTTTGTATTGATTTGGAAAAAGAAAAAGAAAAAAAACTCCTTGCAAGGTTTTATTTTAGCCGTGAAAGTTGTTTATTTTATTGTTTTTTTTGTTTTGTTTTGTTTGTTTATTCTAATGCAGATGACTGTCGAGCAGAAGCAACCTTTCGCTTCACAGTTGAAAATATCTGCAAACTGAAGGAAAGTGCTTTGAGTCCACCATGCATGGTCAGAAATCTTCCTTGGTGAGTATTAAAGGGCTTTGTTTTCCCCTCTGTCTTTCTCTCTCTCCCGTTGCCATAAATAATTAATGTGCAAACATAGTGAGTGTGTACACCCTGCTATGGTTGCGTGTTTGTGTCCACGGTGATAAACTTTTAAGAGTTGGCATTTCTATGGAAAGTCAGGGTTCCCCCATTTGATTAATTATAAGGGTTGCTTTGTTTTGTTTGCAATTTGTAGAGAATTTTCACCGAGATTTGGACATTTTAAAGAGTTAAACCCCACTACCTTGCTGTGGTAGTGAACATTGTAAAGATTTGATGTTCTTCAGATTTTCCCTATTAAAGTCAAGGGCCCTCAATGCACAAGTCTTTACTGTTCTAGTCCTTTGGATTCATCCAGGCTAGATCCAGGGTTCTTGTTCAGTGAAACAACAATTGTGCATTTCATTTTTTATTAAATCTGATTCAGGCCAGAAATGGCAGGAGACAGTATGATGTAACAACCTGTCACTTACACATGACAACATGTGTTGGCGACCATCTTGTAATCACCTAGCATCTGATGTTGTTTGGCTGGACTTGAAAATGCTGTCCCATACTGTATTTTTATGCCAACAAATGATGTGAAGAAAGGCTGTTGCAATGAAATTAAATTACAAATAGGGTGAAGATGAACATGCGCTTGTTGACAGAAAAATGTTCCTTCAGTCTTAAGCCTTTCACTCCCGGCCACGGATACAGCCGCGGTTCAAGGGTCATCGCATAATTGGATCATCTGACCGGTCACATGATATTGTTTACTTGCTTGCAAACGGCGGCTCCCATACAGCGTGTTTGAAGTGATTTCTCAGCAAGTTTTGGGTCGATTTTGATGCGGTTTTTTTGGGTTTTTTTTTAGTTTTGTAAAGTGAAAATTAGTCGAGCAGATCAACATGGCTGCCAGAAGATTTACTGCCGAAGAGGTGGTGAGAATTGTGTTTGAAACGCCGTACAAAGGTGAAATTAGCAAGGACGAAAGTGAAAGGAAAATGAAGGCGACGTGGTTGTCGATCATCCTGACAATGAGTCAAGTGATTTGGATTATCGGGATGAGGATATTGATCAACCAAGTACATCGACAGGTAGGGGGCATGGTCATGCTGGTAGTGGGCGTAGTTGAGGACGTGATAGGAGAGGAAAAAATTGTTAAAATGTGACACAAAAATTGTTAGAGTGTGATGCTAGTGGCAGTGGTTCACACTTGTTATGTTAATTTTTTGCCAATTTTTTTGTATGACGGGTGAAGTGCTAGTAAACGTCGCATCTCTGGCCGACATTGACATGCATTACTCAATGCATCCCTGAACACACCATGTGCTTTTTTTTTAGTAAATAATTGCACTTGGTTGTTATGTCCTACAGATTTGTGCACATTTCAATACCATTTCCACCTATGATATATTGAGACTTGAATTTTCATGGATTTTTTTTTTCAAAATTTTTTTTTTTTGAAAATCTTGCCATGATTGTGAGTTATCTCATCCTGTCAACATGAAACATATAATAATCATATTCTCCATTCATTTTCTTCAAGAAAATGTATACTTCTGTATGCTTTAGAGCAATACTTGAATTTTTGCGATTTTTTTTTGTAAGGTTGGTGTTTTTTCCACCAAAATTACAAATAGTTCTAGGTGTCAAAGGGTTAAAGGATGTGGCGGATGAATAAGCTGAGCCGGATGATTAGCGAAGTTGACCAATAGGTAAATTTCAGTCAGAAAGAAATTAAAGTATTTGCATTGGAATGTTAAAGTTACTAAGTAGAAGAGCAGGATTTTCTTTGCCCAGTATCTTGCAAATTTTGTACATGTTTGGCGAAAATACAATGAACACAACAGACTGAAAAATTTTGTAAATTTGATGTCTTTAAAAAAAAAGAAAAAAGATAAAGATGAGATTTGTGGTTGTTATTAGTGAGATCAATTTCCAGCGTGGATTCAGTTATTTGAAGATACTTTGGAAATTGGACTTTGCTAAAAGTAACATTATGTTCAGTGATTTCTGCTTCCATTGATCGAACTAGCACATAGCCCCTACCTTAAATTAAAGCTAAGTTATACAAAAGTATTTGTCTCATGTGTGACTTAAGGCAGTCTTTGGTATCTGTCAACTTGGGAGATTTAATCCAGTTGGCTCATAACAGTTTAAAAAGTGTTTGTAAGTTTTGTTTTGAGAAGGAAAAAAAAACCTTGTTTAGTTGGTCGGTTGATTGGTGGTGGTTGTTTTTAAATATGAATCCTGCCAATCTATGCAGAATGACAGTCATATATTTCAAAACCATACCCTGTTGAAGATGACCATAACACCTTTATACAAAAAGGTTTTTTTTCCCTTTTTTTTTGTTTTGTTTTGTTCAGTTTCTCCCATTGTTCAATGCCATCATAACTTAAAACATAAAAGTAATCATTATGTTTTTGCTTCTAATTTGCCCCAAAAGTCTTAAGAGCAGTGAAGACTACTTGATTTCTGGAGTAACAGTAAAATTTATAAAGTTAACCATTTATTTACCTGTCAATCAACATCAGTGTATGCATATGTCACCAAGCACTGTAGGAGTCTTGAAGTTGTTGATGACTTTATCTTTTGTGTTTTTTTCATCTCCTTGACGAGTTTTGAGGACATGTAACCATTTTAATCTTTGTTATGAATTTTACATAAAAGCTAATGGACTTCTTTTTTTTTCGCCAGGAAAATCATGGTGATGCCAAGGACCCAAAGTGCTGACCATCAGAAACGCTTGGGCTTTTTTTTGCAGTGCAATGCAGAATCTGAGTCTACGTAAGTTCCTGTTGCTGATATTTGAGTGCAATATGTTCAGAAATATCTGATTTAGGTAGGATTATATGCACAAGCGTGCAGACCTATGTTTTGGTCTTGCTTATTTCACATTTGTCATTTGAGATATCAGAGGGTTAGAAATGCTTTCATTGAAAAGCTAAACTGCCTCTCTTCACACCACATATCCCTTCATCCCAAGGATGCATCTTACATAAAAGATGAAAAAAAAAATTACATAGTTGCATGATTTTAAAAATCTGTTGATTTAGGAATGTGAAGAAATGGAATATTCCACTCAAATAAATTACTGAAACTTGAAGCTGATTTGATTCTGACAAGTTCATCCTTTGATATGGCTTCATACTCGCCTTGTACAGATCGTGGTCCTGTAATGCCAGTGCTGAACTCCGTCTCCTGAGTGTCAGACCTGACGTAGAGCCATTTTGCCGCAGTAAGTTTACAGTGAATGTTGAACATGGTCACTGTTTTGTGTTGTGACAGACATGCCACATGTCTGATTTTTCCCTTCAGTATCTGTAGATGGAAAACGAAACTGCATTGTTATTTTCATTGCCATAGACATTTGTTCTTGATAGATGACAAAATGTTAGTGTGGATGCATGTACACATACTAAATCTGAATTCTGGTTTGTGTGTGTGAAAGAGTTCAGGGGCCAGTTTGCCAGCAGGACATATGCTGCCAAACACTCTTTTTTGTTGTTATTGTTTTGCAGCATTCAGCTGGTACTTCAAGTATGTCAGAAAGTTGATGTATTGATGCCATCAAACACACAAATTTATCACAGTTCTATGCCTCGGCTACAGACACAACGGTGAAAATGTGCCAGAATTGTGTATCTTACAGACTTGGTATGTTTCACAGAAATACAGTGATGTGTTTCATTAGCTTACCAGAACCAAGCAGAGGCAGTCAGTCGTAGAATATTTTGAAGATGACTGCTCTCAGGCTAGAAAATCTACTAGATGAAAGTGGGGAATAATATGCTGTGTGTTTGATGGATGAGGGAAGAAAATTTTCTGAAATGCCCTTACACTTGGTGGCTTGATAGGTTTGTTCTTGATGTTCAGGATGTCAGTTGGGGCATAGAAAAGACACTTTGACAAGAATTCCTGTAGAAATCACTGATCAAAGAACTGACAAAATACGAAATTGTAGAAAATACTGATTAATTAGGTTTCACTTCCCCCTTAATCTTGGCTCTTGCACTGTGCAAGCACCATTTAAGTATTGTTGGTGGTGAAAAAAAAGTTATCTCAAGGTTTAAACTGTACCTGTGTGATGTGAAATAAGGTGTAATTTTTAGGGAAAGAATAAAAATTGAAATATAAGAAGGGAGAGGAAACAATGCAGAAAATCATGACAACCTGAGCTTTTGTGAAATGACCACCACTTCATGTTTGCTCTGGCAATGAAGTCACCAACATGGATTGTCATGACAGTCAAGAAGAGAGACAAATGCCTTGACGTTGAAATGGTCAAGAAATAGAAAAGACCGTCTAAGCTTCAAAATAATCCATATTACTTGAAGTAATCTGTAAATTATACAAAATGAATTTATGTTTAAATAGTAATAATGAGGAATGCAGAGAGTGATAACATAATCTGTTATTTGATCTGATTTTGTTATTGTTGTTGTATGGACAGGTTTTAGCTTTGAGATTGATTCTGCTGTTTAATCTTATCCGGGATTTCATCGAGTTTTGCAGGATTTTGCATTTAAGTCGGATGAAGACTGCAGGGTGCATGCAATGAAAAAAAATTCCGTGTATCATCAATGGAAAAAATATGGACTTACACTGTTTAAGATATGAGTTAAGAGGTAGCATTAGATAGCTGAACAATACTCAAGTAAATCTGTTAGTAGTGTTTCGAACTGTGAATATATGTGTGTGAGAGAGAAAGCTAGACAGAGGTAGTATTGTGTTGAAATGCCTGCTGTTACTGTTTGCCATATTGAGGGACATTGTTTATACATTCTTAAGTCTTGTTTCTGAGTATTTACAAGATTTGTTTTGTACTATATATAATGCTTTGAAGAATGTGAGAATTTTTGTTTAAGTTACTCTTGATGCAGTGTGTGTGTGTGTGTGTCTACTTGCACATCTTCATGTGTGTGTTCACAGGTACATAATGTCAGTGTTTGCTATGATCTGTATGCTTGTTGGTTGATCTTTGGGTATTTGGTGTTATGCTTTTAGCACCGAGAAGTCAGCTGGCAGAGGTTTTGGACTACACAGGCACCCCTCTTTTGTAGACTGCTGAGAATATTAATTATAGTTATGGCTGCATGTCTGTCTCTAAAATTAAGTGTCCAGTTTTTGCACTCACCTCTGTTAACATATGATTGAATTGAAGTTTCATTTCAAAATTTGAGGATCCTGGTTGGTATGTGAATTCATGCCAGTAGGAACAAGGCACTTGTGTGCACAGGAAAGGATGAGAGAAATTGTTTTTATACCAACTTGATCATTGTGGGCAGATGCGAACACAATGTGATGTTGCAGTTTATTTAGTTTCACAGTAGCCACATAAATTAAGCTTGTTTAGATAAATTGTTTTATTCAATTCGTACAGTTCAATGTGTTTAGTTAAATCAGCTGTCAGTGTAATCAATCATCATTGTAATGTTTATTTTGTAGATCCTAGACAGCTGTTGTGTATAATTGTTCTTACAGCATGGTTGCCTCTGTCTTTCAGAAATACAGCATTTGTTCTACTGCAAGGAAAATGACTGGGGATTCAGTCACTTTTTTGCTTGGAATGTGAGTTTTGACAGTTTCTCCATCTCTGTTTTATAATTCTTACATTTCGTCTAGGTTACATCATTTTTCTGCTTGTCTTCTCCCACACTTTCTTGTCTGAGTGTTTTATATAATCAGTATGATAGGTTTTCCAAGATATAGAGGTGAACAACTGATCAGTAGACTGATCTTTGGTGAGAATAACATGTTCTGAATGGTAAATAATCATTCAGTGACATAGGATTGCCTCAGGTAAAGAGAGGTGATCTGATATTGTCATGGTTTGCAGGTTGAGAAGTCCAAGGGTCAGACCCCATCAGAGGCATGTATGATCCAGTCTTAAAAGGTCTTTGAGGAGCTGTCATTTTTGGACATGACTAATGTTTTCTTCAAGGCTATATTTTGCTTTTCACAGATTAGCAGATATAAATAAGGATTGTGAAAAAAAGGAAAATCTTTGTTTTGTGTCACATTGTAAAAGAAAAAAATGCTAACAATCACAAGAGTTTTTTGACAGTGAGATGTAAATAATGAAAAAGAATAACCTGATTGAAAATATGCTGAAATATATGACTGGTCAGATCAGGTGATGTGGTTTTGATATGTAATGGTCTGGTCTGTTAGAGAAAAAAAAAAGGAGGGTTGTGGGTACCACAGACGTTCTGGCGTTTATTGTGTTTGCTGTGCTTCAAGTTCCTTTAGGGAAGGCTTTTTCATATTTTACATGTTCATATTCTTAACAAGCCATGAAAGAAACCAACTCGTCATGCAATAAAAAATAAACAACAGAAAATGAAGAATGTATGCACACAGACATGCACACACGTGCATGCACACATACACAGTCACACAGAGACTTTAACATAATAGTGACTTGGCCATCATGATAACTCGATACCTTTTGTCAGATATTTATTAACATACTTTAACAATTGATGAACCTGAATTTTGTAAAAGTTTTCAAACTGTAAAAAGTTTTCGAACTGTAAAAGGTTTTTTCTGTGTATGGTTGTTTTTTTTTTTGCAGTTGATCAAAGTGTGAAATAGCTGGTTGCAACTGAGAGCTTTTGACTGAACAAAAAATTAGAAAAATTAGACTTTATTTTTTCCTGTTGACAGGTATTTTCTCATGCCTCAGTTTGGCTCAGCAACATGTAAACAATATATCAATAAAATACTAGCCTAGAAATGGTTGGTTTCATTTATTGGTCGTAATCCATTAATCATTTGATGGAAAATTACAGCAGGATCTTAAATTGTTCCATTTCTCTTAAGTTTAAGATGTGGTTTGAATATGTTATGTTTATACATCAGATTATCAAGTAGAATAAAAACATGAATGATCTCATTGTATATAATTTTGTTTGTTTGTATGTTTGTTTTTCCTTTCCACCTTTTGACTGTCGGAGAATTGTCGCCCTTTGTTTATGCTGAGCAAAAGCAGAATTTCCGTTTGACCCATCTGCTGAACAAAACAGAATCCCATCCACAACTTACTTGGACAGCTGAGGTGAAAGCCAGTGTATCTCCACAATGTTGCCTTCCATCTGGCTGCTGTGTGAATGAAATATTTGTGCCATGTTCCCCATCTATGTTTGACCACCTATCAGCCTACTTCCATCTTACTCCTCCTCAAGATAAATGTCCACTTACGTACCATATCAGTTAACTGTTAGTAGACTTTGCATCACAGCAGAAACCACCCGCTTTGCATGGTAGAGTGTTAAGAGACCTGTGATCAGACAGCCACTGGCTCTTGAACAGCATTTGACCGGAACTGACAAGATAGTGGGTGACTCAATGGCCAGCAGGATTCCATCACTGTGCAGTGTGGTCGCCATGGTCATGTACGGTTGATGTGAATGGATCAGCTGCCGGACTGAAGTATGCTGGAACACACCCTGAATTTGTTGAGAGACTGCGTGTTGAAATTGCTGCATATGAGACATGTAAATATAATGCTTCTTGTAAACATGGTTTTTCCGATAATGGTATGAGCAGCTTAACTCTTTCCTAATGTAACCCAACAGTGCCAGTCTTTCACAGCGTTTCCCTGTGCACATGCAGTGTGCATGGTCATGCAGCTGTTGCCTGTGTAACAAATTAAGCACTTTGCGGTTCTTGAATATTAGTTATTAGACCACTGACCTAGTTTTATAATCAGTAGTCTTCGATGAACAAATTCAATGTCTAAAGCCTAAAACAGGTTGTAGATTACTAAGAAAAAAGACATCATTTGTTTGGTAATGGTGTGCTCAGACAACCGATCCCAGTACTTTGCGGTATGTTGTGAGCAGGTCATAGCTCTTGAGTGTATAGGTAGGCAGTACTTTTTGAAAAGGTTAAGAATGATGTTACTGACTGGCATGCAAAAGTGGGATGGTGCATTACAAGCTTTGTTGACAGAAGAGATCTTTATGTTGCAGGAAATGCTGGATCCAAAGAGAGGCTTTATACAGGATGATAAAATCACTCTGGAAGTACATGTGGTGGCCGACGCCCCTCATGGTGTCTGGTAAATTGCATTTCAAATAAAGCAGTGAAATGAATGTTTGAGTCTCTTATTTTCTAGGAAAAGTCTGTTGTGGCATAAAATGTACCTCTGTCCAAGGAAGAGGGGGGGGGGGATTGCATAAGATAGAGTATTACACTCGTGACTCTCTTTCATGTAACTGAAAATTGTAGTATGTCTTTTCCCATACAATTTTTTTTGTACATTGTTTTATAGATTGCAGAAAGTGGACAACGTTGTGCTATAGCTTTCATCGTATCATCTTTAGTAATGTTTCTGTCATGTGTTATGAACTTGCTGTGATGTGTGAAAAAACCTGACATTTCCTCCTCATGAAGATTAAAAGCACCTTGTTCTTTCACATATTCTAGTGTTTTCAGGAGATGTCACTTCTCTGAAATGGTTTATAGAACAAGGAATTTCCACAATTTTGATTTAACCCTCTTGTATTCAGATTCTCTGAGGCCATATTCCCCCTAGTTTTCAGATTTTTTTTGTGAATTTAGCCTTAAAATGGGTATGTATGGTGTATGCTTCACCACAACCAAAAGTCTCTAGAGCTACGAAATTCCGCATGTATGGTCACAAGGCTTTGTTCTATACTGTGAGCAAGATTTTGTGTGTCTCGAGGTGAAAGGTCGTGTCACTGTCACCAAAATGTCACCCAGTGTGTCACATGCGATGGTGACAATTCTAATACAGCACACCAACATGCAGTTTTCCTATGCACATGCATGTTAGTGTTGTAAAATGAAAGCTGCGGCCCAAGTGAGATGATCTGTCTTCTGTCCGCCTGCTCAGTCCCCACAGGTAATCCACAGAATGTCGCACACAACTAGTGTCAATTGTCACTACTGAACAGTTACTGTAGATACAAGCACAGTTCCTTATTGTTTTTCTGTCACTGTTCTAAGCACCTTATACATGTCCATATGTATTTACACACTGTATAGCTGTACAGTGAGGAAATTGAGTAGAGTGTCGGTGCCAAGTGTCATCAAAGCACTGTCACCATAAACTACAGGTAAGCATATATACACGTACACACAAACACAGAGACTAGCAAACTGCCCTACTGTTGAGCCACTTTCTGCGCATGGTAGTCATGGAAACAGTCATTCTTATGAAAGCATAAAGGCATCTTGCAGAAAGAACACATATATGACGTTTCTATGCGTCGTCCCTTAGTTGTCATACGGAATAATCAGTACAGAGACATAGCCCCGCATTTCGTCAGGTGTTGTGTCGAACCATAGGGAGTCAGGTGTGCCCTTAACTGCTTGTTTTTGTTGAGCGTATCTGTTAGTTTCTTCTGCTACTAGTTGAAAAAATGTGAGAGGTAGAAAAAAAGAAATAATCTAGTGCGGTGGCAGTGTTCGGCAGTGAGTGCGCAGGGCCTGTCGGCTGTTGGAATGCGGCCACGTTGACAGGATGTGTAGCCGGTCGCCATTGTTTTGCAGAGTGGCGAGTAGCACGTGGTTCTCAGGGTCGCTTTCACCATTTTCCTCCCCTTCATTGGTGCTGATTTCAACATCATTTTCTTCTCCTAACTCTCCATTTTCATACTTCTCCACTTCTTGCATAATTTGATCCCACTCCTCCGCTGAATACTCAGGAATATCATCAAACTCGCTGTTGTTAGCAGATGACGCCATTGTGAAAATTGGTCAGTCTCACGCACAACTCTTCGCTTGCAGTTTCTCCTCTTTCTTAGTGAATGGAAGTGGTGCCAGCATCCAAAAATAGTGCTACCACATTACTGTGCTATAGTGGGAAATCCCCAAGAACTTTTAGTGGCTCTCTGAGTATTTTCACGGAGTCAGCACGTGATGGAAAAGTACCGTACACATGCGGCGGGCAGCTCCCGTCTGCGGCCGTTACGAAATCTAGCACGCTGTCTCAGCGCTCCCGTCTGCGCCCGTTATGAATACAAGAGGGTTAATAAGCCTCAAGTGTTGTTGAAATAATATACTATGCATTTGTCACAGCTGGGATTCCAAGAAGCACACAGGTTTTGTTGGTCTGAAGAACCAAGGTGCTACCTGCTACATGAACTCATTATTGCAGACCTTCTTCTTCGCCAACAAACTGAGACGGGTAAGATGGGCAAGTGTCTTGCAGTGAAATCAGATATTTTCTATAGTTAATATATTTAGAGTAGCTGAGTTTCATGTAATTTTGAAAAAAGTAAATCAATATGTAATTCACATTTGAATAGGAAATGTGCAGGATTATAGTTGTATCAGCAAGACTGCCAATGTTCAGAGAGTGTCTGCTGCTAATGAAATTGACTTTGCAACCAGGGAAGTGCTAACTGTAACCCTTAGTATTTGGGAAATGCACTGATGTGTAGCTTAAAGAGCCATTTCGAAATGTGCTGGCATTTAAAGCCCCTGTCATTTGGGAAACGCATGCACTTATAGAGTATGGATGTCTGTCTTCAAATGAGAGGCAGAAGTTGCATAATCGGCACATGTTTTACTGGACTGTGTTACTGGAATCGGCAGTGATTTAACAGCATTAAGTTTGTATACATTTTGAGCGAAAATGAATATGACTGATCGATGTGTTGGAAAATATTTGAAAATATTGAAAAAGATAAAATTGTTAGCCTGTTTGAATAGACATTTCAGGTTGAAATTTAATGTCAGCAGTTATTTGGGGTAATGAACAGTGATGACTAAGGTTTCGAATCATGGGTATTGGTCAGAAGTGCTGAATCTAGATGTAGATCAAATCATGGAAATTGACCATTGTTTTTGTATTGATTACCATTATAAGTGAAAATAACAAGGCAAGCTCACTTTGAAAATTTATAGTAGATGTGAATTTTGTTTGATTTAACCCGTTCCCAGCCTGCTATGAGAGCCACTCGTGGAAACCAGAAATCACTATGCCTGTCTACGAGTGTGTCTTGTAGTACCTTCGTCACGGAAACAGGGAAAATCTAAATACGAGACGACCGTATAAAATGTCTCCATCTCTAGTACTGATGTCAAAAAAAGGGTTCTTTCCCTTCAATTGACCGGCCACTGACCATAGGATATGCAAATTGCGAGTTGAGAGGTTACAACTGATTAGCGAATTCAAGATGGCAGCGCAACCTGGCACTTCGTCGATGCGTTTCATTTTCAAGCGTTGCACTGTGCAGTTTTAGATGAAATTCTAAATGATCAAGATAGTGGTGAAGAAGACGTTGAAGGATCAGATCCTGATACTATTGAGGAGGAGGAGACAGATGGGAATCATCACCATCCACTTTTATTGGAGATAGGTGCTGGTGATGACGTCGATCTATTGTTTGTTCCACATGACAGCAGTGAAGAAAGTGCCATTAGCGAGGGTGACGAAGTGGAAATGGCGAAACCATGCCATCAACAAGCACTGCACCCCCTCCTGTCATGAGGGGACGGGGTCGTGGACATGGTAGGGACTCAGGACAATGGCGAGGGTCCCGTGGAAGCAGCCAGGGGCAACAGCTGATCAAAGAATGGCGAGAAGCAGATGCACAGCCCCCAAATTTGAACTGTACTGGTCCAAGATGGTGCTGTACAGAGTTCCAGTCTTCAGTTCCGTCATGACCAGAAACCAGTTTCAGGCAAGTAGCTGTATTTTTCTTCTTTTATTTATTTTTTTAACTGCTTGATTCTTCATTCCTCCACTATTTATTTTCCATATTTCTCATCTTTACCCTATTTCCTGCTGAAATCACATAATTATGGCAAATAATGACTGTATGGATAGGGGGGACTCTGTGTGTGTGTGTCTTTGTATGCATGTGTGCCCACATGTGCACATAAGCATTATTTATTTCTGTATGCAAGTTTTCCATACAAGTTTGTTCATTTTGTAAAACACAGAAGCATTCATCCACAGCAGTTTTTTTTATTTTGTACCATTGTGGTGTTTTTATATTCATGTGTGTGTGATACTGTTAGTATGTGTTTGTGTGTATGTGTACATGTGTGTGTGTGTGTGTGTGTGTGTGTGTAGGCTTTGTGTGTGCGTGTGTGTGTGGTGTGTGCACATGTGTGTGTGTGCACCCAATGGTGAGTCTGCTTACTTATCTTGAAACTTTTATTCTGTATTTCAGATTCTTCTTCAGTTTCTGCATTTCAACGAGAATGCAGCCATGCCAGTGCAAGGTGATCCAGGGTGCGACCGGCTCAGCAAGATTCAACCTATTCTGGATCATCTGTATGAAAAGTTCCAGGAAGTTTATTTTTCCATTCTACAGTGTTCCATTCTACAGTGTTGTTTTTTTTCTCACCTGTGTGTGTGTTCATGATTTTGTCAATGCTGTGACCAGACAGAGTGCCATCAGTGAAAGAAGACCAAGTGGAGTGTAGAATAATTCCCGTGTATGTTTCTTTGAACCACAGTTTGGACAGACAAAAAAAGAACACCATCCCCTAAAATTATGAAGCAGGAAATGCAGACAACCTGAGGACTATGTCCAAGCCTATGAAGTTTAGTATGACAAGAGCTGGATTCCTATATAGAACAGCGTGGCAGTAATGTGAGTACAATATGTTCAGAAACTCTAACACAGTTCCTACAGTGTTTTGTGTGATAACAAATGCATACAACGTGTGTGTGGGTTTTTCTTTTTTTTTTTTTTTTCAACAGACAGTTGTTTATTTTTTTCTTCAGACTTTTTTTTCCCATAGTTGTCATTTTGAACATTTACCAATAAGTGTTACTCTGTAACAATTTGGACCACACTGTATACTTACAGACAGTGATGTTGAGTAAACACTAACAGAAGTTTTTGTCAGTGTTTTACAGGTTTTATGTGCTGTAACATGTGTATGTGTTCAGAAACTGTTCTTTTGTTGTAAAACCACCATTTATTATATCCCAGTCCATGCCCTTACGGGCAACAAAATTAAATTATTCTTATATAGCATCATGGCTTGGGTATAAGGAAAGATTAGCAGAAAATCTAAGTCGTATGTCAACAAATGAATAAGCAGTGATGGAGATACTGAACCTACCCCAAATTGTAAAATGATGTCCCTTTCTAGTAGAATTGGGGTACCCCCAGTAACATATAGATTATTACACGGAGGGACATTTATTGAGAACAGTATGAATCCCAGGTGTTTGTAATGAGCAAACACCAAAAGGTATTTTTGCTGTGTTTAGTGGGCTTTTATGTGCTGAATTGTTTTAAAACTCTCAAATTGAAAACGAAACAAAAACTGTTTTATCACGTTATTAGTGTGCGCATCATTATTACCAACAAAATCAAATTAGAATGATGTGAAATTGTAGAGAAGGGTATAAGGAAGTAATTCATACAAAATCTAACAAATAACTCAATAAATGGATGAGTAATGCACAGTGAACATACCGTAAAAAGCATAATTAGGCCCCTTTTTACGTAGAAAATAGGACCTTAATTATGAGCAGATTATCATCAAGAATAACATTCCTTGGGATTTTTATGACTGTCATGTGCTAGTGCTGATTTTGAATAAACAGTAAGACCACTTTTTCAGTGTTTTGACTGATTTTGTTTGGCGCAGTGTGTTTGTGTATACTCGAAACCTGTTATTTTTGGTGAAATTTTTCTAATTATGTCAATCTCTGCTACACTTATTATCAACGTAAGTCATTTTGACAGGACATTGTAGACAAATGTATAACAACAAAACATGCCAAAAATCAGAGAGATTTGTCAAGAAATAAGTGAGCAATAACCATTTTGCTGAACTACTCCAAAAAGCTAAATTTTACCTCAGCATACAGTTAATGTGCTATTATACTATGGCAGTGAAGGGGTTAAAAGGCTGTATTTCATTAATTGTGGTATTTTGTTAGAAACGTCAACATTTAGAGTGTTGGAAGTGTCGGCATCACTGAAGCCGAAGGATCCATTTCAGTACAATGACAATTTTGCTTTTGATCAGTTTTATTTGCGTTAACTTTGTAATATGTGTATTTTTAACCTTTTCAGTTTTTGGAAATATTTATTCATGTATTTACTATTGTTATTGATATAGCCTATAAAGCTTAAATAATATGCAGATCATGATTCATACATCACCAGATAAGGAGTTTTGTTTTGGGTCGACATTATTCATAAAATCTAATATAACTTAATATATTGTAGCTCAGATTACGGTTTGTTTTGCCAGTGATTAGAAAGTGATTTCTTCAGCATATGTTGTGCATTGAAAATAACACCTTAACATAGAAAATGATTAAAGTTAATAGGCCATTGTTATTTTCCCAACCAATTTTCAGTTTCAAGTTATGGTGTTGCTGCTTTTTTTTTCTTAATTATTTCCATCAGTTCATAGAAAAGTTATTTCTTGAACATATCATACACATGACATAATCGTTTCATAGAGACTAAATAATTGGAAAATATATGTAATGATGGGAACATGAAAATGGCCAGCACACAGGAAGAGGCTCAAATCAGGGGCCTGATAGGCTCTAAGGGTTCGTATGTAGACTCCAAGAGGTCTCGTCTCAGAGGCTAGACTTTAAAAAAAAAAAAAAAAAAGTGCCACAGATAGAAATGGGTTTTTACAGCTCTCAAGGGGATGGGGTAAGCTGCGCTGTAAAGATGCCTCAGAAAGAAAGGGGTTTATACAGCCCTCAAACACATGCGGTATGCTGGGCTGTAAAAAGAAACTGAAATGCTATGCTACATTTAATACAGCGTTGAAGTATTTTTGAATGACAGTGATGTGGACATAGAGTGAAACTGCAGTGACACTAGTATTTATGATATAGTACAAAATCAGTGGTGAGAATAATGTTTTGCTGTTCAATCCTGTCAGGCAGTGTACATGATGCCCACAGAAGGCGATGATGGCATCAATAGTGTGCCTCTAGCACTACAACGAGTCTTCTATGAGCTGCAGTTCAGTGACAAACCTGTTGGAACCAAAAAGCTGACACGTTCTTTTGGGTAAGTCGCGTCTATCTTGAAAAGTTTGAATCTGGTAGAACTTCACATTTCAGTCCATAGTATATAATTTGGATAGTGCACTTCAGAATTAGGATTTTAAACCTAAGATATAATCCTTGCCAGTCTTAATTCTGAATTTTGTTTGGCAGAAACTACTGTGCATTTGTAATCTTTTTTTTTTTTTTTTTTTTTTTTTTTTTTTTTCGCTGTCCCATCTTCTGTGCCAACTCAGTGGCATTGCACCCACGCTGCTCATTCCGATACCCCATCCACAGCCACAGCCTGGTCAGTCCCGCCACAGAACCAGCACGGGCAATCCACAAGGAGCAGTCAGTGTCAAGGTTGTCAAGAAGCAACCCACCGGAGGAGAAACCGCACTGACGCCGAGTCACTTAGGTGGTGTTCAGTGGCGCCTGTTCTGATCCAACATACGCAGGACACCAGCTACTAAGCCCCATACTGACGACAATAATTGCTTAGTTGCAGAGCCGGCGTGAGTGAGCTCTCTCTCTGGAGGGCACCACCACGTCCGTCCATCGACAGCCCCCATGGACTCACCGATACCGGTGACCCCGACGGAACTAAACCAAGGTCACAGACGTGGAGAGGACATCGAAATTGCGGTCACCATGAGAGCAGGGCATGAAGGGCCACAGAATTTGACACTTTTTTTTAAATGCTAATCGATGAGGATGATTAAGATGATGCTACGGATTTCCATTCCGGTCTGAGACTGAATGACAGGGCTGTACTCTACGCTTCCTTTCATAATATATCCTGGCGTCAACCAGGCCCGAGAGATACAGACACCTGCAGTGTTGGTCAGGAAATTTGAGCAACACTCTCAGAAACGCATCCATTAAGTGGATGAAACTTGACTGTGTGGTCCCAGTCTTCCCAACTGAGCCTATAGCAAACTCAACTCTGGGTTGGAGCCGGTCGGAGCAGAAATATCCCACATGACTGATGGGAATCGAACCCACGACCTCCCAGCTGGGTGTCCTCAATGCTAACCACTTCGCCACGGCGGCTGGTATTTGTAATCATTCTGCAGAACGAGTATTAAAAAGTGGTAGATTTGAAAAAAGGTATATTGTGGTTTCATTTAGAACCTTAAATATCATTTATGGTGCTGACTGTGCCTAGATTTGATATAATAGTTGATCTTAAGAGGAAAGAATGTATCCTTGCAGCGTGTGGAAGAAACACATGTGAGTGTGAAAGTTCCCCATACTATAGTGATCCTTTCTTGACAGATGTGGAGCTGCTGAATACTACGTTTTTGGTGTACCATGCTAACATTTTATTTACAATGCTATGCTGTACCAGAGACAAAAGTTGAGAGAGAAAAAAAGAAACTCTTCATGAACTTAGCAGCAGCTCTAAAAGAACAGAGAGAACTTTGACTATAATATTTCATTTAAAGATAGCCAAGTTCAGTAAGGAGACAAAGAAAAGGCAGAAAAAAAATTTCTGAAGAGGATCACAGTTTTGTTGCTTTATTGCTTGGTTCTGTTCAGCTGTGTTGATTTGTTTTATAAGTTATAGGCCAAAACCATATCATGACCAGCGAGATTTCCATCTTTATAGTTTGCCATCATGTCATGTGCAAAGTGGAGTGTGACTGAACGTGCTAACAAATCTGACTAGTATATGACAGGAGTGCTACAATTAGATTTGAGATGCTACACTTAAAATATCAGAATGCTACACCTAGTGCACATTGACAGCTCTACAGTCCTCAGCATTAGTTTGTTATTCATGAGATAACCAGAACTGAGGCATACAAGATGAGATGCATGGGAGAGTGACTAGCACTTGCTGTATTAATAAGCTTTGAATTATGATAATCATTGTGTTCCTTGTCTCGTTAGTGTCGCCTGTGGGTAATTGTAGCAGTTGGTGTCATACTTTCTAGGAACAAACTCAGGCTGGCAAATAAAAGTTCTTCATCCTCTGTTGGTCAGTTTTGCCTGTGGGTAGTCTTGGCAGTCGGTGTCTTACTTTTTGGGAACAAAGGTTGGCTGGCAAATAAAAGTTCTTCATCCTCTGTTGGTCAGTTTTGCCTGTGGGTAGTCTTGGTATTAGTATTATACTTTCGGGGAACAAAGGTAGGCTGGTGAATAAAAGTTCCTCATTCTCTGTTGGTCATTGTCGCCTGTGGGTAGTGTTGGTATGAGTATCATACTTTTGGAACAAGGTAGCTGGTGAATTAAAGTTCCTCATTCTCTGTTCGTCAGTGTCGCCTATGGGTAGTCTTGGTATTAGTATCATACTTTGGAAACAGAGTAGTGTAAATGAAAGTTCCTCATTCTCTGTGGTCATGTCGCCTGTGGATAGTCTGGTAGAGTATCATACTTGGAACAAAGGCAGCTGTAAATAAAAGTTCCTCATTCTCGTTGGTCAATGTCGCTGTGGGTAGTCTTGGTATTATATTATACTTTTGGGAACAAAGCAGGCTGGCAAGTAAAAGTTTCTCATTTGCTGTCGGTTGTGTAGCCTGTAAGTTCATGTCGAAAAAAAAAAGAGCAAAAGGAAATGAAAGCCAGAGAAAGGTTCAAAGAGCGAAGGAAAGGGTTGCTTTTCAGTGGGAATGTGAACTGGAAAATCAAAAGGCTAGGAGTAGACTGGGTTGTTTGGGCTTCGCTCCTGCCCTATACCTGTATTTTAGATGCTGTTTTACTGTTGATGCACTAGGTGTCTGTGATGTTATAAGAGTCACACCTAGTCTTTTTTTCCCCAAGTGGAGTTTGCATACATGACTGCAAGTGGCTTTTGTAAAATGACATGTGGAATTAAAAAGATAAGTATGATATTAATGTGCTAGTGGTTTTTTTTTATGCATTTAAGATCAGGAGTTGACATAGTGATGTGTCTTGTCAACATGTTATTAGAGTATTCTTTGTGGGATGGAGAAAAAGTGCAGATATTTGATTGAGCTGCATGATGGGGTGTCACTTTAGTTGTCTTTGTAAAAAAATTGATAGACTAGAAGGCAACCAAAATTAAAATTATTTAGGGTTTTATTCTTGATGTAGTGTTGACACTAAATTTTGTTATTATTAGGTGGGAGTCCTTAGATTCCTTCATGCAGCATGATGCACAGGAGCTATGCCGTGTGGTAAGTGTAAAGTATTGTGATCATAGTGTTGTTTATAATGTGTAAAGTTACCAGTATAAACTTTTGACAAGTGCATTTTGTATGCAGAGCCGGATTTGACAATACATTCATCATAATGTATGTATTGACTGATGAATTGTGATTGTTATATTCATCATAATGTGTGTTGACAGATGAATTGTGATTTTTGCAGTCTTTGAGAAATGATGTGCCATTTTCAAGTTTTTGAAAGCCTTTGAAATATGACTGGGGTAAGTGAAGAATCTTATGGTTGCTGAAAAATCAAGGCATTCTTTAAAATGATGATATTGCGTTCAACAAAAAGTTTGGGAACCAAGTTTCAGTCCAACTACAATGTGTTCAGTGGCATTTCTGTTACTGGACTCCACTTATCACTCGCATTGTGGAGAGTTGCATCCTTTGACAGTGTCTGGGTGCTTCAGTCAGGTCTGTGGCCAGTATGACATTCTTTTTCTTTTTTCTTTTTTTTTTTTTTTTTTAGCAAATTAACCCCAAAGATATGTAGGATTTGTTGCTTCAGTGACAAGTGGTTAGGGTGGTTTTAGAGGGCATAATAGGAGAACTGGCTGCAAAAACATCACACTGACAGGTCATAAGAATTTTACAAGCTGGGAAAAAAAAGTCATTTAATCTTGTGCGAAAGGTCTGTGAAAACAGGTTTGATGGTGTTTAAAAAGGTCTTTTTAACGATATGTCGGAGTTTGTGAAAATCCTGAAAGTGTTTGTTGAAGGCTTTCAAAGTTCAGACCTGCTTCATGATTCACCCATTGCTTCTAAGTTTCAAACCCCAGACTATGAGAATAGGGATAAGTGGAAAAAAAAACAAAAAACATCTTGTTGCCTACAAAACCTACAGTTTGGTTTCACTTCCTGGTGGTTTGCCTGAGATGTTTCTCCTCACTTCCAGGACTCGCGGAATAGCAATCATGTGATGCTGGTGGCGTAAGTGTTTTCACTCATGCAGTTAAATGGCACCAAAGAAGCAACGTGAAACTATTTCTGAATCAAAAGTCCCATGAAGAAAAGGAAAGTCAAATAGGAAAGCTTACTGGCATTGGCTATAAAAACAGGAAACCGAGATTATCAGCAGTCACCAGTCAGATACCTGTCAAAGTTCACAGCAAAAAAACATAATTCATATCCTGTGCTGAAGATGAGTACAGGGAACTGTGTTTTACAAATATTACGATTGTTGACCTAGAAACTGTTAAACTTCCAAGATGGATCTCAAAATGTTGATGCTCAGATTACATACACCTGCTTACTACCACCCCCAGGCAGGAGAACTCTTTTGGGATCTGAGGATTTCTGAGAAAACCACCTGACTTTCAGAAGCAGAAAACAAACATCTGAGGGGGAAAAAGATGGGTATGAACGTCTGTTGAAAAAAAGAGTTGCGAAATGGTTGATCCCCTAGAGTCTCATATCGTATCCAGGTCACGATGATTCTACATTCAAAGCATTGCCACCCATGACTTTTCTGGTGGTGCTTCTATGTGCGTTTATCGGAGGCTGTCAACTCAAGTGGGTAGGATATGTATACTGTGTGGATGGAGATAGTCTCCCAAAGAGACTGTTCTGTGGCAAGCTGCTGGAAGGCAATTGTTCCCATAGAGGACAAAAGAATGCTACAAAGATACACTGAAGGCCTCACTGAAGTGCTGTAGCATCTCCCCTGCCTCCTGGAAAGTAGCTGCGCAAGAGCGCTTAACCTGGTGCACCATGATCAAATCCATAATGAAAGACTTTGAAACGAGGCAAGTAGAGGCACAGGAGCAGAAATGTCAGCATTGGGAAAAACAGATCAGAAACCGCCTTTCAGCCTGGCTCATCTCCAAGTCTGCCCTGTCCACACTGCAACAGGCTTTTCAATGTGAGGATTGGCATAATCAGCCATCTTCGTACACACACCACCACCCAGTGATAGAAGTGGCGTCGTCTTCACAGCGAAGGACAAACAGTGACAACTTGCATGTATCAGACCAATGACGGGCAAATATGTAGGTAAATGGATTTGTTCAGCCATTTTTCTGGTTTTGTATTAAGTATAGGCTTTGTCTAATGATGTCTTGCATGTTACAAATCGTGAATCAAGACAAGACATTTGAAGAAGGCACAATTGCCAATTGTTTTACTCATTGTTAATGATTGAAAAAAAAACAACAACAGAAAAACAGATTTGGTTGCATTGATCAAATATCAGTCAAATCATTTCTGACTTGACTTCATTGTTTTTTTTTGAATAGGCGTTTGTGTACATTCAAACAAGAGAGCATGTCAGTTAATGATAAATCCTTGTGTACATTCAGACGAAGAGCATGTCAGTTAACGATAAATCCTGTCAGGGTTATTACAGCCAAAATAAGGACCTTAGAAATTCATTTGTGGAAAAGGCACTAAGTTCATACATTGTGGAAAAGGCACAAAGTTCATACAATTGAAAACATTCATTATGGTACTGAAAATTGTGGAACTATTGTGGAGGAATACTTTGAGGCCCTGGTGGGTCTGTAAGCTGTCGGATTGATGAAGTTATTAGCTGCAAGGTTGGGACCTACCAGAGTTGATGTAGGTTTTGTGATTCAGATGGGAAGACTGGAACCTTGTGAGTTTCATCCATTCCATGAATCTGTATCAAAGATTGTTGCTTTTTTTTTTTTCTTTTTTTTCTTCACCAAAACGTTTGTGTGCATCGCTTGTGCTTGCTTGAGGCCAGTGTATGTTATGAAAGGAAGTGTAAAATAGCACAGCCCTGTCATGTCGTCTCAGACCAAATCGATCTTCATAGCATCATCATATAATTTATCATAACTACAAAAGAAAGTTTGAAAATGAGGTTTTGTGGTTCATTTTGAGCTTAGTTTTCATTTCCCCTGCACATCTGTGTCTGTGGCAAGTTCATGCCTAATTCTTGGATTGTAAAATGAACATGATGGCTCCCTGCTCGGGGTAAAGTCTCTTTCAAGTGACACAAAAGCAGTGCAGTGTCTCTTCTGATGGGTGTCCTCACTGTGAACTAATACTGATTGCTCTCTGTGGGACTGCTAATGCTTAGTCTTCTAGGGGATGAGTCTGTAGATATGTGAGTTGTAATAAATGGCAAAGGGTTGTGATATGGAGAAGGCATGGAAGATGAGATTCAAAAGAAAAAAAAAAGTGAATTGATGTTGTACTCTACACACTTGTGAATAATAATGTATTGAATCTGCAATGTTACTCATGGCTGCATTTTTCCATGTTGTCATGTCTTTTCGTAGGGTTTTGGGTTTTTTTTTTCAGTTGTTAGACAACATTGAGAACAAGATGAAGGGTACTTGTGTGGAAGGCACCATTCCTCAGCTGTTTGCTGGAAAAATGCTGGTAAGTCTACAATTGCCCACATTCTTGCTTTTGAGTCTGGATATGTATGACTACAGACCTGTTTTCACCATACTTTGTACACAGTTTTGGTGACAATACTAAGAATAGGACAAAGAAAAAAAAAAGGAGAAAATTTAAAGATAAAGTTCTTGAGCAGTAAATGCACATGCAAGTTGAAACCATTGTGGGGCTTTGACCAAAGACCAAATTCATATCAGGCTGTGTGTGCTACTTTGACAACGTGCTGTGAAACATTTAAGAAAGAAAGAGCATACAAATAAAAACTGATGATGAAGCATGAATTTTTGCCAAAGTATGCTGATCTCAGGTTTGAAAGTAATTCGCAAGATCAAATGGTCACTACCTGGAAGAAGCCTTCGCAATATGATGACAGATGAAAATGAACCAAAATCCCCCCAACCCCTCCCCCACCCCACCTTCCCTGCACTTTAACAGAAATTTAGTACACACTCTTTGTGGTTAGTAGGTTCATTTTTGTTGAAAAGAACACATGCAGCAGTTTTAGGGTAAACAGGTCTGTGACTATGACAGATCTTTGGCATTCATGATTGAAAATTGTTCAGGAGCATGTGTACAAGAAAATCAGATGGAAGGCCTTGATGGACTGGTAGTTTTGAAGTGAGGAATTTTATGCATTAGAAATATTTGCAGTTTTCCATTTATCAGAATATGACTTTGTGCAACAAATAAGCAAGTGGACAGAGAGTGATTAGTAAAAACAATGATATACTTGCATGGATTTGACTTTTTTTTTTTTTTTTAGTTCACGTTTAATCTGGTCTTTACTCAACATCAAGAGAGAATAAAATGTTTCCTTGTTTTATGAATTGGAATGGCAAGTTGTATATGTTGATCTTTTTTTTTTTTCCCAGTCCTACATCAAGTGCAAGAATGTGGAGTATGGATCAGAGCGTGAGGAAACCTTTTTTGATATCCAGTTGAATGTCAAGGGCAAGAAAAATGGTAAGTATGGGTTTGTTGTATTTCGGAAGAAACTTGCTTGACATCATATACTGTACCATATCAAACTATGTGTAAGCTGTGACCTGTTTATTAGCTCTTTTTCACCACTTTTGAGGTGTATGCAGTTTTAAGACTCTGAGATTGTTATGATTCGTTCCATGAGCTTTCCTGCTATATTTTGCAAGAAAACTCGCAAGAGATGTGAAAGTCAACAAATCCTCCCATCAAATCAAGGAGGCTACAAAACAGGTAAAAGTACATGGGAAAATGCGGCCGCTTTTGCCTATGAAGTGTACAAAGGATTCCAAAGAAAGGAAGAAACAGTAGCTGTTGCAATAGATTTGGAAGATGCATACAGCAAAGTCCAGTTCTCGCTTCTCATGGAACTACTTGACTATGGAGTCAGTAAGACACTTACACGATGGATAGCAGCGGCACTTCGGGAGCGAACCGTCAACCTACGATTTGGAGATTGGACTTATGAGCCTTATAAACTTTCCATGGGATTACCTCAAGGTTCTCCTCTTTCCCCTGTTTTGTACAATGTCTAGTCTCTCTACACTAAAGGCCTAGCAGACCTCAACAGAAACGGAATTGCTCGAGTGATGACATTTGCAGATGACGGTCTGATCTACAAAGCATCAAAGAATGCTGAAGAAAAAACGAAAGCAGTTCCAACAGTTGAACAACATTGCTCAGTGGTGTCAAGAAACTGGATCGTCCATCAACCCAACAAAAGCCCAGACATTAGTCTGCACTCTCACAACAAGACATCAGGACAAGTACCCTCACCAGTTTCGTTCAGTGGAATACCAATTGAATCAACCGACAACTACGCTATTTGGGTGTGGGCTTTGACAAAATGCTAACCTTTAAGAAGCATGTTGAGAATATTGTTCTTAAATGCAAAAAAGGCTTATCTGCCATGAAAGCAATGGCAGCTAAAGGCATTGAACAGCGCCATCTCTACTGACTGTATCACGCACTTGTACTCAGTGTGATAGATTATGGATGAGGGCTTACAACACTGTCCAGCAGCAACCTTCTCAAATTAGAAAGAATTCAAAATGAAGCAATGAGATTGATCCTGGGAACCACAAAGGACACACCAGTTCAAACTATGCGATACCTGCTCGACCTTCCTTCAATGCAGACAAGACACAAGCTGGAACAGGTGAAGGCATATTTGGCGTCATATACTATACCATGTCAGACGATAGCATTCAACGGCAGTTAGTCAGCTCTGCCAGGCCGAAATTTTTTGTGGCCAATGCAGTCCTAAGACAGTCACGTGACACCCACCCCACTTCCACCCCCGGAAGAAGCTGGTGTCCGCTTCCTGTACCCCATTCATCTTCGGCCTGCCGTCAAAGCAAGATAAGTCTTGTGCTCTGTCTCGCCTATACTCCTGCCTTGGTGTAAAGATTGCTGTGTATTGTTTCTTTGCTTGATCCTGTTGTGACTTGCGCTAAACCATGAGTATTCATGCCGTGTGAGGCTCCTGGTGGGATTGTAGTTTAATAATTTCTCTCCTTTCACGATCGTCGGTACTCTCGCGATTTTGTGCATTTTCGCACATCTCTCACGCGTTTTTCCCCTCTCGACTTTGTTTACTTCTTGCGAGTTGTTTTCAGTGCAATTTCTCGGCACTGTCTCGGTGCTCTCTTTGCCCCAGCTTAACGCATCTATCTCCTCGACATACCTTCTTGGTATTTTCTCTGCACGCGCTTCTTTGTTCATTTTCCACGATCGTACACTCGCCGGTCGTCGGCTGCTATTTTCTCCCTCACACGTCGTGTTTCCCACCATATCGCCGCCTCATGGCCGCCCGTACTACGTACTGGGTCTCACTCATACGGGTTTAGTGCTCAATATTTATCGTACTAGTATTCAGTATTTATCATACTAGTACACACTGTCCACATTAGTGTTAGAACTTTCGTTCTGGTGCAAGTTCATAATACTACACGTGATCGAGATTGCTATCTAACATTACTCAGCAGTCTCGCTGTTAGTGGCGTGTACAGGTAGTTCGAGTTTTCTGTCAGTTTCTCGTCTCCTTTACACGACACCACACGGCCAATCGAGATTAATTAACTTCTTCTCGATCGACCATCTTGTCTCCTCTTTGTGGTCGTGTGCTCCGGGTTTGCTCTGCCACCATTGCCCAACATGGTGAAGGACACGATGGGTCGAGCCACTTCAGTTTTCAGAAGTCGCTCCACACATTCCCGGAGAACCCGCGGGTCGATTCCGATCCAGAGCAATCCGTTCTCACGGAAGAACGTACGGTCAGGGTAGATGGAGTAGACTTTTCCGCGGAGGGGATGCGTGACCATTCCTCCTCTACCCAACAGACGGACACACGATCGCTGTGTCCGAAGGCTACTAGGCAAGCAGCCGCGATTTCTAAATGTCCTTTTTTTGACCTGCCCAGAAAGTCGAAGGGCAAGGCTCCCCTCAAAGGGCAGAGCCAAGTCAGAACTTCTCACCGAAATTCTCCCTCCCCCCTTCTCCATTGGCCAGCTTGCCCTCTAGCCTCCCGACGCACAATGAGACTTCTGTCTATCATGCTGCGTCACGCGACCCTCGGCCCCCGGGGAACTTTGCCGAGATGCGGACCAGCACGGGTGACGGGGCAGGACTGGAATCACCACCCGTCACTCGCCTTGATGATCCACATGTCAGTTCCCCCCCCCCCGAACTTGACACATGGACTCACAGCGCTCTGCCCCACCGGGCACAGGTGCCGCCAACACCTGTGCACAAGGAGCGCCATGACTCCGGAAGCGGTCTTATGGTCACCCCGTCGCACGACCTCGGTGGTGTCCATAATTCTGGGCGCGTGGTCACGCCGTTCCAAGAGCTCGGTCGTGTCCATGCACAAGGGCGGTCGACCAACCCCGATTGACTGTCACATTTTCCCCTAGGGGTTCAGGACGTTGGGGAGTCGACCTATTTGGCTCCCCACTTTGGCAACATCCGCGGTCCCGTTCCTCCGGGGGGAGGATCAACCAGTGGGGCCAAGGGTAATCTGACTTATTCCTCTGGGGGGAGGAACACCGTGCCGCAGCCTGACCAATCCGCACATAGGCGGGTAGGGGGCTCGACTACAGTGTCCTCCTCCGCACCACCACTAAGGCCCTCGCAGGCCCACACCAAGGACGTGTATGTGGCAGTGCACGTCCCTGGGCGGGTACGACAGGCCACGGCCCTCCGATACCCCCCCCCCCCCCCCCTGGTGTTTCAGGTTACCCGGGTCCCCGGGGACATTCTGCCCACACCCCAGGGACGCCACAGCCCGCATACCTCCCCGGGGACCGGTGGCTCTATGCCCCCGAGAGAGACCAGTGGCTTAATTCCAACACGCAACATGACCAGCTCCACGGTCGAATGTGGCACCCAGCCTCATCCACCAGGGTCGACCTCGGTCTCCCACCTCAGGCGCTGTCCAATCGGCAGGATGGGCTCCCCCAACCTAGCCTGGCCGCCGATCATAGAGCCACGAGGGACCCGCCCTCGCATTCCCCCACAACCCAGCTAGGGCGGGACCCTCACGCACCCCTGGAGTTGCCTCCTGACGAAGGTTCCACCCAACCCTTCCAGGAACAAGACCTCCTGAGGCTGAGGATGAGAAAGAACTAGCCTTCTCCTCATTGTACGATGTGCGCACCCTGGAACGGTGGCGCCCTGACCTGGTTATATGGGAGGCCCTACCCTGTGACGAAGTCCTTTCTCTCTCTTACATCACCGGGCCTCCCCCTGCCCAATGATCTAAATCCAGGATCATCACCCTCAGTTCCTCGCCTCCATCGGGGAAGGTCCGGCAACTCGCGCCAGGGGTGCGCAAGCCTCCTTCTGCCAGGACAAGGGTCCATCTCGGCCCTAATGCGCCCAAGTCGGCACTCTCCTCGGGGACCCCAAGAAGTCCGCAGTCGCCACATTGTTCACCGACAGTCCTGTAACCAGGGAAATGGGCATTTCCCAGTCAGACTGTCGGCTGATTCCCAACCTGCCCCCCCTTTACTTCCGGCACCATCTCCTTTAAGAACCTAAAGGCGTGGGACCGGGTAGCCAGAATGGGCATCTTACACACCACTGCTGGGCATGCCTATTTGGGCATGCTCCTGCAGCGGACGGAGGCACTCTGGCCGGAGGAGGACGGCGCCGTCCCAGTGCCATCGGACTCTGGCTCCGAGGCACACCGGAGACGGACTCTCGCTTGTTCAGCAACCACTTCATGCAACACCTGGTCAACAGGATTTCGCATCACCTTTCGGCTGCGGCAGCCAGCGCAGCCAGGAGCCACTTCAACTGCCTGTTGGTGGCCAGAGATGCCGTGCTGGCACGGTCCTCTCTGTCCCCGGCGCTTAAGGCAGCCCTGCGGTGCATCCTGGGCCAGGACCAGTCGCTCTTCGGCGACTAATCGACTGCGGGCATAGCACAAGTCGAAGAACGCAGGCAGGCAGCGTCAGTTGCGACCAAGCCACCGCCACGCCCTGCTAGACCCCCTTTGCGTTCCTTCCCCGCCTTCTCCAGGCCCAGACCCTATCCCAGGCATTCGCCTTCCCGCACCGCACGGCCCGCCAAGCACCCTAATATTCCCCCCTGGCCGAAACCGAAACCTCCCCAGCAGAATTTTCGGTTCGGCCAACAGTCACGCTCCCGGAGCTGACTGGGGGAGTTGCCCAAGGGGGACTGGGATCAGGGAGCACCCTTTCAGCCAGACCCCCCTCCCGCCCTATCGCCCCCTCTCCCGGCATGCCCACCAGTGGAGACGTATGGGCCTCAGCCCCTGGATAGTGGCAGTTTTACAGGAAGGGTTTCGCCTTCCTTGGGCCCACGAGCATCCCCCCCTCATGCACTCTCCCCCTCCCTCCCCCAATGAACCCTCCCCGGGCCAAGCGGAGGCTCTTCGCATGGAGGTCCAAGAACTCTTCCAAAAGGGGCCATCACGGAGGTTCCCATCATCTTGACTGGGCCACCTCCATAGATCTGAAGGACGCTTACTTTCAGATCCTCATTCACCCAGCCCACAGACGATTCCTCCGGCTCGTCTGGCAGGGTCGAGTGTTCCAGTTCAAGGCTCTCCCCTTTGGCCTCTCCCTAGCACCCTTCCTCTGCACGAAGATTGTCAAGGAGATGGCCTCCCTGACCAGACAGGAGGACATTCACCTCCTTGTGTACCTGGACGACTGGCTCATCCTGGCTCCCTCCTGGGCCCAGTGCCAAGCCCACACCAATCGCCTCATGAGCCTTTGTTCCACGCTGGGGTTTGTCACCAACCCCAACAAGTGCGAACTCACTCCCAGCCAGAGGTTCTCCTTCCTGGGTACGAGTTTGACACCATCTCCATGCTAGTCTCACCGACCCCGGAGAGGTCCGCCCGCATAGTGGACCTCATCTCCCGCCTCCTACAAGCACCCCACACCACGGCCAGAACCCTGTCCTCCCTCCTGGGAATGATGGAGTCTCTCTCTCCCCTCATTCCCCTGGGGCAGGTCCCCAAACGCCAACTTCTAAGGGAGTTCCATCGATGTTGGTCACAGACATCCGACCGCTGGGACCAGACCATTCCCCTTGGCCACTGGTTCATTTCGGCTACGGAGGAGTGACTCAGCCCAGCCACTCTGTCCACCGGGGTCCCCATCTCCCTCCCAACCCAACCACTGGAACTCTACACAGACGCCTCCAACTTGGGCTGGGGAGCCCACTTGGAGGACAGTCATGCCTCGGGGGAGTGGGACGCACAGACTGCACGTCTCCACATCAACATCCTAGAATTGGAAGCGGTCAGGCTGGCCCTCCTCCGCTTCCAACACAAGGTCTCTCACCAACTGTTCTCCTCATGGACAACACGTCAGTAGCTTGCTATTTCAACGGGGGGGGGGCTCGCTGCATCAGCCTCTCTCTGCGGACAGAGGTCATCCTTCACTGGTGTCACGCACGGGGAATCACCCTCCGCGCGAGACACATAGCGGGGACACGCAACATCCTGGCAGTTTCCCTCAGCCGGTCAAGGTGGGAACATTGGTTCTTGCCCATGATCGACCTCTTTGCCACCAGGTTCAACCATCGTCTGCCCCTGTATGTCTCTCCCGTTCCCGATCCCCAAGCGTATGCAGTCGATGCGCTCTCCCTTCCCTGGACGGGCCTCATAGCATACGCCTTTCCCCCCTTCCCCATCCTCCACAAGGTGATCAGGAAGGCGAGGCTGGAAAGACCCAGGCTCATCCTCGTAACCCCGTGGTGGCCGACCCAGTCCTGGTTCCTGGACCTCAAGTCCCTCACCCATCTTTCCCCCCTCCAGCTCAACCCTCGGTGGGACATGCTGAGGCAACCCCGCTCAGGTCTCCCTCACTCCAACCCCCAGATGCTTCGCCTACACGCGTGGCTGCTATGCCAGCCCAACAGCGAACATCTCCCCCTACCACCCACTTGGACAGACCCCAGTCCGTCCTAGACATACTCGCCGGGCAGGGGCCTCTCAGGGACTACGGGACTTAGCCTCGGCCTCACACAGAGCCAGCACCGAGTCCCTCTACAATTACCGATGGGAGAGATGGGTAGTCTGGTGCTCAGACAACTCTGTTCCCCATACCACCCCTCCAACATCCAGATAGGCAATTTTCTATCCCACCTATCTTCCTCTCTTAAGCTCTCTGCTAGTTCCACTCGGGGCTACAGATCGGCTATCTGCACCACCATTCGCCAACTAGGTGGTCCTTCTTTTGAGAATGACTTCCTTCTCAGAGAGGTGTCAAGGGAGGTCACCCTACGGGAAGCTCAGTCCCGTAGGCGCATTCCCATTTGGGACCTCTTTATTGTCCTTGACTCTGTCAGAAACCCTCTTTTGAGCCCATAGCATCCATTCCCTTTGACCTTCTCTCCTCAAGACCACCTTTCTCCTCGCCCTGGCCTTGGCCAGAAGGTGAAGTGAGATTCATGCCCTCAGCGGGGACCCCAGAGACATCGCCTTCCATAGGGACAGCTCTGTCTCTCTTAAGTTTCTTCCAGAGTTCTTAGTTAAGAATCAGGAACCGGGCACCACCTCTCCTTCCCTCATCATCCGTTCACTACAGATATCTTTGGGAAGTGGAGAGACTGGGGGAGACATGGACCTTTGCCCTTCCAGGTATCTGAGATACTACTGGGAGCGCTCGCGCCCCAGGCGCGCCTCCCACAGATGTCTCCTTAATTCTATCAACCCCAATAACAATAAAGACATCTCGGCAGGCACTATCTCTAGGTGGCTTTCCAAGACAGTGAGATCTGCCTACGCACAGGCGTACAAGGATCTCCCCGTCCCATCTCCCCGGGCCCATGAGGTCAGAGCGCTGGCAGCATTCCAGCACTCTGTCCCCGTGCGCCACCTCCTGGAGGCAGCCTACTGGCGTTCGGAAAACCCCTTCATAAACTTTTATGTAAGGGATACCGGCATGACCGGGGCTGATGGTTCTAAGGGGATCTCCTTTGTGGCGGCCAATGCAGCCATATCGGTTAACCCCAAGAACCACTAGGGCGCTCGGCCCTCCTCCGATTCCTTTAAATTCTGCTATGGTCTGACATGGTATAGTATATGACGCCAAAATGGGGAGTTTGTGTTTTACTCCCTGTTTGGCTAATATACTTACCATGTCAGACTCTAATGCCCTCCCAACCTTCCCCTCTAGTGCCAAGGTTCTCGGGGTTACCTTGCGCACAGGCCTCGCTGAATGAGGTACAGGAAGCGGACACCAGCTTCTTCCAGGGGCGGAAGTGGGGTGGGAGTCACGTGACTGTCTTAGGACTGCATTGGCCTAAAAAAATTTCGGCCTGGCAGAGCTGACTAACTGCCGTTGAATGCTATGGTCTGACATGGTAAGTATATTAGCCAAACAGGGAGTATAACACAAACTCCCCATTTTCAGAGCCCTTGAAAATCCCCAAAACCCACCTCATGCGGCAGTTAAGGAAACAAAAGGCACTCAACTAGGATGTGGAAAATCATGGATGGAACTGGCAGAAGACAGTATACAGCTTGTGTGCCAGTTAGCAGAAGTCAAAGAAACCAAGGAATGGGAGAAATATCCAGACAACTTGAAGCACCTCTACCAAATTACCATTGCTCCAGAACTTGGAAGACATTGTCGAGAATGTCCAGAAGGCAAAACCAACGCGGAAATTCAGATGCTGGTAGAAGACTTTTGCACAAAAGATGACATTTTAATATACACTGACGGTTCTGTCACCAAAGGAAGTCAGGCTGGGGATACACAGTGAAGCAGAATGGCTGAACTATTCAGGAAGACAATGGTGCGCACAGTTTAACAACTTCAAGTCTAATAATGGAGGTAGAAGCAGTGACACAAGCACTCCACTGGCTTACATCCATAAGCCAGTTTCAAACTCAACAAGCCATGATACTGACCGACTCCATGAACGTACTTCAGAAAGTGAAAAGTGGAATGGGAAGCCCTGCTTGGAATGAACTAATGTGCAGCCTTCCATTGGAGTGACTCATATGGATGTACTGCCCTGGACATGCTGGAGTTACTTAAAGGAAACGAGAGAGCAGACACACTGGCTGGCAAGGCAACAATAAGAACTGGATTACTGCTTGGCCGATCTGACAAGAAATCTGAAGAATCACTTAAGCAAACAAGAGCAAAGCCACTATACCATAGACCATCTTTCAGATCTGAACATCAAGAGAGGAAGTGGCCGCACATCCAGACTTAAGGGAAGAGCAAGAAACATCACCAACCAAACAAACATTGGAATAATTTCAAGGCCAACATTGCGAAGACTCCTAGAGATTGGGGCAAACTTATACTGGGCCTTTCCAATAACAGACACAAAAGATGAAACACATGTCAACTGAGATAAGACTTTGAATCTCTCAGAGTCCCCAGCGTATACTGTAGACGTGTGTGCGCTGGTGTGTGTCCATCAGTGGGGTGATGCCAGCATGTTAATTAGAGTGTCCATGGATATCATGAGTGTGCATGGATATCATGAGTGTGCAAGCGCTGGTGTGTGGGAGAGAGTGAGTGTGTGTGTGTGTGTGTGTTCATCAGTGGGGTAATGCCAGCGTGTTAATTAGGGAGTCCACGGACATGTGTGTGGAAGCGTTGGTGTGTGTGTGTGAGAGAGTGTGTTTGTGTGTGTGCGTGCGTGCGCACGTGTGTGTGTGTGTGTGTATGCGCGCGCGCATGGGGTGTGTTTGAGGGGGATGAGTTTTTGTTCTTATTGTTATGTGTATGTGTGCGAGTGTGCGCATGCACTTGTATGCTGTATTTATTGGTCTTGTTCCTGTTCCTAAGTCATCTTCTGAACATTCATGCACGCAGTCACACACACACACACACATACACGCGCGCGCACGCACTGTCTCACACACACACACACACACACACGAACGTGTGCGTGTACGTTCGCTCGCTCTTACCCACACACATATACACATGTGTGCATGTGCACGTCCACACTGGCACATGAGCGCACACACATGCATACACATAAGCGCACAAATACACACACGCACGCACATGCACACATACAAAGACACACACATACACACAGATATGTACACATATAGCCTATATGCAGATACGTGTGCCCACACAAACTGACAAATTACGCACGCACACACACACACACACACACATATGCACACGCACTTATGCACACGCACACACACGCGCACATACATGCAGGCACACACACACACACACACACACACACAAACGCGCACACATGCCTGCGCGCGCACACACGCACACACACATGGGTGCCCACGCACACACATGGGCCCATGCCTACACATCATACACACAGTGTACATCCACTACACACACACACGCAGTAAAAAAAAAACACGAAAACAACAACAACAACAAAAATGGTAGGTAGGCACTCAAGGTCTGACCAACACGTTGGGCTAATGCGTAGGTCAGACATCCGCTGAGTCGTAGCCACGAGACCCACTTCTTCAGTTGTCTCATCTTTGTTGTTAATTCATTTATCCATCAGTTTCAAATCATGCGTACTGTGGTCTCAGAACTTAGCGGATGTGGTGTAGCGTATATGGACAGGGTTCGTACACTCCTTGAAATTCCTTGAATTCTGACAGGGAATTTCAAGACCTTGAAAACCTTTGAAAATCAATAAAATGTGGTTCTGTTGACCAAACCTCCTTGAAAACCTTTGAAAATCAAGCCATCGGCTCCAAAAATCTTTAATGTGGCAAAAACAAATGGCAGCTTGATTTTTCTGCGTTCAGGTTAATGAAAAACTATTTTAAAACAAATTTTTACAAACATCGATTCTGGATCGTCTGCAATTTACCAAGGGAGATAATTTGTAACTTTTGTCAATTGATGTGCAAATTATCTCCCTTGGTCAAATCGCCGACGAAAATCCAGGATCATGACGATGTTTATTTGTTTTGAAATAATTTTTTTCGTCAACCTGAACGCAGAAAAATCAAACTGCCATTTCTTTTTTCCATTTTTATGCAAGTAGTGTTGCCTTAAGGGGAGAGGTGACACGAAAATTTGACCATTTTCTTTCAAAAATCGTGTTTTGGGTTTTATGTGTTTTTGTGCTCAAGAAAGTCTGTTGAAACCATCTGCGGTGTTCATTTTGTCTATTTTCACATTTTTCTTAGTAAAAGATGACTTTATTAGAAGGAGGTGTGTGTGAAAATTGCTTAACTTCTTTATTTTCAAACGCCGTTTTCTCAAAATCACTTTTTTCAACAATGGTTGATGTGCAAGGAGTACAATATCTCTTGATCCAGACTAGCTAGCTTGGTAATTTTTTTTTCTTTTGATCAGAAATGATTTATGCATGCAGTTATATTTTATCTATAAGTCAAAACAGCACGCATCATTTGCTATTTCTATTAGAAGAATTCGAAAGCAATGAAGCGCGAAGCCTGATGGCCACCATATGGAAAAAAATTATTGAAAAAAAAAAAGCAGTTTAGATATATAAAAATCCTTTTGTAATTGCATTACTATAGCTCAGCAAAACAATATATAAAAATCCTTTTGTAACTGCATTACTATAACTCGGCAAAACATGAAAAGTCATGTTTCAAGTGCCTAACATGTCTGCTATGATACAAATACAGTTCTTGTCATGAGTCTTTTTTTTTTTTTCATTTTTCATCATTTTCCCCCCATTTGTGGTCCCCAAATCACACAAGAGCTTTGGAATCGCCCAAATATGTTTTTTCCATGTGTGGTTTTTTGTTGTTTTTTTTTTTTAACATAATAAAAAAAAATGGAGAAGTTTTAAAAGAACAATGGTTTAATTTTCATGCCACCTCTTGCCTTGAAATGAAATAAACGCTCCTTGAAAACTCCTTGAATTTTGTTCTTGGGAGTCTGTAGGAACCCTGAATTGGACTAGTCCGCATGCAGTGACGCCTCATTGATGAAACTGAAACTGAGATTGTTACCATACTTCTGGCTGCAAGTGATATCCATTTCCATTTCTTTGTTCTATGGCCAAAGGAGCAGAACCAGATGCTCCTTCAGGTTTGTGCTTATCTCATTATCCACTTCCAGGATGTGGTGACTTCCATTGTTTCATGGCTTACCTTGCCCGTTTTTAACATTGGGTACTGGACTGGGATTCTTGACCTGTGATTCGGTTTGACTGCCTTTTTCTCCACTAGTTTGTATGCAGTGACACCTGTTTGATGAAACTGATGGTATGCACAATCCAGTGTAGGTTGTTATCAAGAAAAAGGACATTGCTCTGTTTGGAACAGATGCAGAACAGAATCTTTATCTCTGTCATGATCATGTTCCATCTCGAAAACTGGATACTTTTCCATGGATGGGTCTTGTACAGGGGTATGACTCGGCCTTGACAGACCCACATTTGGTCTGTCTTGAGCAGGTTAACTCAATGAAGACGCAACTTTCTGCCACAACCGCGACACACTGAGATGCACTATTTTCGGTATTTTTACAAAAAATATATAGACAGAACCAAACCGAATACAACAATAAATATTATGTTTTTGAAAACTTCAAATAATGTTCTTTTAGAAAAAAATACTACAGTCCTGTGCTCAGTACACACTTGACTCGCCACTGGTTTGAAAAGTGTAGGCAAACAGCTATCAGCAAAAACTTTTTCTCCACGTAAGTATGGGTGAAAAATCAATATGATCATAACTGTAGTCAACACAATGTGTAGCAAACACATAAAAACAATGTATCTTTCACACACACACAGCTGTGTGCATGGTCTAAACCTCAAACAGAAATGCTGTCACATTTTTGAAGAAAAAATGCAAAAATTTCATCATCATCTGGTACGTGCAACTCACCATCGTCACTCATATCCTCTCTGTCCGATTCGGCAAGTTCGGAAAACAGTTCGGAAAAGTTCAACACGTTCGGAAAACAGTTCCAGTTCTTCATTTGATCGTTCTTCCATTATTCTTTCAATTACTTCTTGAAACAAGATGTTTCTGTTCGCTACCACTCGCTGACGCTTCAGTGCCGACAACATGAACACCACGGGCAGCCAGAGTTATCTCCAGCTATCCCATAATATGAGTGAAAAAGTAGAATTAAACACGAGATATACACCAAGGGAGAGTACCACCTAATAGAGGAGATCCTCAGCTTTCTGTAGATACCAAGATTGTTTCCCTTAGACCGCACAGCTCCATGTGAAAATTCGAGTAAATTGTCGATCACCTGGCGGACGACGCGTCGGTGCAAAGCACTCAACCCGTCGCCCACCAGGTGATCGACGAGGCGGCAATGAGTTAATGGTGCTGATTCAGGATTCAGCTTTATTCAGTGTCTGTTGCCACAAGCTCGCTCCCTACCTTTCAGGATCAGTCCTTCTAGTAGCAAAACAAGCTGCCATTTTGTTCCAAACCCATTTTCTTCACACATGCTGTGGTTGACTCTCTGGTTCATGGCCCTTTGAGCTTCTCTCTCATGGGCATCTTGAGTGCTTGTGACTAGACTTAACTTGGACTAACCATTTGATAGTGGTCATGGTGCTGTTGCTCTAGGGAAAGCAACCACACAGCAGCACCACAAGTTCCCTCAACCACCAGCTCATGCCGGATCAGTTTTTAACAGGTATGCATGGGCCTAGTCATGCTGCTCAAGCTGCCCTCAATGGCAGTGGCACTTGCATGTGCACATGCCTGACGATGACAGCCCTGCTTATCTACAGGTGTAATGACCATTTAAAAGCTGCATTTGAGCTGGAACAAAAGCATGACTCAAGACATCTTGCATCCCACCCTGATGGATACATCTTTCATTTATCGCAAAGCCACACCATTCATGAAGTGGGTACTTCCCCACTTTAATTGAAGCCTCTGTCACCTGTCCTAAGGATCATAGCTCTCCTTCCCCCAGCATGATGTTCCTCCCACCCATCACGGTCACCTGGGTGCCTCGCCTCCCTAATGTCCACCTTTCTGTGGGGTATCCCTCAGACTTAACCTATATAGCTCTCCTTTTTGTGTGCTTCTGCTCAGGTCCAGGATCTTCTGGCCTCAGACTTCATGCTGCTTAAGCTTTTATTTTGCCCCCTTTCCCCACCCCCGAACTACTTTCTGCTTCCCCTTTTCCCACTACCCCACCACCCCACCACCCCACATGTAAGTCTTGGGTCTTAAGACTTCATTTTACCAGGTGAGCACCTTTGCAGCCCATATGTGAATACTGTGTTACCTTTATTTTGACTGCTGCATGTCACAAGTTTAGTGTGTATTTGCAGTGTACGAGTCTTTCAAGGAATATGTGACTGTGGAAACACTGGATGGAGAGAACAAATACGATGCTGGGGAGTTTGGTCTGCAGGTATGTATAACATCATGTTCCATGCTTGTTCATGCCATAATTTTTGTTTGGTTCAAATATTTTTGATTATATTTCTTAGAATTGTCTGCATTAGATGTTTTGAACCAAAAATTCAATTTGAGGACAGTGGGAGAGGGGAGTGTTGGTTTTTTTTTGGTTTTTTTTTTCAGGTAGGGGTGGGGGGCATTGTGGAATAACAACAAAAAAAACCTGTATTTGACAGTTAAGATCTGGGTATTTCTTTTAATTTGAAGGATGATGATTTTAGAGAGGAAAATTAAAGTGTGAAATTTGAAAAAAAAAAAAAAAGAAAAAAGCCCAAATAACTATCTCATTCAGTGTGGCACAGTGTTATTTGCCTGGACTCATTCACGCCCAGCTTGTTCACAGAACCGCTTGAAATCACACCTAGCAGATGACAGCATTCCATGGACTTTACTGGAAAGAGAGCTCTGTGGCCTAAACATTTGTTCTTCATCCTGTAATAAAAAGAAAATTAGCGCCAGTTTGTGCCGAAGTCTGCTTATGTGTGATGTTTATTCTATACTTTTGATATTTATCAGTTGAGATTTTCTTTGCTGCTTTGCGACAGATGATGGCAGAGTTCTTTATTCACTCAGTATTTTATGCTTTAATTGACCAGGGACTGAAATGAAATTAAAAATGAACTTGTTTTTGATGAAGTTATTCCTAGTGAAGGATCATGGCTAATTTAGCACACAAGCAATTTGCCCCACTTCCACCGTCATCAGAAAAATAGAACTTCATTATCTTACTCCTTGAGACCAAGTGATTCAGATGGAAAAAAAGAACTTCATTATCTTACTCTTTGAGACCAAATGATTTAGATGGAAAAAAAGAACTTCATTTTCTTACTCTTTGAGACAAAGTGATATAGGTGGGAAAAAAGCCACTAAAAAATCAGTAAAGCCACAATACCAAAACTTCATTACATTTGAATTTATTTTGAACTTGAAACTTCTTGTGAAACAAAAATGGAACATTTTCAAGTGGTATCAGTGCATCTGAATTCACCATCTGTTGTACAAATAATAACTTACCTAATCAGTTAAAACACTCTTGTCAGTGGAAATACATGCAATGTATCTCTTTTTTAGTGGTCAAATGAAAATAATTCTATTGAAAGAGTTGTTTTGTCTGGTTGATGTAGCATAATCAGTTACTTTAACAAAATAAATGATGATATGCTTGTGCTACGGAATTTTAGAATACAACTCCAGTACACCTGAAAATGGAAATGATGATATGCTTGTGCTACGGAATTTTAGAATACAACTCCAGTACACCTGAAAATGGCTGTTTTAACTTTATCCCAAAATTTCATGAACATTTGATGGAATTCTAATTTTCAGCTGCTTTTGATAGTTCCTTGTTTGAATGAGAGCAGCATCTTAACCATTCACTGTATGAAGGTAAGTGTTAGGGGTTTTAACAGTTATACTACTATGTTATGAATTCTTAGGTATTTTGTACAAAGATTTGTTTAAGTATGTATGTGTGTAGTTTTTTTTTCCATCGTGGGGAACATTGTCTTTGACTTTTCAGTGTGATGTCAGCTATGAATCTCATTTTTGTCTATCTGTCAGTAAATTTGAATAATTATGTGTCTTTAGGATTCAGAGAAAGGTGTGATATTTCTGAACTTCCCCCTGTCCTTCATCTGCATCTGATGAGATTCATGTATGACCCAGTCACCGACACAAACATTAAGATCAATGACAGGTAGGTTGACTTGATTGGAACTTTTGCTGCTGAAACAAAGTAGGTTTCATCAGTATATCAGGGGAGGTTGCTCATGAAGGTCTGTCAGGCCCATGTTGACCTTACTGGCCAGCTGGGCAAAGAAAGTTGCATATTCCAAACCTTCATTAACAATTATTTGTATGTGTACTCACTACAATATCTTCTGATAGTCTTTGTTTTTAAAGTATTATTAACATTGTCTGAGTGTTCTTGACATTTCTTTTAAACCTGTGAAAATGTAGTAAGTCTATTCATTTTGTATGCATAGCATGGGTGCCTGCCATTACTGCTGATCATGTTTGACCAGTGCAGCTACAGAAATGGTCACTGCTTCCCAGATTTTTTTTTTTTTTTTTAGCTCTTCGTAAAACATAGATCACCTACAAGTTAAATGGAAATCACTTTTGTTTCAGGGATGAGACCTGATAAAGATACTGTATCAAAAGTAGAATCTATCGCCATTCTTTGCTTTAGGAGTGACCCTTTAAGGACACTGCATCAAAAAGTGGAATCTATCAAAAGGCTGTAGCTAATTTGATGTTTTTCTTGGATAAGCAAAGAGAAGAGTGATACTGAGTTTCACAGTAAAGTTGAAGAGAATGATTCACTGAGAGATCTTCTCCCTAAAGAGAAAACAATGGTGAAACAATCATATATATTTTACAAAGAGTGCATGCAGAAATGGCCGGGAATAAAACTTTGGATAAAAGAGAGATTTATGTATCTTGCAAAATTTATTCAAAGAAGTGCCACCCTATATAGAATTTGTAATATTTACGTTTGCTTGAGAAGGCTGTGTATTATCTGGTCTTTCTTTTTTTTTTCTGGTGTATCTTCTTTTTTTCTGTGTCTTTTGTGATAGAACCTTGTTTTTACAAGGTTGGGGAAAAAAAGTTGTGTCTAGGACTTCCTATCAAGACTACCGTCAATGTGTAGAGGTTCAGATTTAGAAATCTGAACAAAAACATGGCTTTCTTCGAAAAATAGAAACTGCTGTAAGATCATTTAATTTTTTTTTCTTTAGATTCAGAGACAATAAATGTGAGTGTGTACTGTTTTTATTAAAAATGTATTTACTACTAGCTGTTGTTTTGTTGTCGTTTTTTTTTTTTATATCAGTGGTCAATTTATGAATAATGATAATGAAAACGTCTTTACTGCTGTGTTCCTGTAATTGTTGACGTGTCCTTGTTTCTGGAGTTAAGAAATGGAACCTTTGGGATAGGCATGTATGATGTAGTTCATTTCATCAGTGGTGTGCTGAAAGAAGGTTACAAAAAGGCAAGAAGCAAGCAATGTTTTAATGTTTGTAAGAACAAAATGATTGGATGATGTTCTTTATGGGCAGGTTTGAATTCCCAGAGCGGCTGAACCTGGATGACTTCCTGCGGAAGAAAGAGACAACCCAAGCCAACTACATTCTGCATGCTGTGCTGGTCCACAGCGGGGACAACCATGGAGGTCACTATGTGGTCTACATCAACCCAAAAGGGGATGGCAGGGTACACACACTGCTTTCTCTTTCTGAACAAAAGATGACTTGCTGAGCAAAGGATGTTTTGCTGACTTCTGCAGCAGAATACATAGCGTGCTGGAAGATACTTTGAAAATATTTTAGATTTGAATTCCCTAGTCCAAGGCCATAGAAGTCTTAGATAATCAGACTTGTATGAGAAGATGCTTGAAAATGTGGTGGTTTTTTTCTTTACCAAAAAAAAGTTCAGAAAAATGTACAGAAAATGATGAAAGAGACACAAGGCAGGTTGCAGTGAATCATCAAAGATGTCATTTATATGTATTGGTGGCTAAGCTGCACTGTTGTTTACTACATTTGAATTACCATTAGCTTGTCTATTTTAGACATGTTTATCATATAAGACTGCTTATTGTTCCTAGCTATTTATATCTAATTTAGAATCAGTGTTCGTGAAAAATTCTTGAATTTGTTACTGATAGAACTTGAATTTGTTATTGATAGAACTGTATGAAATCTATGTAACAACCACCCCCCTGTTCTGTTCTTTAGAATCAGTGTTGGGTCTTGAAAAATTCTTGAAAATTTCTTGAATTCATTATTGATAAAGCTGTGTGAAACCTGCGTAACAGCTACCTCCCTCATTTCAAAAAAACACTTTTAGTAAGTGGCGGCACAAACATGAATTTAGTAAAAAGCTTGAAGTGTGTGAGGAAAAGCCATATTGCATCTTGTCTTCAGCTTCCTAGTTTCGTATACTTTTATTATGAAAGTTTGATTACAAAGACCTTTTAGAAGGTCGGTGTATGAGGATTACTTTTGTCTTGATATTGTATTTTCATTTTGAGATCCAGTCCTGATTATGCAGGTCGTCTATATATTCCATCAAACAAATCATGTGTTTTAGTGGTGCAAGTTTGACGATGACGTAGTGTCGAGGTGCCTGAAGCAAGAGGCCATCAACAACAACTTTGGTGGGGATGACGACACCTTTGCTCATAAATTCTGTACAAATGCCTACATGTTGGTGTATATACGAGAAAGTGAAGTGGGTAAGCCAGTTTTTTTTCTTCCTCTCCTTCCTTTTTGTTAGTGTTGTTTGGGTTTTTGTTGTTTGGGTTTTTTTTAAGTGATGGTGGTGGTTATTAACATGTCAGATTTGTTTTCTCTAGACCTTTGAAATACAAAGGGTGCTGCTTGCACAGTATCCACTTACAGTTAACTCTCCCTGTAAAGACTTGGAATAAAGAATCTGTGCCTTCAAAAGACTTGCATTTTTAACCCTTTCACCGCCAGACGTTCTGTTTTGCATGAATCCCCATTGCCAGCCATTTTTTGAGAAAAACTATAATTTCATACCAGCATGTTTGAAACGCAGATATCTCAGGAACTAATTGATGAATTTTCATTCTTTTTTTTTTTAAGTGGAGGAGAAAAACTATTTTTGGACCTTCAGCAGGCTAATCCTCAGCTCGGTGGGGAACAGTGTTCAGGCCCAGGGTCGCTCACCCTTCCCTGGTCTGGCCTCATAACATACGCCTTCCCTCCATTCCCAGTCCTCCACAACATGCTAGGCATACCCGCTGGGGCAGGGGCCTTGCTCGATCTTCGGATTAGCGACTTCGCACAGAGCCAGCACTGAGCCTTTTTCCAAGGGGAGAGATGGCCTCCTGGTGCACAACTCTGTTCCCCCATCTGGCCTTCCAATTTTCAGATAGGCACTTTCTATCTCACCTATCTTCTTCGATTAGGCTCTCGGCTGGCTCCATTCGGGGCTACTGGGAACCCAGGCGCTCCTCCCAGTCCTATCTCTAGATGCTTCCAAGACGGTCAGATCGGCCTACGCCCAGGCGTATAAGGATCTCCCCGTCTTATCTCCCTGGGCCCATGAGGGCAGGGCGCTGGCCACTTCCACAGCAATCCAGCACTCTGTCCTCTTGCGCCACCTCCTGGAGGCAGCCTACTGGCATCCGGAAAATCCCTTCATAAACGTTTATTTAAGGGATGTCCGCATGACCAGGGCTGATGGTTCTAGGGACTTCTTTTGCGGCTAACACAGCCATATCTATTCCTCTGCTAACCCCAAGAACCATTAGGGCACTAAGCCCTCCTCCAATTCCTTTGAATTCTGCTATGGTCTGACATGGTACAGTATATGACGCCAAAATGGGGAGTTTGTATTATACTCCCTGTTTGGCTGGTATACTTACCATGTCAGACTCTAATGCCCACCCTACCTTCCCCACTAGCGCTATGGTTCTCGGGGTTACCTTGGGCATAGGCCTCGTTGAATGAGGAACAGGAAGTTTACACCAGCTTCTTCCCTGGCGGAAGTAGGGTGGGTGTCACGTGATGGTCTTATTACTGCATTAGCCACAAAAATTCGGCCTGGCAGAGCTGACTAACTGGCATGGAATGCTATGGTCTGACATGGTAAGTATACTAGCCAAACAGGGAGTATAATACAAACTCCCCATTTTTGTAATATTATAATATATAAGTAATGATTTGTCAAGAACAATTTCAAATTTTTTAGTAATTTGAAGTTAAAAAAAATGCAAAACAAAATTTTGAATGTTATCTTTCATCTGAACATAAAAAAAGAAGTAAGCATGCCAACAAACTCTGAAAAAGGAAGGAAAAATACTCCACTCAACAAATGAAGGCCATAAAGTATGTAATATCCATCAAAAGAATGAAAAATACAGCCTCAAAACCACATACTCCAAATCACATCACCAGCCATTTTTTGAGAAAAGCTATAATTTCATACCAGCATGTTTGAAATGCAAATATCTCAGGAACTAATTGATGAAGTTTCATTCTGTTTGTTTTTTTTTTTAAAGTGGAGGAGAAAAACTGTATTTTTGTAATATTATAGCATATAAATAATGATTTGTCAAGAACGATTTCAAATGTTTTAGTAATTTGAAGTAAAAAAAAATGCAAAATAAAATTTTGAATGTTATCTTTCATCTCAACATAAAAAAGATGCAAGCATGCCAACAAACTCTGAACAAGGAAGGAAAAATACTCTACTCACCAAATGAAGGCCAGACAGTATGTAATATGTAATATCGGGAGTGTGGGTCCAGCTCGGTGATACCACTCAGGAGCTCCTCTGCATACAGGTTGGACTGTGTTGTCATCAGCTGGAACACAGCATCAGGGAAGAAGAGCTGGAAATAGTCCACAGGTTGAAAGCCATCTGTGTTCACCAGCACTCCTTAAACAACAATCAGAGGAAAAATTACTGATATGACCTGTGAAATGATGCAGAAAAGCAATCACAAACACAACACACACACGCTGCACACACACACACACACACACACACACACACACACACACAAACATCAAACACACACACTCATTCACACACACACAAACACACACACACACACGCACACACACACACCACAACACAACACGCTCACACACACACATACACACACAACACACACACACACCACTTCTTACACAAAAAGGGAATAGCACACACACACAAACACACACACACACACACGCGCACACGCACACACACACACACACACACACACACACACACACACAACTTATACCCAACTGGTAGTCACATGAAAGAAAGAAAAACACACACACACACACACACACACACACACACACACATACACACACACACACATCAAACACACACACACACACACACACACACACACATCAAACACACACACACACACACACACACACACACACACCACACTACACTTCTTACACAAAAAGGGAATAGCACACACACACACACACACACACACACACATCTATCTTTCATTCTCACTTTTGAAAGCAATAATTTTTATGAAAACAAAGTCATTCACTTGCCTGTTGGCCTCTTGAACCTGGGAAGCCATTCTCCTGGGGCGTACGAGTCACACTGGTCATATAACTCCCAGGCGAACTCGTCTCTGGCTGGCCTAGTTTGCCGTAGTTGCACACCTCTGCCACGTGTCACTCTGCCACGCCCCCTTCGACCTTGCCGCCTTTGTACACCAGATGTGGTCGCAGTCAGTTGCCTCCGAGCCCTCCGTGTTGTTTGACCCCTGACCGTTACACTTTCAGTTGTCTCACTCACACTGCTATCGGTGTCAATGTGCGTTGGCTCATCGCCAACCGCACGCGAGCCCACAGTCTGCCTGCTTGCGTCTCTCCTTGCCACGCCTCCAATTGGGTCAGCCACGCTTTCTTCCGACTCGGTTGAGCTTTCATTGTCCGACAATATATCCCGGTCATCATCTGGGTGTTCTTCATCCGAATCAGGATCAATTGATCGTCTACTCAACATTTCCAGCACCTGATCAGTAGTAAATGTACGACGAGGCCGAGTACCTGAAGTGCTTGGTTGTGAGGCCATAATGAATGAAAAACTTATCAGCAGAAATGAATAAAACACCTGACTGAACACCGCTCTGACGAAGCTAATGGCTGTGAGGCATGCGTCAGTGAATACCGGAACTATGACTGTTATCGCTGGCTTTCTATCTCATTAAGTTCGAGAGTGAGAGTATTGGGAGTTAGGTCACCCTAGTTAGTCGCTAAATGGCGCCTTTGGCGCTCAGCCCTGTCATCGCCAAAAGGCGACTTTGGCGGTGTAAGGGTTAACTGGAATATTTTTCCTCAATAGACTCACGTAAGATTCCAACCCTCTGAAGACCCAGTCATTAAGAATGTACAGAGGTTATTATTGAAAGGTTCTATTGTATGAAACTAAGTTGTATGAAATCTCTCTCTCTCTCTCTCTCTCTCTCTGTCTCTCTCTCTCTCTCTCTCTCTCTCTCTCTCTCTCTCTGTCTCTCTCTCTCTCTCTCTCTCTCTTAGCACGAGAGAAAGTATAATGAGTCCCATGCAGCTGTGATTAAAAATGTGATGACATATGCAAGCTTGATGGAAATCATTAAAGAGTTTAGTCGTACAAGCTTGATGGAAAGTGTAACGAATTGAGTCATGCAAGCCTAACAATGTATAATGAGTTGCGTTATGTAAGCCTAATGGGAAGTGTAATGAGCTGTGTGAACATGATTGAAAGTGTAATGAGTTTGGCAAACCTGATTGAAAGTGTAATGAGTTAAGTCATAGAAACTTAATTGAAAGTTTGATTTGTCGATTCAGGCAAAAAGAATTGAAAATAGAATGAGTTGAGTCGTGTAACCCAGAATACACTGAGTCATGTAAACCTGATTGAAAGTGTGTGTTATGTCATGCAAGCCTGATAGAAGGTGTGTATTGTGTCATTCAAGCCTGCTTGAAACTGTGTGTTGTTCATGCAGCCTGATTGAAAGTGTGTTGTATCATGCATGCCTGATAGCAGGGTGTATTGTGTCATTCAAGTCTGATTGAAACTGTGTGTTGTTCATGCAGCCTGATTGAAAGTGTGTTGTGTCATGCATGCCTGATAGAAGGTATGTAGTAATCCTCCCTTTATTATCTATACATTTTTATCGTCATCACTATCATTACTATTATTACTATTGTTACTGATATTATTATTGTCATCATTATTATTTTAACTCCCATGGTCCCATATCCAATGGTCTCGTTTTCATTCAACACCCACCTTGCTCTGAATATGAGACGATAAGTGATTGCTCCTTTGTTTTCATTGTCCTGACTGTTGTTTGTTTTACCTGAAGACCCTAGAGGTCGAAACGCCTTGTGTTTTGTATTGTAATCTGTCCATATTGCCTTGCAGAATTACTAACAATTCTTTCCAAAATTCCACAACTTCCAGTCAGGAATCTGCTACACTGATCTATGTGCCACAATGGCTAGTGTTGTGTCATGCAAACCTGATTGAAAATGTGTTCTACTGTCATGCAATTTTGGTTATGTGTTCTGTTGTGTTATGCAGGCTTTGTTGAAAGTGCATTCTTTTGTCTCATGCAAGCATTGTTGAAAGTGTGTCATGTTTGTAGCTTAGTGTTGTGTCATGTAGATCTGGTTGAAAATGTGAATTGTGTCATGCGAGCCATATTAAAATTGTGGTGTGTTTGTGTCATGCAAGCTTGGTTAAAAGTGTTGTGTGTTGTATTTTGGTAGTCTGATTGACAGTGTGATGTGTTGTGTCATGCAAGCTGATAGAAAATGTATTGTCATGCACACCTGATTGAAAGTGTGATTCTTTTGTGTCATGCTGCAGACAGTGTACTGCAAGATGTGAAAGAGAGTGACATTCCAGAATACCTCGTCAACAGATTGTTGGAAGAAAGGTAAGGAGAGACAGAAGGATGGGATACGGGATTGGAAAATCAAATAACATCTCTTGTTCAGTCCCCATATCTGTTTCATCTTTTGATCTCCCGCTTCCTCTCTTTTTCTCAACCCTTACCCTTTTTCCATTTCGATTTTATTTTTCAAGATATTATGTAATATATTAAAATGTCCATTCAAAGGCAGTAATTTTGCCTTTTTTAATGGTTTCCAATAAATCTTTGTCGGACTGCAGTTTCACTCTTGAATTGATTTGGCGTCATCACGAAATCGACAATTGACCAGCTTTCAACCCTGCCAAATCAGCTTCCTTGATACCAATATCCAATAGTGTTGGCAATAAACAAATTCATTTTTGCATAAAAGTCATAAAATACTCCTTGCGATCACTCTTTTTTTTTTTCTTTTTTTTTTTTTATAGATAAATCTGCTGTTTCAGTTATATTCATGCTGTTACTGCTGCTGTCTCAGCTTGATAGAACTTTGGCTTCCACCATTTGCAATCACCACTTTCATATTTTCCTAAGAATCGTCTAATCAGATAAATCCCCGCTGGAAATGTGGGGCCATTTCCTGTCAATGTTGCTGAATCATTGATGGTTTTAGTGACATAGTCCACAAAACTGTGTGATGAGTACACACTTTGCGTTTCTCATTTGAACAGTGATGCCCACATGCTACATACAGATGTGTTTCCCAAATGATGGGTGGATTTGCTGTCGGCACATTTGCCAATTGATAAAGGTTACCGTGTAAAGGGAACCAGAGTTTGTCCGAATGATGAATGACTGAAATGTTAGATATGTAAGCATACACTTTTTTTTCCAGCAAGAAAACTTACGTACCTCTGTATTAGGTTATGACCTGCCAGTTAATTGATAAGTGGTTTTTATTATGATATTTGATATTGAATGTGCTTACCTAACACTGTCCATAATCTTGCAGGCGGCTAGAGACACAGAAACGCAAGGAAAGGAATGAAGCACACCTATACATGAATGTCCAGGTATTACTGGAAGATGATTTCCATGGTCATCAGGGACATGATTTGTATGACCCGGACAAGGTCATCCCAAGGTCAGTCTCATCTTCCAGGCTTTCTGCATTCTTTAAATAGTTAACGACTCCTCACAATAGATTAATACATCTGACTTTGTTTGAAAGCAGTGTTCAGTGTTATGTATCTATATCAGCCATGAACTTTAATAAAAAGCAGTGTTCAGTATTGTGTATCTGTATCAGCCATGCACGTTGATTAAAGCAGTGTTCAGTGTTGTGTATCTGTATCAGCCATGAACGTTGATTAAAGCAGTGTTCAGTGTTACGTATCTGTATCAGCCATGAATGTTGATTAAAGCAGTGTTCAGTGTTATGTATCGAGATCAGCCATGAATGTTGATTAAAGCAGTGTTCAGTGTTATGTATCTGTATCAGCCATGAACGTTGATTAAAGCAGTGTTCAGTGTTACGTATCTGTATCAGCCATGAACGTTGATTAAAGCAGTGTTCAGTGTTACGTATCTGTATCAGCCATGAACGTTGATTAAGCAGTGTTCATGTTATGTACTGTATCAGCCATGAACGTTGATTAAGCAGTGTTCAGTTTGTGTATCTGTATCAGCCATGAACGTTGATTAAAGCAGTGTTCAGTGTTGTGTATCTGTATCAGCCATGAACGTTGATTAAAGCAGTGTTATGTATCTATACCAGCCATGAACGTTGATTAAAGCAGTGTTCAGTGTTATGTATCTGTATCAGCCATGAACGTTGATTAAAGCAGTGTTCATTGTTGTGTATCTGTATCAGCCATGAACATTGATTAAAGCAGTGTTCAGTGTTGTGTATCTGTATCAGCCATGAACGTTGATTAAAGCAGTGTTCAGTGTTACGTATCTGTATCAGCCATGAACATTGATTAAAGCAGTGTTCAGTGTTATGTATCTATACTACACACAAAAAGTTAAGGATTGGTATGTGAAAACAGGTGCGTAATAAACTCAGTTCGCTACTGTTATTTATTTCTTAGTCCAGCCAAATTGTCATGAATTCTTGTTCAGCTGTAAGTGGGCGATGTTCTGTTAGTGCGAAAATTGCACGGAATTCTCTACTACTGAGCTGGGCCGCAAACGGAAAAGCGGAAATTTGCGAAAAATGACCTTGTTTTGGACCGTTCTGCCTAAACACATTGCACTTGCCAGATGGAAAAACCATTATGCACGTGCAAGCACTGCTGTTTATGTGTGAGATGCTGTCGCTCGCTTGGCTATATAAGAAGACATTCCACCAGTAGTAGGCCTGATCTGAAAATGCCTCCACGACGAAAATTAAGCGAGTTGGATAGGGGACGAGCTGTTGCATGGTTCCAAGATGGTGTTCCCAAGCGAGAAGTGGCCAGGCGACTTCATGTGTCCATCTCGGTCATTGTCCGACTGATTCAACGCTTCACAGCCACTGGGATTGTCCATGAAAGACGCAGATCTGGTCGACCGAAGAAGACAACCCCACGTGACGATCGTCTCATTGAACGACAAGCCCTGCAGACAAGAACAGCCTCTTCCAGCATAATTCAAAGGCAGTTCAGGGTGGATACTAACATCAACATCCGCCAGCAGACCATACGGAACCGCCTACATGGGTTTAATCTCCGTTCTCGTCGCCCAGCAGTACGGCCATGCTTAACTCCAGCCCATAGGGCAGCACGCCGCGCCTTCTGCGCACGTCACGTGAGGTGGACACGTCAGCAATGGTCCCAGGTCCTGTTCAGTGATGAATCACGCTTCACCCTTCACCACAACAACAGCCGACTGAGGGTCTGGAGGCGCCCAGGGCAACGCTTTACTGACGCCACTGTCCAAGAAAAGGTGGCCTTTGGTGGAGGTTCTGTAATGGTCTGGGGGGCCTTCAGCCTTCACCACAGAACACCCTTGTATCATGTACAGGGTAACCTGACTGGCATCCGATACCGGGATGAGATCCTTCGACCGCTGGCTGTGCCTACACTGCAGCAGATGGGACCGAGGGCTGTCTACCAGGATGACAATGCTCGCCCCCACAGGGCAAGGGTGGTCAACGACTTCCTGCAGCAGTCTGGAGTCAACAGAATGGAGTGGCCAGCATGCAGTCCCGATCTCAACCCGATTGAGAACCTCTGGGATGAGCTGGATCGCAAAGTGAGGAGCCACCCCCCTCCCAGGGATGCCCAACACCTCTACCAGATGCTGCAGGCTGAGTGGCAGGCGCTTCCACAGAGGATCTTCACCAACCTGGTCAACTCGATGAGGACTCGCTGCGTCGAGTGCCAGAACAGCCATGGTGGTTACACGCATTACTGAGCTTTTGGGAGCATCAGTATGCCCTGTCTTGTGATTTCAATGACTTTGGGAAATCAAATTTGGATATGTACCCACTTTAATCAAATGTACACACCAAACGATTGCTCGAGATTGAAGGCAATTGTGTATCGTTATCACTAAAGAATGGAATTAAATGTTGGCCAAACTTCAACGCATTGACTTTCTTATTTTGACAGTTATGAATGTTTGTGAAAGTGATCCATAACTTTTTGTGCGTAGCTTATATCGGCCATGAACGTTGATTAAAGCAGTGTTCAGTATTATGTATCTAGATCAGCCATGAACGTTGATTAAAGCAGTGTTCAGTGTTATGTATTTATGTCAGCCATGAACTCAGATTTTGTATCTGAAAACATTGCAAACATATTTTTTAGGTGATGAGTTTTATAGTAGAAAGGGAAGGAATCAGTATACCTATCAATTAGTAAAACATAAAGGTGCTTCCTGGCAGTTGTCAGCAATATCTCTGTGGTACTTGAGTTATTGTTACATTCTGCTGTATAAGACATGTTGATGTTTGCGACTTGTGTCTGCAGGACATTCAGAGTAAAGAAACAGGCCTCGCTGATGGAGCTCATGGACATCCTGTCAGAGTCCTTGGTAAGGTTTTCTCTTTTCAGTTTCTACTTTCATCCATATTTATAAAACTTTTGAAATGATTCAGCTGTGTGTTGATCTCGTATAGCATCTATGTGACTGGTGCATTGAATGTCCCTAAATTTTATAAGAAGATGAAAGAAAAAGGTTGTTTTTTCTAGTTTTGAATAATTTACTGTTATCGTTTTTTCGATCTTGTTGTTATTTCTAGTTTTGAATAATTTACTGTTATCGTTTTTTCGATCTTGTTGTTATTTCTAGTTTTGAATAATTTACTGTTATCGTTTTTTCAATCTTGATATTTAAGTAAATAAATTTTCTTTCAATAACAGTGACATTAATGACATTTTTGAGTCTTTTGGGGAGGGGGAGTGAGGAGGGGGGGTGATTGAGGGGAAAGGGGTTAAAAATAATTATACTATTACTATATAGCTTAAAGCACAAAAAGATGTCAAACTGTGTGACATTGACAATTTACTATCCAAATCTGTAATGTCAGTTTTCTGTTGAAAGCTACACCGATTTCAGACAAAAACAAAGGCTAGTATTAGTGATTCATAGTCACTGTTGTGATTATTTACACCTTAATTTGAAAATGAAATGGATGAATTGAAAGTTAAATGGATTAGTGTTCATGACTTTATACACAGTGTCACTTACCAAAAACCAAGAATTTACCACTTAATAACCATTTATGGTTGGTATGGTTGAGCGAGTCACTTAGTAATATTCTCGCTCCTTTGCATTGGCAGTGAATACCTTTTCTTTTGGCAACAAAAAAACATAAAAGAACTGTGATGCCATAATATGAACAGTGCATGTCTTCACAAGATTTTCTATTATTTCATATAACATGATGTTGCAAAACTTGCACGCTAAGTTAGTTTCATTTCCTTTTAACCCGTTCCCTGCCTGAGACGAGTAACGCTCGTCCAGAAAACCGAAAATCACTACACCCAGGACAAGTGTGTCTCACCGTAACTTCATCACGGAAAGCAGAAAAATCTACTAGGGAGACGACCGTCTAAAATGTTCTCACCTCTTCTACTGGTGTCAAGGAACGGCCCCTTTCCCTTCACGCGAGCAGCCAGCTGACCATATGTTATGCAAATTGCGAGTTGAGAGGTTACAGCTGATAAGCATATTCAAGATGGCAGCTCAACCTAGCACTTCGTCGACGGTTCCGTTTTCAAGCGTTACACTGCGCTTGATGTTTTAGATGACGTTCTAATGATAAAGAAAGTCATGGAAAAGACCTTTGAGGATCGGATCCTGATACTAGTGATGAGGAGGAGACGGATGGGAATCAGCACCATTCACTTTTATATATAAAAGTATACGTGCTGGTGATGACGTGGCTTCATTGTTAGTTGCACATGACAGCAGTGAATACAACGCCGTCAGCGAGGGTGATGAAGCGGAAATAGCTGAACCCGTGCCATCAACGACTTGAACGAGCACTGCAGGCCCTCCTGTCATGACTGGATAGGGTCGTGGACATGGTAGGGGCTCAGGACGACGGTGAGGGTCCCGTGGAAGCGGCCGGGGGGCGTGGCATGGGGCGTGGTCAGTCCCAGCCTTGGTGGTGTTTTCACTGGGGATCCTGGTCTGAAAGTCAACTGTGCCCATTTTAGGCTGCACAGAGCTCCAGTCTTCAGTTCTTTCATGACCAGAAACCGGATTCAGGCAGGTAGCTCTGTTTTTCTTTTCTTTTCTTTTTTTTTTCTTTTTTGTTTGTTACTACTTGATTCTTCATTCCTCCACTATTTATTTTCAGTATTTCTCTTCTTTGCCATATTTCCTACTGAAATCACATGATTATGGCAAATAATGACTGTATGGATAGGTGGGACTCTGTGTGTGTTTGTGTGCTTGTGTGTGCGCACATGTGTGCCTAAGCATTGTTTATTTCTGTATGCAAGTTTTCCAGATAAGTTTGTTCATTTTGTAAAGCACAGAAGCACTCGTCCACAGCAGTTTTTTTTTTCGTGCCATTGTGGTGTTTTTACATTCATGTGTGTGTGGTACTGTCAGACCTGCCAACCATTACGCATTTCGCGTAATTTATTACGCCCAAGTGATAATTCTTATGCATTTAGCCAAAAATTTATGCATTGAAAGTTTTCAAAAAAAAAACAAACAAAAAAACGGACGAAAAAATCGGCTTATGTACAGACACGCACGGCGCTGTGCATATAACCAGTAATCTTCAAGAAGCGTTTCCGGTCATGCACAGTTCGTTCTAACCCTGTCAGTGGTGTGGGAACATTGGTTCTTGCCCATGATCGACCTGTTTGCCACCAGGTTCAACCATCGCCTGCCCCTGTATGTGTCTCCCGTTCCCGATCCCCGAGCGTATGCAGTCGATGAGTTCTCCCTCCCCTGGACGGGCCTCATAGCGTACGCCTTTCCCCCCTTCCCCATCCTCCACAAGGTGATCAGGAAGGCGAGGCTGGAAAGACCCAGGCTTATTGTTCCCGGATCTCAAGTCCCTCACCCATGTTCCCCCCCCTCCAGCTCATCCCTCGGTGGGACATGCTGAGGCAACCCCGCTCAGGCCTCCCACACTCCAACCCCCAGATGCTTCGCCTACACTCGTGGCTGCTATGCCAGCCCAACTGCAAACACCTCCTGCTCAGACAGACCCCGGTCCGTCCTAGACATACTAGCCGGGGCAGGGGCCTCTCAGGGCCTACGGGACTTAGCCTCGGCTTCACGCAGAGCCAGCACCGAGTCCCTCTACAATTACCGATGGGAGAGATGGGTAGCCTGGTGCTCAGACAACTCTGTTCCCCATAACCACCCCTCCAACATCCAGATAGGCAATTTTCTATCCCACCTATCTTCCTCTCTTAAGCTTTCGGCTAGTTCCATTCGGGGCTACAGATCAGCTATCTGCACCACCATTCGCCAACTAGGCGGCTCTTCTTTTGAGAATGACTTCCTTCTCAGGGAGGTGTCTAGAGGGGTCGCTCTACGGGAAGCTCAGTCCCCTAGGCGCATTCCCCTTTGGGACCTTTTCATTGTCCTCGACGCTCTCAGAAAACCCCCTTTTGAGCCCATAGCATCCCTTCCCTTTGACCTCCTCTCTTTTAAGACCACCTTTCTCCTCGCCCTGGCCTCGGCCAGAAGACGAAGTGAGATTCACGCCCTCAGCGGTGATCCCAGAGACATCGCCTTCCACAGGGACGGCTCTGTCTCTCTTAAGTTTCTTCTGGAGTTCCTGGCTAAGAATCAGGAACCGGGCACCCCCTCTCCCTCCCTCGTCATCTGCTCCCTGACGGATATCTTGGGAAGGGGAGAGAATGGGGGAGACATGGATCTTTGCCCTTCCAGGTGTCTCAGATACAACTGGGAGCGTACACGCCCCAGGCGCGCCTCCCAGAGACGGCTCCTTATCTCTATCAACCCCAATAACAATAAAGACATCTCGGCAGGCGCTATCTCAAGGTGGCTCTCTAAGACGGTGAGATCTGCCTACGCGCAGGCGTACAAGGATCTCTCCGTCCCATCGCCCCGGGCCCACGAGGTCAGAGCACTGGCCACTTCCGCAGCATTCCAGCACTCTGTCCCCGTGCACCACCTTCTGGAGGCAGCCTACTGGCGTTCAGAAAATCCCTTCATTAACTTTTATTTAAGGGATATCCGCATGACCAGGGCTGATGGTTCTAAGGGGATCTCCTTTGTGGCGGCCAATGCAGCCATATCGGTTAAACCCAAGAACCACTAAGGCGCTCGGCCCTCCTCCAATTCCTTTAAATTCTGCTATGGTCTGACATGGTACAGTATATGATGCCAAAATGGGGAGTTTGTGTTATACTCCCTGTTTGGCTAATATACTTACCATGTCAGACTCTAATGCCCTCCCTACCTTCCCCTCTAGCGCCAAGGTTCTCGGGGTTACCTTGCACACAGGCCTCGCTGAATGAGGTACAGGAAGCAGACACCGGCTTCTTCCGGGGGCGGAAGTAGGGTGGGAGTCACGTGACTGTCTTACAACTGCATTGGCCACAAAAAATTTCGGCCTGACAGAGCTGACTAACTGCCGTTGAATATCTGGTCTGACATGGTAAGTATATTAGCCAAACAGGGAGTATAACACAAACTCCCCATTTCAGCGAAGTTGGCGTTCTTTTGAAGTTTTAGCTACGAAAATGTCGAAACGTGGAGTAGAAAGTTCTGGACAAGATGCGAAAAAGAAAAAACTTGGTCAAAAGTTCCAGAAAGAATACTCGGAAAAGTTCTCCTGCCTATGACCTTCGGCTAAAGGTGTCAATTGTGCACGGTGTACCACTTGGCAAGTCGGACTTCACAATTTCCCATGGCAGGATGGTGGATGTGAAGCGTCACCTTGAGTCACGCAAGCACATCGATTCCTCTAACGCGCCGAATTCTTCCAGCATCACACAGTTTTTTCAGACTGTAGACACCTCAAAAGAGGATGAAATGAGGAATAGGATAATTCAGGCTGAAGCATTGGTGGCCGGATTTTTCGTCGAGCACAACATCGCTCTTAGCGCAGCTGACCATGCATCCCAGCTTTTTACAGAAGCGTTCTCAGATTCGGAGATCGCCAAACTGTTCAAGAGCGGTCGAACAAAGACAACACACATTGTGAGGACCCTTGCCATGGAAGCCCAAACTGCTGCTGCATCTCGACTGCAGAATGGACCGTTTGTGTTGGGGACTGATGGAAGTCGGGGGGGGGGGGGGAGACAAAATTCTTTCCTGGGGTGGTGCGATACTTAAAAAATGACACAATGACACAATCGCCACAGAGCTGATAGCCAACCCCACATGCACAGTCAGCAACAGGGGAGAACATTTTTGAGTTTTTTTCTGGCGCACTATCAAGTCTTGGTGTGCCATGCCATGATGGTGTAAGGGATTTGTGTGTGTTTCCAGTGTATTCTACATTTTCATAATTTGTAAAGATTTCTTGTAACACTTAAAAGAAAAGCTTGTTTTTGAAGAAAAGTAAAGTTCACAAAAATTGTGCGAACAATTTCATCGCATCGTGTTTGTTTGAAAAAAGGTAAGTGTCGCACTTGATTACTCTTAGTTCTCAGAAATTACACATTTCTGCCTCACTGAGCTTCTGTTCTTACTCATTGGTATCTTAAGGGGTTGGCAGGTCTGTACTGTTAGTGTGTGTTTGTGTACATGTGTATGTGTGTAAATTTGTGTGTGTGTGTATAGGCTGTTCGTGTGTATGCGTGTGTGTGGGGTTGTGTGTGTAAATTTGTGTGTGTGTGTGCCCAGTTGTGGGTCTGCTTACTGTGTGTGGTGTGTGTGTGTGCCCAGTTGTGGGTCTGCTTACTCTGTGTGTGTGTATGTGCCCAATTGTGGGTCTGCTTGCTTATCTTGAAACTTTTATTCTGTATTTCAGATTCTTCTTCAGTTTCTGCATTTCAACAACAATGCAGCCTTGCCAGTCGAAGGTGATCCAGGGTACGACTGGCTCTGCAAGATCCAACCCATTCTGGATCATCTGCATGAAAAGTTCCGGGAAGTTTATTTTTCCATTCTACAGTGTGTTTTTTTCTCAAGTGTGCGTGTGTTCATGATTTTGTCAATGCTGTGACCAGACCGAGTGCCATCAGTGAAAGAAGACCAAGTGGTGCATCTCAATGTGTGTTTCTTTGAACCACGATTTGGACAGACATAAAAAAAAAAAAGAGCACCATCCCCTAAAATTATGAAGCAGGGAATGCAGACAACCTGAGGATTATGTCCAAGACTTGGTACGGCAAGTGATGGATTCCTACATAGAACAGTGTGGCGGTAATGTAAGTACTTGTTCACAAACACTAACACAGTTCCTAGAGTGTTTTGTGTGATAACAAATGCATGCAATGTGTGTGTGTTTTTCTTTTTTCTTTTCAACAGACAATTGTTTATTTTTTCTTCAGACTTTTTTTCCATGGTTGTCATTTTGAACATTTACCAGTAAGTATTAAACTATAACAATTTGGACCACACTGTATGCTTACAGTGATGCTGAGTAAACACTAGAAGTTTTTGTCAGTGTTTTACAGGTTTTATGTGTTGTAACCTGTGTATGCGTTCAGAAACTGTTCTTTTCTTGTAAAACCACCATTGGTACATCCCTGTCCATTCCCTAATGGCCAACAAAACTAGATTATATTATATAGCATCATAGCTTGGGGTAAAAGGAAAGAGAAGCCATAAAATCTAAGTCATATGTCAACAAATAGATATGCATTGATTGAGGTATTGAACCTACCCCAAATTGTAAAATAATGCCCCTTTCTAGTAGAATTGGGGTACCTCCTAGTAACATACAGATTGCTACACAGAAGGACATTTATTGACAACAATATGAATCCTAGGTGTTTGTAATGTTGTTGAGCAAACACCAAAAGGTATTTTTGCTGTGTTTAGTGTGCTTTTATGAGCTGAATTCTTCTAAAACTCTCAAATTGAAAACAAAACAAAAACTGTTTTGTCATATGTTACTAGTGTGAACCATTATCATCACCAAAAAATTAAATTAGAATGATGTGAAATTGTAAACAAGGGTATAAGGAAGTAATTCACAAAAAAAACTAACAAATAACTCAATAAATGGATGAGTAATGTACATGTTAGTGATCATACCGTGAAAATCATTATTATGCCCCTTTTTACCTAAAAGATAGTACCCCCAATTATGAGCAGATTATCATCAAGAACAACATTCCTTGGGATTTATATGACTGTCATGTGCTAGTGCTGATGTTGAATAATTAGTAACATCACTTTTTCATTGTTTTCACTGATTTTATATGATGCAGTTTGTTTTTGTACACTTGAAAACTCTTCTTTTTGTAAAACCACCATTCATTATATCCCTGTCCATCCCCTAATGGCCAACAAAATTAGATTATTGTTATATAGCATCATAGCTTGGGGTATAGGGAAAGAGAAGCCATAAATTCTAAGTCATATATCAACAAATGAATAAGCAGTAATTGAGGTACTGAAGCTACCCCAAATATGGGGAGTTTGTATTATACTCCCTGTTTGGCTAGTATACTTACCATGTCAGACCATAGCATTCAACGGCAGTTAGCTCTGCCAGGCCGAATTTTTTGTGGCTAATGCACTAATAAGACCATCACGTGACACCCACCCTACTTCCGCCAGGGAAGAAGCCGGTGTCAACTTCCTGTACCTCATTCAGCGAGGCCTATGCGCAAGGTAGCCCCGAGAACCATAGCGCTAGCGGGGAAGGTAGGGTGGGCATTAGAGTCTGACATGGTAAGTATACTAGCCAAACAGGGAGTATAATACAAACTCCCCATTTTGGCGTCATATACTTTACCATGTCAGACCATAGCAGAATTTAACTTTTGACTTCCCATAAGAAACAGTGTGTTCTCAGTCCTCTATCCCATAAGGATTGGCTAGAAATGAGTTAAAAATGGGTATGGTCATTAAAATAATTATATCTTTCTTGTTTGTTGATTGACTGCTTTGAAATTTGGAAGTTTTATGGAAGTGATGTTATTTTTTATACTGAAGCAGTCAAATGTACAAAAAAAAAATTTTTGTATGTCAGTATGGTAATTAATTACAGAATAATTAAATAATGTCAGGTGTGTTCAATAAAGGTTGGAAAAATCAATGTGTGGTGTGTTTGTTAGTAAACCAATGCAGACACTTAGTCACACACATGACCATAGAAACAATATAAGTCAAAGAAAAATGTTCACTGACCTTTATGTAGTCTTGTAATGACGTAATATACAGGTAAGAATCCAAGCACAGAAAATATTTGCACTCACAAAACACAGTTCCTTGTACAGTATTTTGCACAGTTCTGTCCACAAAGTTACAGTATAACCACAGAAATAAAGTCACATGGGGTCAGTGTTCATATTCTGCATACAAGGAGTAGGAAGATGAGCTTCATATTGCATAATGACAGCGTACACAGGTAAGCACAGGTGAGTTCAGGTAAGTTCAGGTATGTACACTATACACAAGTGAGTCACTGTCACATATTATTGCTGGTAGTTGTGAAACAGCCCAAAGCAGCCTCTGTCCTTGCACAGAGCAACACCACATTTCCTGCATTCAAAGGAGGTCTGGATTTTGTTACCTGCAGGGGTGCATTCAGGACCTTTTGCACACACAACACGGTTTCGCACATCCCGCTTGCTTTCAGTCTTGCTGATCTCGTGGATAGCTGGCTTCTTGGTGTGAGGGGTTGTGGGGTTGACATCAAGAGAGGCCTTTCTTTTTCTGGAGGTGAAGCCATTGATAAGGCCCTTGGACACTTCCAGGTGGAATTCCAGGTGTGAGAAGGGCTTGCGACGGGGTCCTCCTGGGGCGTCACGATACAAGATGTAAGCATTGGTGACGCTCACATTGAGTATAAACCAAAACATGTATTTCCACTACTTCTTAGCTTTGTTGGCAGTGCCTTAGTATGATCTAAGTTGGTCATTTTTGTCTACACCATTGTAGTTTTCAGTGTAGTCCTGGATGGCGATAGGCTTTGGGTATGTGCGATCTGGCGCACCCTGTTTCCCCTTCCTGGTAATATTGATGTTGCCAGTCTTGTTGGCTGTGGAAAGTGCACTGACTTGGCGTTTCTTTTCACACCAAGTCACTGCCATCAGTCTGCCCTTCTGCATCTTCTTCATCTGCCCACTCTCCTTCAGCTTGCAGGTCTTGATGGGAACAGGGAGACCTTTGCAGTTGAGGCACACAGTGCCACAGGCGTAGGTCCTGTTCGCCAGCAGAATTTCCATCAAATCAACTGATGTAAAAAAAAATTGTCGAAATAGACATGGTGTTTGGCGTCATATACTGTACCATGTCAGACCATAGCATTCACGGCAGTTAGCCAGCTCTGTCAGGCCGAAGATTTTGTGTGGCTAATGCAGTAATAAGACAGTCACGTGACGCCCACCCTACTTCCGCCGAAGGAAGAAGCCGGTGTAAACTTCTCTGTACCTCATTCTCTCTCGGCCTGCCGTCCAAGCAAGATAAGTCTTGTGCTCTGTCTCGCCTTTCTTTGCCGTTGTGTTAAGATAGCCTTGTGTTTGCTCCTTGCTTGTTTTGTTGTGGCTTGCGCGCTGAACCCTTGTACCCTTGCCGGTGAGGCTTTGGTTTGGCGTGCTTTATTGATTTCACTGATTTTATCATACACGCTTCTCGCGTTTGTGCTTTGTTCTTGACACTCGCGACTTGCCACGCTTCTCGCGTTCGTGCCTTGTTCTCGACATTCGCGACTTGCCACGCTTCTCGCGTTCGTGCCTTGTTCGCCACTTGCCTCCCGTGCATCTCGCATTCGGAACTCCGAGCTACACGCCGATTTCCATCTCCTCGCTTTACTTAGCCTTACGGCCCTTTTCACTTCCATTTGGATTCCTATTCGACGACCTTCCTCGTCGTTCACTCGCTTTCCATTACTTGCGCCGGTCGTTCCGCCATTTTGTGTCAGTCGTTCCGCCATTTTGTGTCGACGGGCCATACCGACACACATACGATCGCACCGTCTTACTCGAACAGCGCGACTTCTGCGCATTTCCAGCACTATCAGTGCCCCTTCCGAGGTTGGTCGAGCTCTTCCTATCCCTCGATCCACCCCTTTGTCTCCCCTTGCGATCGTGTTTTCCGTGTTTGTCTCGCCACCAGTGCCCAACATGGTGAAGGATACTAACGGGCCGAGCCGCTCCTTTGTTCGCGAGTCGCGCTCTGCCCCGGAGGACCCGAGTATCGATTCCAGGGGACAAACCGCTCACACCTCTGAGCGTACGGTCAGTGTGGAGGAGGGTTCCGCGCAGGGGACGCGCGACCAGCTTTGCTATTCCTCCTCTTCACGATCGGCGGACACACGATCGTTGCGATCGAAGTCGAGCAGGCATTTGGCCGAATCGAACTTGCAATCGGCCATCATTGCCGACTGTTTTTCGTTCTATTCTGACTCTAAACCGAAATCCAAGGGCAAGGCCCCCATGAAAGGACCTGCCCGTTCTAAATCTTCCCGTTCTCCAAAATCTTCCCGTTCTTCGGCCAAATCGCCTGCCCAGTTTCCATCGCACAAGGAGACTCTCTATCATGCTGCGTCCGGCGATCGTCGGCCCCTGGGGACCATTGCCGAGACTCGGACCAGCACGGGTGACGACTCGCGGGTCGGAATCACCGCTCGTCACCCGATCAGATGAGACTCGTGACGCTAGCTACCCCCCCACTAACGCCACGCAGTCGAATCACGCTCTCCCCAACCGTGTCCGGGGTCAGCCACTACTCGGACACGAGGAGCGTCATCACTCCGGTGGAGGGGCTGTGGCCAGTCTTTGGTGTGACTTCCCCACTGACCACAACCCCGGGTCAGGGACGCAGGCATCGACCAGCTCGGATCTGCGCCCTCACCCCCAACGGTCGAACCACCCCGATCGACCGTTCAACTTTCCCCTAGGGGTACAGGACGTTGGGGAGCGGACTTCTTTCGCTCCCCGGTTGGGCATCGTCCGCGGTCCCGTTCCTCCGGGGGGAGGATCGACCAGCGGGACCAAGGGTAACCTCCCTTCGTCCTCTGAGGTGGATCCGTCGCCGCAGCCATCCCAGTCCGCTCCCACACGGCCAGGAGGCTCGGCTACCGCACCACCCACCGGCCACCTTGCCATGCAGGGGGCCGGCACTGATCGCACCCGGGAGATGCAGGAGGCAGTGCTCTCCCTGGGGCGGGTGCGAGACAGCTCGCCTTCTCGCTACCCTCCCCTTGGTGCCCAAGGTTACCCGGGTCCCCGGGGAGACTCTGCCCCAGGGCCGCCACAGCCCGTCGTACTCTCCGGGGACCGGTGGCTCTATTCCCCCGAGAGGAATCAGTGGCTTAGGGCTGACACTCTTCCAGACTCCTCCTCCGGTCGCATGTGGCATCCTGCCTCCCGGAGTTGGATCGACCTGGGGCCCCCTTCCTCTCGGGCGCTGTCCGACCGGCTCTCCCCCAGTCTGCCCGCCGAGTATGGAGCCACCAGGGACCCATCCTCCTTCGAAGGTGGATCTGATCATCCCCTTCTGGATTACTCTGACCCTCAACTCGAGGACGGGGTCGAGGAGTACGGGGTCGAGGACTCCCTCCCCCAGTCTGGTGACCTCTCCATCCTGGAGAGCTGGCGTCCAGATCTTGTTGTGAGGGAATCCCCTCCCTCTGACAACATCTTCTCCTTTAGCCGTTTCACTGGGGAGCCCCCTGCCCAGCGATCACGGCCGAGGATAGTCGCCCCCCAGACCCTCCCTCCCTTGTGGGACAGACCGGCTTCTTTCGCCAGGGGTGCACATGCCATTCCCCCACCAGGGATTGACTTCTTGTCAGCCCCTAACGCGGCTCCAGTAGGAGCTTTCCTCAAAGACCCGCGTCATGGCCCCCATGTCTTTTCCCTCTTCTCTGCCAATCCGGCCACCAGGGACATTGCCATTTCTTCCGCCGACCTCAGGCTCACGCCCAACCTCGCCCCCCCCACATCCACCCCTGTTCTCATCAAGAACTTGACGGAGTGGGATAGAATTGCCAGGACTGGCATTCTCCACACCACCGCGGGACATGCGTTCATGGACATGTTCCTGCAGCGAGCGGAGGAGCTCTGGGCAAAGGAGGGCATCACTGCCTCGGTGGCTTCGGATCCCGACGACTCTGAGGCAGATCCTAGCCTATTCGACGACCCCCTCTTGCGTTTCCTGGTCAACAAGATTTCGCATCACCTCTGGGCTGCGGCGGACAGCGCGGCCAGGTGCCATTTTAACTGCCTGTTAGCAGTGAGAGATGCTGTGCTATCTCAGGCCAATCTCTCCCCGGCGCTCAAGGCGGCCTTACGGTGCATCCCGGGTCAGGAACAGTCGCTCTTCGGTGACTATTCCACTGCTGTCATCACTCATGCAGTCGAACGCAAGCAGGCGGCGTCTTTTGCGGCCAAGCCCCCTCCCCAGCATCGTCCTCGCCAGCATCGCCCTCCTGGACCCTACTCCCGTCCGGCCCCCAGACCCCAGCCTTACCCCAAACAGGCCCCCCCTCGCACCTCAAAGCCCGCCAGACGACCTTCTTCTGCCGTTGCTAGATCAAAACCGAAAAACCCCCATCAGCAGAATTTTCGGTTCGGTCAACAGGCCCGGCCCCGGAGGTGACTAGTAGACTCACCTTCGGAGGAGCGAGAACTGGCAGACTTCTTGCCCCTCCCCGGCCCCGCGGCCCCTTTGGCAGGCAGCCTCTCCCGACATGCCCACCAGTGGCGGCGTATGGGACTCAACCCTTGGATAGTGTCAGTGTTACAAGAGGGGTTCCGTCTGCCCTGGGCACACGATCGCCCCCCTCTGCTATCCTCTCCTCCTCCTTCCCCCGGCGATCCCCCCCTGGCCCAGGCGGGGGGACCTTCTTCGGAAAGACGCCATCACCCATATACCCCACCCAAACCCCGGGTTTTACTCCCACCTTTTTGTGGTCCCCAAGTCCTCGGGGGGCTGGAGGCCCATCCTCGACCTTTCTCCACTCAACAAATTCCTCAGAACAACCAAATTCAAGATGGAAACCCCGGCCCAGATCAGAGATTCCATCCACCATCTGGACTGGGCCACCTCTATAGATCTGAAGGACGCGTATTTTCAGATCCTCATTCATCCTTCCCACAGACGATACCTTCGGTTCGTCTGGCGGGGACGGGTATATCAGTTCAAGGCGCTCCCCTTCGGACTCTCCCTGGCTCCCTTCCTTTTCACGAAGGTAGTCAAGGAGATGGCCGCCCTTGCCAGACAGGAGGACATTCGCCTCTTGGTTTACCTCGACGACTGGCTCGTCCTGGCTCCCACTCAGGCCCTGTGTCAAGCCCACACATCCAAACTTCTGCGCCTTTGCTCCTCACTAGGGTTCGTCACCAACCCCGAAAAATGCGAGCTCTCGCCCAGTCAGAGCTTCTCCTTCCTGGGCATGAGTTTCGACACCACCTCCATGCTAGTCTCCCCAACCCCGGAGAGGTCCACCCGCCTGATGGACCTCATCTCCCACCTCCGCCTCTCTCCCCTCGCGTCGGCAAGGACACTGTCCTCCCTTTTGGGGATGATGGAGTCCCTGTCGCCTCTCATTCCTCTGGGCAGGGTCCCCAAACGACAGCTTCAAAGGGAGTTCCGACGTCGTTGGTCGCAGACCGCCGACCGCTGGGACCAGACCATTCCCCTCGGGCCTTGGTTCTTTTGGGCCACAGAGGAGTGGCTCAGCCCCTCCATCCTGAGCCCCGGGGTTCCCATCTCCCTCCCATCCCAGGCTCTACATCTTTACACAGACGCCTCCAACTCGGGCTGGGGGGCCCATTTGGAGAGCAGTCATGCCTCGGGGGTGTGGGACCCATTGACTGCCCGTCTTCACATCAACATCCTGGAACTGGAGGCGGTCCGACTAGCCCTCCTTCACTTCCAGACACTGGTCTCGCACCGATTTGTTCTTCTTCTCACGGACAACACCTCGGTAGCCTGTTACATCAACAAAGGGGGGGGGGGCACGCTCCATCAGTCTCTCCCTCCGGGCAGAGGCCCTCCTCCGCTGGTGTCACACGCAACGAATCACCCTTCGCGCGAGACACATAGCAGGGACGCACAACATCCTGGCAGACTCTCTCAGCCGCTCCGGGTCCGTCCTCCACACCGAATGGACCCTCAGCAGGCACACGCTAACCTCGGTGTGGGAACATTGGTTCACACCCATGATCGACCTGTTCGCCACCCGATTCAATCATCGTCTGCCAGTGTATGTGTCTCCCGTCCCGGACCCTCAGGCGTACGCGATCGATGCCCTATCCCTTCCCTGGTCCGGCCTCATAGCTTACTCCTTTCCCCCCTTCCCGATCCTTCACAAGGTGATCAGGAAGGCGAGACTCGAGGGACCCAGGCTCATTCTCATAGCCCCATGGTGGCCCACTCAGTCCTGGTTCCCGGACCTCAAGTCCCTCACTCACGTACCCCCTCTCCAGTTGAACGCCCGGTGGGACATGCTCAGGCAACCCCGCTCGGGTCGCCCCCACTCCAATCCCCAGGCGCTTCGCCTCCACGCCTGGCTCCTGTGCCAGCCGGATTGCGAGCATCTAACCCCACCTCCCAAGCGGACAGGTCCCAGTCTGTCCTTAACATTCTCTCTGACGCCGGGGCCTCTCAGGACCTCCGAGACCTAGCAATGGCCTCTCGCAGAGCTGGCACTGAGTCCCTTTACGATTACAGGTGGAGGAAATGGGTCTCATGGTGCAAGGACAACTCTGTCCCACACAATCGTCCCTCAAATATCCAGATAGGAAACTTTCTGTCCCACCTAAAACTATCAGCTAGCTCCATACGGGGCTACAGGTCGGCCATCTGCACGACCATCCGCCAACTGGGCGGACCGTCCTTTGAGAATGACTTCCTTCTCAGAGAGATCTCTAGAGGAGTGGCCCTTCGTGAGGCCCGATCCCCAAGGCGCGTTCCCCTTTGGGATCTTTTCACTGTACTCGATGCCCTCAGGAAACCTCCTTTCGAGCCTATCTCCTCCCTCCCCTTCGACCTTCTTTCTATGAAGACCACCTTTCTCCTCGCTTTGGCCTCGGCCAGAAGGCGGAGCGAGATCCACGCTCTCAGCGGGGACCCCAGAGACATTGCCTTCCACACGGACGGCTCTGTCTCCCTTAAGTTCCTTCCCGAATTCCTGGCTAAAAACCAGGAACCCGGTAGCCCCTCCCCCTACCTCGTCATCCGCCCATTGGCGGATATCCGAGGTGGAGAGAGCGGTGGTGACAGGACTCTGTGTCCTTCCAGGTGTCTAAGACACTACTGGGAACGTTCACGCCCCAGGCGCGCTTCTCAGAGACGTCTCTTTATTTCCATCAACCCCAAGAATAAGAAAGACATCTCAGCTGGCACTATCTCTAGGTGGCTGTCCAAGACGGTCAAATCGGCCTATGCCCAGACGTCCAAGGTCCTCCCCGTCTTGTCCCCCCGGGCCCATGAGGTCAGAGCACTGGCCGCTTCTGCAGCTTTCCAGCACTCTGTCCCCCTGCGCCATCTCCTGGAAGCAGCCTACTGGCGTTCGGAGAATCCCTTTATAAACTTTTATTTAAGGGACATCCGCATGACCAGGGCTGACGGTTCTGAAGGGATATCCTTTGTGGCGGCTAATGCAGCCATATCGGTTAACCCCAAGAACCACTAGGGCACTCGCCCTCCTCCTTTTACGATAAATTCTGCTATGGTCTGACATGGTACAGTATATGACGCCAAAATGGGGAGTTTGTATTATACTCCCTGTTTGGCTAGTATACTTACCATGTCAGACTCTAATGCCCGCCCTACCTTCCCCACTAGCGCCAAGGTCCTTGGGGTTACCTGGCGTGCAGGCCTCGACGAATGAGGTACAGGAAGTTTACACCGGCTTCTTCCTTCGGCGGAAGTAGGGTGGGCGTCACGTGACTGTCTTATTACTGCATTAGCCACACAAAATCTTCGGCCTGACAGAGCTGGCTAACTGCCGTGAATGCTATGGTCTGACATGGTAAGTATACTAGCCAAACAGGGAGTATAATACAAACTCCCCATGTTTCGTCTGTAGTATGCTTGTACCAGATCCGTCACCACACATGTGCCAAGAGGGAGGTCTGACCGTCCTTGCTCTTTGCCGGTGTAGATGTTGAAGTCTACCAGATAGTATGTTTCTGAATCAGCAAGGCCCCACACCTTGATGCCCCATTTGGTGGGTTTTGAGGGTTATACTGGAAGAATGAGCACCTACCCTTGAATTTTATCATTGCTTCATCCACACTGATGTTTTTGTGTGGATTATAGTGTGCTGCAAATTTCTGTTTGGAGTTGTCTAGCACTGGTCGCACCTTGTGGAGTTTGTCATGGTTGGGACTGGTTTGTGGTGGATTGGTGGTAGAATCATTCAGATGAAAAAACTGAGTTAATTTTTCGTAACGCCCTCTAGGCATTACTTCAGCTACTTTTGGCTGTCTCAGTTCAGGCCAGGCCTCTTGCTCCAGTAGCATTGATAATTTGGAAGCTGAACAACCCCATGAGCAACAGCATCCCAAGGTATGCACCGATTTCGTCTGCTGTGGTGTCGACGAAATTTGTTGCCCCCTTTTGTCGCGCATACAAATTGGTCTCTTCAGCAATCTTTTCTAGATAAGGGCTGGAAATAATTGTTGAAAGTACTCAACAGGGGTAGCATCCAGTCCAAGAGGCCTTGTAGGACCAACAGAATGAGTAAAGTCGTTGATCTGGTGATCGATGACCGTGTCCGACCACACTGCTGGCGAATCTTCATCAGAAATTTCCGATTGTACGTCGGACAAATCACTGGTGTGAACTGAACTAACTCCAGTTCCCACACTTACATCACTTTGCTGGTCATCTCCAAGCCCTATCGCTTACTGGTTGCACAAATCTTCGATAAATTCATCGAAAACATCGTCGTCGATATGTTGGAAAGACGCCATCTTGACCAGAAAATCTTTGAAAAAAAACTTCATGAAAAAATTTCTTCAAAATTGCAATGTAAACAGCTAGGCTGAAAAACGCGGGCAGAAGGCCAAAGGCAAACGCTTTCCGGATGTCGTTAAACCTTCCTCCCTGCATTAGAGAGTTCTCGCTTCCATAACAACGGCTCCAAATAAGGCATATCGATCGTTGCGGTGTAGTGCGGTTTGGGACTGTGCAGCAGTTGCGGAATGGTGTGGTATGGGAAGTCAAGAGTTAAAGGAATTGGAGGAGGGCCGAGTGCCCTAATGGTTCTTGGGTTAGCAAAGGAATAGATATGGCTGCGTTAGCCGCAAAAGAAGTCCCTAGAACCATCAGCCCTGATCATGTGGACATCCCTTAAATAAAAGTTTATGAAGGGATTTTCCGAATGCCAGTAGGCTGCCTCCATGAGGTGGTGCAAGGGGACAGAGTGCTGGAACGCTGTGGAAGTGGCCAGTGCCCTGACCTCATAGGCCCGGGGAGATCCTATACGCCTGGGCGTAGGCCGATCTGACCGTCTTGGAAAGCCATCTAGATGGGTCTGGGAGGAGCGCCTGGGGCGCGAGCGTTCCCAGTAGCCCCGAATGGAGCCAGCCGAGAGCCTTAACGAAGAAGGTAGGTGAGATAGGAAGATGCCTATCTGGGTATTGGAAGGGCCAGATGGGGGAACAGAGTTGACCAACACCAGGAGGCCATCTCTCCCATTGGTAATAGTAGAGAGTCTCAGTGCTGGCTCTGTGCGAAGCCGCTAATCCGAAGGTCTTGCGAGGCCCCAGCCTCAGCGGGTATGTCTAGGACGGACTGGGATATGTCCGTCTGTGAGGGAGGGGCAGATTCTCGCAATTGGGCTGGCATAGCAGCCATGCGAGCCGGCGAAGCATCTGAGCATGTCCCCACGAGTGCTGACCGGAGGGGGGAAACATGGGGGAGGGACTTGAGGTCCGGAAACCAGGACTGGGTCAGCCACCATGGGGTGATGAGGCTGAGCCTGGGTCTTCCCGGTCTCGCCTTCCTGATCACCTTGTGGAGGATTGGGAATGGAGGGAAGGCGTATGTTATGAGGCCAGACCAGGGAAGGGAGAGCGACCCTGGGCCTGAACACTGTTCCCCACCGAGCTGAGGGTTAGCCTGCTGAGGGTCCCTTCCGTGTGGAGGAGGGTCTTCGCTATGTGTCTCGCGCAGAGGGTGATTCCCCGCGCATGGCACCAGCGGAGGAGGACCTCTATTCGGAGAGAGAGGCTGAGGGAGCGAGCCCCCCCCCCCCCCCTGTTGACATAACAAGGCACCGAAGTGTTGTCCGTGGGCGGGAGAACAAGTCGGTGCGAGACCTGGGGTTGGAAGCGGAGGAGGGCAAGCCTGACCTCTTCCAATTGCAGGACGTTGATGTGGAGACGGGCTGACTGTGCGTCCCACACTCCCGAGGTATGAGGGTTCTCCAAGTGGGCGACTGGCCCGAGTTGGAGGGATCTGTGTAGAGGCTGAACTAGTGCCACTCTCCCTACCCGACCGCTTGAAAAGTCCGATACATGAACGCGCGTGTCCTCAAGATACCGAGCCATGCGCTTTTTGTGGCCATCAGTCCGCAGGCGGTGGTTGTTTTTTTTTTTTTTTTTTTTTGAGGATGCTTTCACCCATTGACGCCAAATGCAGCAATCTTTCGCACACAGAACATCGAGCATAATGTTTGTTTTGGTGATCCTTTAGCAACCAGTCCTTGTACTGCTTTTCTTAGACCCAACGATCCTGAAATGCACACTTTCCTGGCATGACGATTGCCTTGAGCAGTGACGGGAAAATGGTGGATGTAAGTATCGCGTCTTCACGCGAAACGAGACTATGCAAAACTAGGACAAGACCTCGAGAAAAATCAATACTTCCAAGCTGAAAGTCATCTGTTAGGCTAGGGCTGTTTGTCGGAACCCATTGGCGAGCAGATTTCAGAGTAAGTACCAACTGCTTCCGAGATTTTCGACCAGCATTTGGCTGAGGCCCATACGTCTCACCGGTGGGCATGCCGGGATAAGCTGCCCGCCAGAGCGGCCAGGGGGCCGGGGAGGAGAGTGGGAGGATAGAGGGGTAGCGGTCCGAGTTCTCCCTAATCCAGCTCCCCCCATAGATGAGTCCTCCAGTCACCTCTGAGGCCGTCCCTGCTGGCCGAAACGAAAATTCTGCTTGGGAAGTTTCATCTTCGGTCGCAAGGGGGTTTATAGAGCGCTTGGCGGGTTGGGGTCCAAAAGGCACCGCAAGGCCGCCTTAAGCACCGGGGCGAGATAGCCTGTGACAGTGTGGCCTAAGCAATTGTAGTGGCTCCTGGCTGCGCTGTCCGCCGCAGCCAAAAGGTGGTGCGAGATCCTGTTGACTAGGAGTCGCATCCAGAGGTCGCTGAACAAACGAGATATGGTCTCAGGGTGTGTCTCAGAATACTGAGCGTCTGAGATCACAGAGACCTAGTCGCCCTTCTCCGGCCCGATCTCCTCCACGCGCTGTAGAGCATGTCGAAGGACATGTCCAGCAGTGTTATGTTGGATCCCTGAACTGGAACTGCGGTCCCACTCCACCAGGTTATTGGTAGAGAGTGGCGGCAGTGGGAGGCCAGATGGGGGAAGAACCGGCAGTCGGCCCGGGAAATGGAAATTTCCCTGGTCACCGGAGTGTCCTAGGAGAACACGGAAGAGATGTGGGAGATATGGGCCTTCCGGGGGTCCCTGAGGAAAGTGTCTACGTGAGCCGCATCCAGGGCCAAGAGGGATTATTCCCTGGAGAAGGGATGACTTGCGCACCCTGGCTAGGGTTGCCGGACACTCCCGAAAGGGAGCAAGAGTCTGAGAGGCAAAAAGTCTGGGCGAGCTCACTTGGAAGGAGAACCAAGGCGAATTTGGGCACCGAAGGAACTTGTCCGGGGATGGGGGTTCCCTCCCGACAAGGTCCGGGTGCCAGTGTTCCATAGTGGACAAGCCGCGTGATGAGGAGAAGGAGTCCTCTACCTCATCCTCAGAGTGGGAGCGTCGGGCTTCTGAAGAGGTTGCAACGAACCCTCTCGAGGAGCCAATGGCAGGGGTGCATGAGGGTCCCGCCCTAGCTTGGTAGTGGGAGGACGCAAGGGCGGGTCCCTCATGGCTCCATGATCGGCGGCCGGACTATGAGAGGGGAGTCCGTCCTGCCGATCGGACAGCGCCTGAGAGGGAAGGAGACCGAGGTCGAACCAGCACAAGCTGGGTGCCACATGCGACCATGGAGCTGGTATAGTTGGTTGCTGTAAGCCACTGGTCCCTCTGATGGGCATAGAGCCACAGGTCCCCACGGAGAAAATGGGCTGTGGCGGCCCTGGGGCAGAATTTCCGTAGGGGCCAAGGTAACCTGAGGCACCGGGGGGGGGGGGGGGGGGGGGGGGGGGGGGGGGGGGGGTTGCGAGGAAGCGTGGGCTGTTGTACACACACACACACACACACACACACACCCAGGAGAGTGCACTGCCATACACCTCCCTGGTACGATCCATGGAGGTCTCTTGTGTAAAAGGGGGAGTGGTGGAGGACACGGCACCGGGCCCCCTATCCGCCTGTGCATGGAATGGAATGGCTGCGGTGCGGTGGCCAACCCCTGGGTGGGATCATGCAGGTTACCCGTGGTCCCGCTGGTAGATCCTCCCCCCGGAGGAACGGGACCGTGGACGTTGCCCAAGTGGGGGGTGGAGTAAGTCCGCTCCCCAACGTCCTGTACCCCCAGGGGAAGGTACGACAGTCGATCGAGGTTGGTTGACCGCGGGGGCCTGAGCGACACAGGGCTGGGCAAGGCGGTGCCTGCGGCTTAGACCCGGACTTATGGACGGTTCAGTGGCATCCCAGAGACTGACCATAAGTCCCCTCCCGGAGTATGGACGCTCCTTGTGCCAAAGTGATGGCTGCACTTGTGCACAGCTGGGGAGAGCGTCATGAGCCTGCGTGCCAGTGGGGGGGTGGGGGGGGGGGGGGGGGGACCAGTGGCACGCAGCTCATATAGGCGAGTGACGGGCGATGATTCCCAACGCATCCCATCACCCGTGCTGGTGCGCGCCTCGGCAAAATTCCCCGGGGGCCGAAGGTCGCGTGATGCAGCATGATAGAGAGAGTTGTGTGTCTCCCCGTGCGTCGGAAGGGAGAAGGCAAGCCTGCCGATAAGGAGGGAAATCCTGTTCTGCCCAATGGGCAAGGTGGGAAATCCTGCTCTGGACGACGGGAAATGAACATTGGGCTCCCGCATGACATGCGGGAAAGTACCCCCTATACCAAGTTAGGGGGGAGGTGAATTCAGGTACGAATTAAAAGGTGGGATGTAGAAGAAATTTAGAAATGGTGGCAGCTTGCCTTTCGCCCTTCGGACGCAGTGTTCATGTGTCCGCCGGTCGGGTAGGGGAGGCATCAAAATGATGGTCGCGCGTCCCCTGTGCGGAACCCCCCTCTACACCGGCCGTACGTTCTACTGTAGAAAGAACGGTTTGCTCTGGGGAATCGGCACGTGGGTCCTCCGGGGCAAAGAGTGACTCCTAGAAGGGGATGTGGTTCAACCCGTTGGTGCCTTTCACCATCTTGGGCTATGGTGGAGAGCAAACACGGAGCACACGACAAAGTGGAGACAAGTTGGTAGATCAAGAGATCGTAAAGACCCTCAATCTACCATGTAATAATGATAAATAAGGTACAGAAAAATGTGCCCGGGGAAGCCCCGTACCGCTAAACAAGGTGTGGCCGAAGGTGGACACCATGCGGTGAGGCAATATGGCGGAAACGCCAACCGGCATGGCACAATCCAAGATGGCGGATCGATTGACCGGGAAGGGATCGATCGCCGAGAGTGACGCGCAATGGAGCGCGAGAGTAAAATACCCCTGGTGTAACTTGTAATAATGCTAAAGAAGGTACTAATCAATGTGCACCAGTTGGTAGATCAAGAGATCGTAAAGACCCTCGATCTACCTGTGATAAATTAGGTACTAATAAATGTGCACCAGTAGGTAGATCAAGAGATCGTGCAGACACTCGATCTACCTGTAGTAATGATACATAGGGTGCCACATAGGGTACAAATAAATGTGGCCGGGGAAAACCCCATACCGGCAAGCATGTGAGACCGAAGATGGGCACCATGCGGTGAGACAATATGGCGGAAACGCCGACTGGCGTGGAACATCCAAGATGGCGGATCGATTGACCGGTGAGGGTTCGATTGCCGAAAGAGACAAGCAGTGGGCACGAGAGTAAAATAGACTAACGCGCTGTAGATATATGAGGGGGCCGAAAGGCAATTCAGTAGAGGGGAATTTAGGATAACAAATGCTTGTTTCTTCTCTTTAATGAGTGACGGGGAAATCGTAAGGAGAACTCTTCTTCTTCTTTCTTAAACATTCGCCATCATCATTTTGATGGTTCTGATGTGTGTACAAACTCGATCGACCTGAACTAGACGAGCGATCGTAAGGAACACGATCAGTCAGTAGTAATACAAATGAAAATAAGGTGCTAATAAAAGAGGAGGAAAAACCTCCGTAGCACTGAACAGGTGCGACGAACGAGGACAACCACAGAGAGGTCGGCCTGAACGGCGAGAACAAAGATGGCGGCTCGAGCGACCGGCGAAGATTGATCGTCGGAGTGAATTTACCGGAATGGAGAGATTTACCGGAATGGAGAGTGTGGATAAACAAAGCGCCGAGATCAGTGGAAATCGAAGGCAAAGGGGAAGAGAATAAAGGGTGAGGGGGGGACGCTTTACTATAGGAGTGGACGCGTTCCAACACCGGCAAGTAAGGGCCGAAAGGAGAACAATGGCACTGAAGAGAAGTCGCGAGCCGTCACGCCGTGGCATGAATAAAATTGAATAAAATAGAATAAAACACCAACATAAGCCTCACGCGGCAATGATACCCATGGTCTAACGTAAGCCACAACAGAATAAGTAAAGAAGGCAAGCACACAAGCAATCTCTACAAAAACAGAAGTATAGGCGAGACAGAGCAAAAACCTGTCCTTGTTAGGCAGGAGGCCGAAGTTGAATGAGGTACAGGAAGTTGACACTGGCTTCTTCCCTGGCGGAAGTAGGGTGGGCGTCACGTGATGGTCTTATTACTGCATTAGCCACAAAAAATTCGGCCTGGCAGAGCTAACTAACTGCCGTTGAATGCAATGGTCTGACATGGTAAAGTATATGACGCCAAAAGTAAAATTATGCCCCTTTCTAGTAGAATTGGGGTACCCCCAGTAACATACAGATTGTTACACAGAGGGACATTTACTGACAACAATATGAATCCCAGGTGTTTGTAATGTTGTTGAGCAAACACCAAAAGCTATTGCTGCTGTGTTTAGTGGGCTTTTATGTGCAGAATTCTTCTAAAACTATCAAATTGAAAACAAAACAAAAACTGTTTTATCACATGTTACTAGTGTGAACCATCATTATTACCAAAAAATCAAATTAGAATGATGTGAAATTGTTGACAAGGGTATAAAGAAGTAATTCACAAAACATCTAACAGATAACTCAATAAATGGATGAGTAATGTACATGTTGGTGAACATACCGTGAAAAGCATGATTATGCCCCTTTTTACCTAAAAAATAGTGCCCTCAGTTATGAGCAGATTATCATCAAGAACAACATTCCCTGGGATTTATATGACTGTCATGTGTTACTGTTAGTGCTGATGTTGAATAAATAGTAAGACCACTTTTTCAGTGTTTTGACTGATTTCATTTAGCACAATGTGTTTGTGTATACTCAAAAACTTATTTTTGGTAAAATTTTTATAATTATGTCAGTTTCTGCTACACTAATTATTAACATAATCAAGTCCTTTTGACAGGACATTATAGATCAATGCATAACAACAAAACATGCCAAAAATCCGAAAGATTTGTCAAGAAATAAGTGAGCAGTAACCATTTTACTGAACCTACCCAAAAAAGCAAAATTTAACCTTGGCACACAGTTATTCAAATGTGCTATTATACTGTGGCAGTGAAGGGGTTAAAAGGATAAGTACAATACATAAACATTCGTTGGAAACTAAAAAGCAGCTCATTAAGTTGAAAAATATGAGTTTATTAATTTATCTTTTCTGTCTGCCTCAATTCAAATTATACATCAGTTGTCCCTTTCGTTAATTAACTTGGAAGCTAGAAGTTACATTTTCATGGGCAGTTTGTTTTACTGTTTTGCAAAGTTGAATGTGACATAATATTTACATAAAAAGTTACCTCCACACGTTGGATGTTTATTGGTTCAGTATCTGCCATATGGTATCAGTTTTCGCCATAACGTTCGTGTCAGAAATAGTGTTACTACATGGATGAGATTTTAAGCAATTTTGTTAAATTTTGTCTAGAGGTATTGCTTTGTTAAAACACGTCACTTTTCATGCCATAAAAAGTGTCCAGCTGTGTAGGAGCTTGGACCACTTGATCACAATCTATTAGAACATGTGATTTTATCACCAACTCTATCAGGCAAGTAAAGTAAAGTAAAGTCACAGTGAATGCCAGTGCATGAATTTCAAACTTCAGCTGCCATCATCAGTTCGAACAGAATTAAGTAAGTGCACCTATTTATTTCATCTGTGGACACCCTTTTGTGCTTTAGTTCATGTATGGAATGTCTGGAATTGCCAAGTGTGCAATAATGTTTCATTGATGACATGTGTTTAACTATCTACAGAGATACCCAGTGGAGCAGTTGAGGGTGTGGCCATTCCAGTGTCGGCAGAATCACACATTCAGACCTACCAGCATGGGCCCAGACGCTGACTGCTGCAGAACGGTATTTGTTGCTCCTCAGTCCTATGCCTTCTGCTCTCACAGTTCTCATCTAGTCTTAGTGCACATTGAAGGGACCCTCATGCACAGATCCCAGCCAGTGCTAAATCTTTGTATGTGTGTTTGTCTGTCTGTCTGTAATTGTTTTTTCCTTTTTGTAATAGTGGAATTTACTTGGCTTTTTAACTTTAGTACAGAATTACTTTCTTCAGTATTTTGAAAAAGAGGGTGAAAGCTAGAAAGAAAAAAAGCTAGAAATAAAAAAAAAAGAAGTATTGACTTGTTCATCAATATTTATCCTACTGTAAATGCAAAAACCTCTTTTTTCATTTGGCCATTTCCTGTGAAAGAGAGTGACCATTAGTGTCTGTTGACATGCTACCATGTCCTGACCTGGAAGGGCAGACACACTCTTTCCCCAAACCTCTGCCCACCTGGATTACCAATTTTATTTTGGGAAAGTTGGCATCTTTTAATGTCGTCTTTGTTCCTTCCACTGCCCCATATCTCATTATTTGTAGGGAAAGAACCCAGCTGGAAGGGGAGATAGAAATCATAAAACATCTTTTCCCGCAAGAAGTTTTGCTCTGCTTAAAGAAAACACAGATACATAATGCTGAAACTGTTGGTTTTCAATCACACATCATGAATACAGGCAAATTAAGGGAGCAGTATGTGATAGAGATTCTTGATTTAGCTGTGGATTCTATGACTTCATCAGACCCCCTTTTTTTGTTTGTTTGGGTTTTTTTTTTTTTCAGTCATGCAAGTTAATGCACAGCAGTGCACTTTACTTACTTGAAGCTTTTATGTTTTGTTTTGTTTTGAGTAACTGAACATTGATAATGATAGATCAGCATTTGTACCAGTCAAACTAAGAAGAAAGCTGAAAAATGATTGATTGAATTCAGTTTTTAATTGCAGTTGCTGGATCTGGCAGAGCAGGAAAATCCATGGACAGTGTTTGTGGAGACTCTGCGACCAGATAGTGGGAAGAGGGCTCTGCCTCATTTTGACAAAGAAAGTAGGTGCACTTGTCTACAGTGATCTTTTTTTTGTATGGGAATATTCTCATGTAGTTTGCTTGTTATTTTGCTAAGATATCAGAAGGTTTCTTTACCATTACCTAGGTTGTACAGAATGTTTTTATCAATTTGTTATTGCAATGTGAAATGATACTTTCAGAAAATGAGAACAATTGGAAACTACATGTGTAAAACATTTGAAGAAGCCCTCAAAGTAGCAAATGTATTTTCATTTGAAGAAGCCCTCAAAGTAGCAGATGTATTTTCAGCTGGGGGGGTTTGTCCACATCATGGAAATTTGAAATGTTAGTGATAATGCATCACAAGAAAATGTAGCAAATGAATCACAAGACAAAACAGGATGCCTTTCAGCCTCTTAGGTCTTCTTCAGGCAAGATACAAAATGCTCAGGACAGCGAAAATGAACGAGCAATCATTATCGTCATCCAATTTTGTGCAAGATAGGCGTTGAATCTTTTGTATCTTGCCTGAAGAAGACCTAAGAGGTGGAAACGTGTCATGTTTTGTCTTGTGATTCGTTTGTCTACGTTTTTTGGTGGTGCATTATCACTAACATTTCAAATTTGTTTAGATTTCTGCCTGCAGTCGCCTCACTTTGCAACCACATCATGGAAGTTTTCAGATGTGAGTGTGTGTTTCCCCTTTTTTTTTTTTTTTCAATTTTTTTGTTAATAGGTTTTTGGACACTCCTACTTGTAATTCATGCTTGAATAAGACAGAAATGAAATGGTTTTTACAACATGATCAAAACAGTGTCATTAGCCTTGAGCAACTTCATTTTTTTTTTTTTTTTATAGTTTGAGTGGTAACACCAGAGAGGATTAAACAGGTGTGGTTAACAATCATTTGTTTTACTTTATTGCAGTAGTTTCCTTGCCCATCTGGCAACATGACTCGCACTCTGTTTATTCCATTACCATCCATACGCATCCTGTTTGCAGCCTGACACTCCAGAAAGAGCTGTTGGTACTAAGCTGTGAGGCCACCCATCTTAGGCAGCTCTGCACTGCTGCTGAGTTAGCTTCGTGGTGGTCATTGTAATGTCTGTCCAGATTTACTGGTCACTACCTTTCATTTGTGTGTTTTTTGGTTTACTGTATGCTGGAGACTAACTATTGATCTCCCACTGATGACAGTTGTAGCCAAACTGATTCATGTGTCTGATGTGGAGAGCCCGTCCATCAACAGTTACATGAATCTGTGGACACCAGGTGCTTTTACAGGAAGTCATCAAGGGCTTGGGTGTGGAGAGCAGGTCATAAATGAAGTCATCGCGGTGTAGCATCAAGGACTGTAGCACTTGAGTTTTGGTTATAATGATCAGTGGGATGAGGTTGATTTAAGGTCCTTTTTTTTCCATGACAGGGATGTGCTCTTTCATATTATATCCTCTTGTTAGCAAGGTAATGAAAGAAGGACACTACAACAACCAGCTTGTCAGTCGAGTTTGCTGCGGGCTCAAAGAGAAAGACTGGAACTATACAGTCAAGTTCCTTCCACATAATAGATGCGTGTCTTAGTATTGTTCAGATATCCTGACCATCACTGTATGTATGTCTTTTGGGCATGGTTAAAGCTGTAATATATTTTGAAAATGATTGAATATAATATCAAATCAAATCAGACCAACTGTATTATCTCAAAGGAGGAATTATAATGCGGTAGCACACACATCCATCTCAAGCAAGTAATCAGATTGACAAAAGCAGACAATAAGTATGCTTAACTCACATAATTTATATTAAAAACAAAGAATTGCAAAAGTGGCATACACACAGTGTAAAAAAAATCTTAACACATGCCAGTGCTTCCCTCACATTCACCTTGCCCATCCGCCGCCCCTTCCCTTGTCTGTCTTTTCCGCCATTCAAACAAACCAAAACATGCAGAATGTGCTGGCAGTTACACAAATATGTGCACATGGATACGCCCACAAATTTCATGTCACAGTCGTGTCATGTAGTCTGATCATAGCATCATCTTCATCATTCTCATTGATATCGATCAGTATTTATAGAAAGATTCAGAATCCTGTGACTCTTAATGTCCAGCTCTCATGGTGACCTCGGTTTCTATTTTCTGTCCATTATTATCTTCTTGGTGAGATTATTCTGTCGTTGTCGGTATTGGCAAGTCCTTAGGGACTGTTTTTGGATGAACATGATTATGCACTCCAGTGGGGAATGCAGGAGCAGTGCAGTGTCTCTTTTGGTTGATTGCCTCATAACAGCTTCACTATTGACTGCTACTGGTTGATTGTGTCAAGGGCTGTGACAGTAGATAGCAGGGCATGGCAGTGTATGGGGAACTGAAATGAATGGTGGGAGTAGTGCCAATACAGTGGCACAGAAGAGAACCAAAAAATAAAGAAAACAACACCTGCAGTGCTGGTCAGGAATTTGAACAAAGCTTTCGCTTCATGAATCTGGTTTGCTTTGTGTTAATAAGGTTCAGCGTATGTTGTTCTCTATAACTCCCCCTCACGTACACACACGCACACACACGCACTGGTATGCACACACACACACACACACACACACACACACACACACACATTTTTCCATGCCTTTCTTGTAGAAATATTAGTTTAGGCATCTAAATCTGAATGACTTGGGGTGTGAGTTTTTATAATACTTAGACATCTAAATCTGAATGGCTTTGGGTGTGAGTTTTTATGATGTGTATGATGACCATAGCAGGAGAAGAATGATGTGTTTGGATTCAGATGATGTGCTGCTGTTTGTCAAGCTGTACAGTCCACGAACAAAAACCATTTCCTACTGCGGCCATCTCTACGTCCCAATCTCTGCCCGGGGAGGTCAGTTTGATCATTGTTTCATCTGTTGATCTATCCAGTAATTAGGCCACTGTGTCACATTGACTTGCTTCAGTTGATGGTCCCTGACATTGTTTTTGAAATATCTGATTTGTTTATAAGTTGTATTTAGTATAAATAATCTGCAGTCCCTAAGACTTTTTGGTACATAGGAGAAAATCTCATTTTCATGGGCCTGTTTGTTTTCTTCATGAGTGATTTCGTAGAATTGTTGTTTTATTTGTAAAAGTCTTAATTTGATCTTTGTTAGTAAAGGACAACTCTTGATGTCTGGGCATGCATTAATTTTCAGGCGCAGTATAAACACATCTGAAATATGTGTGTTTCAGTTGAGTTGCTTCCAGAACTGAACAGGAAAGCTGGCTTTCCAGTCAATACGAGTCTCATGTTGTTTGAGGTAAAAACAAATTTTGTTTTATTTGTGATATATGAATGCAGATGAGAAGATAAAGTGGAAAAGTCAGGGTATATCATAGTGTAGAGACAAAGTGTCTTACCATACAGTACATCTGAGTTCCTGGCAAAGGAGACAGAAAGAATATCTGACAGTTATTTTCAATGGAAAATACTGGTCCATTGGATTAACTCGTATTCGACAGGATTTGCATATATGCATGCAGGGTCTGCATCCATCTGGATAGGCACAGGTTTTGGGGAGCTCAGACACTAGGATAGGTAACCATGAGTACTACTTTGGTGTTCGTATTTGAATGAGAAGCACAAGTTGTGTATAGGTCACAAAACAGAGCAGTCTATATCACCAGAACAGTAATGATTGAGCAATTCTTTAACATGAAGTTGCCAAGATGGAAGAGAGAAGATGACTGAATGGATGATTTTAGTAAGGAAACAGAAAAATGGCAGACTCCAGTATTTTATCAAGCAGTGACAGCAGCAGTTTCAGTATGAATTTCTCAGCAATAACAGATTTATATAGAAATATAATTATAGACAAATTCATAGAGGTGTTTTAGTGCGACTTTCATGCAGAAATAAATTTGTTGTTGCAAAAACTTTGAAAACAGACATTGATAAAGCTGACTTCATAAAGCTGTTGGTATTACTTCAAATGTAGAACTGCGGACAAAGATTTATTTGAAAAGAGTGAAATTCTAGCCCTCTGGTAGACATTTTAGGTACGAATTTAATGAATGTCTGCAGTTATGTGGGAGAAAAACAACCTGGTCAGATCTCAGATCATGAACCATGGTGCTAAGCTGAAATTAGTTCATAGAATGATTTTGTCTAACCTGTGTTCCAGATGCATTTTTCATGGAATGATTTTGTCCGCCCAGTGTTTCAAATGCCATTGTTAACAAGAAGACATATACATTTTGAAAAATCCAGTTAAGATTTGAATTTTGTTTAACTCTTTGTACTCACTTTCTCTGACTGCAAACTTCCCCTAGATTTCAGATTCTTTTACAGGTTTCAGCCTAAAAATGTGTGTGTGTGATTACTAACGTATGGGGAATGTGTGTGAACCTCTAAGAGACAGAAAATTGGCAGGCAGTTTCATAAGATCATGCACCGTAATTTGTACTATATTTTGTCTGTCTTAGAGATATAGGTCGTGTCATTGTCACCAAATTGTCACCAGACACGTGACATTTTATGGTGACAGTCAATTTTACAGTATGCAAGCATGCACAGTCACCATGCTTATGCAAGTTGTTACTGTAAGATGAAATCTGAGGCCTACCTGACGTGATCCATCCGCTGCCTGGCAGTACAGGTCCCACTGGTTGTACCACCAATGTCATACAAAACTTGTCACTTGTCACTCACGATGCTGAACTCAGTCACTTCCCAATACTCTATATGTTGTAGTGTTTCCATCAGCCTTTGCAGTTCTACAAACTACAGCTGATTACATACGTCCACAGTCTTCAGTTGTACAGCACGGTGTCACTGTACACACTCACTACTCACTACTGAATGTCACAGTCACAGCTGTCACCAAAATGGGGAGTTTGTATTATACTCCCTGTTTGGCTAGTATACTTACCATGTCAGACCATAGCATTCCACGGCAGTTAGTCAGCTCTGCCAGGCCGAGATTTTTTGTGGCTAATGCAGTAATAAGACCATCACGTGACGCCCACACTACTTCCGCCAGGGAAGAAGCCGGTGTAAACTTCCTGTTCCTCATTCAACGAGGCCTATGCGCAATGTAACCCCAAGAACCATAGCGCTAGCGGGGAAGGTAGGGTGGGCATTAGAGTCAAAGTCAAAGTCAAAGTCAAAATTTTATTTTCAGATGGAACATTGAATAAGCAATAAATCTGCTTTTTTACATCAAGCCATCCATAAAAAAAAATTAAAAAAAAAAAAAAAAAAAATCGGTGAAACAACGAATAATCACAGAAATTTATGAAAGTCAGAGATAACAACAAATAGAAACCAGAGAAGAAATGGATGGGGGAGGGGGGGGGGGAGGGGGAGAGGCGGGGGACGGGGGGAGATAGGGGAGTGTACAAATGAGAAGGGGAAATTCCAGAAAGTAAGAGAGAGAGAGAGAGAGAGAGAGAGAGATTGGTTATATACAATATGTACATTGTCTTCACAAATGTGCACGGTACGTATACTCCAAGAATACTGTCGACACTGACATACCCTTTCCTTTGAGGCACACTCACTCATGCACGAGCATGTAAATAGATATACATATACACATGCATACACTGTGAAAAATCATAAAACCGTATTTCAAAGGGTTGGGGAAAATGTAAGTTATGAACCATTCATGAGATACCTTTTCAGATTATTTTTAAACTGGATTTTATTGTTTATACTTTTAAAGCGTGTTGGCAACTTGTTCCATACATTTCCACCAGAGTATAAAAAACTAGATTTATAAAGATTATTTCTTGGTCTAGGAATAGATAAAAATGATTGTGTCTATGGATGTTAGTTTTAAATGTGTCGCTTATCTTTTTAGGAACATTGCCGTATACAACATTGTGCATACATACTGCCTTATTGAACAAAAGTCTGTTGTGGAAAGTTAATATATTAAGTTTTTTATAATCTTCTGTAGTCAGAGTGCTTGATCTTAACAATACTAATTTTAGTGCTCTTTTGTACATTCGATGAATCATTTTTAAGTTGGTTTCACTGCAGCTGTCCCATAATGTCGATGCATAATCAATTATTGATAAAATGTGAGCACAGAAGAAAAGCTTACGAGAATGGGTATCAAGGAAATTCTTAATCTTGGCTAGCTGAAGTAATTTTTTTGAAAGACGTTTTCCCAGTGACTTCGTATGGTCAGTCCACGATAGATCCTTATCAATTATTACACCTAGCATTTTATGTGAATCTACTTCTTCAATTTGTTTGCCAGATATAAACAATGGTTGAAATTTTGACTTCATTTTTTGCCGTTTTTGTCGAGCACATACATACATACATTTGGTCTTGTTTGCATTTAAGGACATATGATTCAGTTGGGTCCATTCAGTAAGTCCATGAATATCATCTTGTAGTTTGTTTGCTAGTCTATGGGTGTCTGAATCACTGGAATGGAGCGATGTATCGTCGGCAAACATTTCGCACTTACATTTAACATAAAAAGGTAAATCATTGATATAGATAGAAAACAGAAGAGGACCTAATACAGAGCCTTGTGGTACTCCGTATTTGACAGGCAAAAAGTTTGACATTTTGTTGTTAACTGTTACTGCTTGCTTTCTGTTACATAGAAAAGAAGACAAGAGATTAATGAATTCTGGATTTAATTTATACAGTTCTAATTTGCGCAGTAGGAGAGGATGATTTATAACATCAAACGCTTTCTCAAAGTCTATAAAAAGAATACCAGTAAATTTATTTTCGTTTATACTGCATAGAAGGCTATCAACGAGCTGTATGAGGGCTGTATGACAGGAATGATTTTCACGGAAACCAGACTGATCTTCATTGAGTAAATTATTTTTAGCAAGGTAAGAATAGAGGGACTTTTGCATGTGCTTTTCAATAGGCTTAGATAAAGCAGATAAAATAGAAACAGGTCGATAATTTGATGGATTTGATGTATCACCAGATTTATGGAGAGGAATAACTTTAGCTTCCTTAAATTTTAAAGGAAAGGTTTGTTTATCTATACACAAAATTGTATAAATAAGTTAGCGTGTCAGAGATAACTGGGCATGAAACTTTTAGTATTTTTACATCTAAACCGTCTAAATCGCGTGCACCAGATTGTTTTAAAGATGAGAAACTTTTACTGACATCCAATACCGTCATTGGTTGGAGAGTAAAAGGAAAGTAAACATTCTTTGAATCAAGGTAAAGTTTTAAGTGGCTGAGATCATTTTCATCGGACCTGTCATGTAATATGATTTTATCTTTGATGTTTGTAAAGTGGTTGTTTAACTGATTTGCAGATACGTCTGTAAGAATTTGCTGACTTCTTGATACTTGTTTATTATTCAAACTATTGATAGCTTTCCAGATCTGACGTGAATCCTTTGTAGAAATTAACATCTTTTGGAAGTAATTGCGTTTAGATTTTGGGTTTCATTGTGAGGTTTTACCTTACTCATCTTGTTTCGGAACAAATATCTTTATTTTCAGGGAAAATTGGTCAATTGATTTCGTTTGACTAATTTCTATATGCAATTTCTCTCTTGGGATACACGGTTGGTCGAATTGTAGTAACTGATTGACTCTTTGTGTTTATTGAATGAGAGCACATTGGTATAGGTAAAACAGAAGTTAATATGTCCCGAACATAATGATTGAGCAATTCTTAACATGGATTCTAGATGGATAGATGTAGATCACTGTGGATGTTTTAGTAAGGACTGAAAGGAAATCTCTTTTTATAAGCTACAAGCTTTTAAGTATATGTTCTAGCAATAAAATTAAAACTATTAAACTATTATAGAGGGTTTTAGTGCACTCATGCAGACAAACATTTTTGTCAACTTTGAACATCAACATTGGATAAGCTACTTCAATAAAGTTGTTTGGTTTTTTGTAGAATGTGACAAAGATTGCTTTGAAATGTTCTAGTACCGGTGTTTTTGGGTAGAATTTTGATTCTGCGTTAAAGTGGTGAGAGAAAACCACTGGTAGATTCAGATCATGAACATCTATAGCTAAAATTCAAGAATGATTTTTCTAACTGTGCACGTTTATTTCCCATGGAACTGAATTTGTCCTTGCCAGTCTGTGTTTCAATGGATTTCTGTATAATAAAATCCGTATGATTTGTTTTGTTTTCATCTTTGTTCATTCCTCGACTGTCATAACTTTCCTAGATTTTCAGTTTTTTGGTTTCAGCCTAAAATGCTGTGTGCTGTGCGTTTGGGGAATGTGGGATCTAAGTGCAGAAATTGGCAGGCAGTTTCATAGTCATGCACATTTTTATATTTGTCGAGGAAAAGGATTCATTGCACCAAATTCCCCAGAATTGTTACATTTTAGGGTGAAGAATAGTTGCACATACGTCTCCTTTCTTATGCAATTGTTACTGTTAAGTGCAATTCGAGGCCTACTGACGTGATCCACGTGACTATGTTAAGTACAGGTCCAGTGGTTGTACCATCAATGTCTAGAAAATTGTTTTTCAGATTGAACTCAGTTATTACCAAGTAATCTGTATATCTTGAGTTTATAGCTTGAGTTAAAAATACAAGGTGATAATAGTACGTCTTAGTTGTACAGCCCAGCGTTACTGATACAACTCACACTCACTTCTATATGTCACAGCACAGCTGTCACTCAAAAATGAGGAAAGTTTTACATAAATAATCTCTGTTTGGCTAGTAACTTCACCATGTAGACCATAGCAAAATACACGCATTAGTCATATGAGATATATTTTATGTTATATAATAATGTACCATCAGATGACGCAATGCACATACTTCAAACCAGAAAAAAATTCGTCATTAACGAGATGCGTAAAGTAAACAGAACATAGCGCTAGCGGCAATATCGATATGACATGGTAAGTATACTAGCCAAACAGGGAGTATAATACAAACTCCCCATTTGGCGTCATATACTGTACCATGTCAGACCATAGCAGAATTCAAAGGAATCGGAGGAGGGCTTAGTGCCCTAATGGTTCTTGGGGTTAGTAGAGGAATAGATATGGCTGCGTTAGCCACAAAAGAAGTCCCTAGAACCATCAGCCCTGGTCATGCGGACATCCCTAACATAAAGGCTTATGAAGGGATTTTCCGGATGCCAGTAGGCTGCCTCCAGGATGTGGTGCAAGAGGACAGAGCACTGGGTCGCTGTGGAAGTGGCCAGCGCCCTGCCCTCATGGGCCCGGGGAGATAAGACGGGGAGATCCTTATACGCCTGGGCGTAGGCCAATCTGCCCATCTTGGAAGCATCTAGAGAGGACTGGGAGGAGCGCCTGGGGCACGGGGTTCCCAGTAGCCCCGAATGGAGCCAGCCGAGAGCCTAACGAAGAAGACAGGAGAGATAGGAACTACCTATCTGAAAATTGGAAGGCCAGATGGAGGAAGAGAGTTGAGCCCAGGAGGCCATCTCTCCCCTTGGGAAAGGGCTCACCCTGTGGGGGATTGGAAATGGAAACAGGTATGCAAAACAAAAATGAACATCACAGCTGCATTACTGTTGGGCTGTTTTGGTCGTGCATACCTCTTTGTTTCATCGGCAGCAGTCTTAAAGAAACAAAGAGGCACAAATAAAAAGAAAAAATCCAATTGGTGTAGCAGTGTCGGGTAAGAGTGGGGGCAGTGGTTCCTGATGCACTTCTGCCGTGCCACGTGTCGTGGGACACCATGTTGTCTGCAGCGTTGCGAGCGGAACATGGTACTCCGGGTCACTTTCCTCCTCACCGTCTTCTTCAACACCACTGCCTACTTCTATATCACTTTCATTCTCCATCTCTCTTTCAAACTTCTCCACTTCAACAATAATTTGATCTAACTCCGCTTGCGAGTAGTTGACCATCTTGTCATTTGTAGCAGACGTGAAAGCAGCCATTGTGAAAGTCGGTCCGTTTCATTCACAAATTTACTCACTGTGTTCTGTTCCTTTTCTGAATGAACGCGTGGTTTCAGCGCCCCAAAATAGTGCCAACACATGATTGGGCCATGCCTGAGTCTTCCTAGATACTGTCTGTGACTGTGTGTGTGTGTGTGAAACGTGATCAGCACATGATGGGAAATTCCTACCGAGAAGTCCCGGTAGCTCCCGGAACAGAAACTACAGGCGCCCGCTGTAACTCCCGGCTGGTCCCGTTACGAGTACAAGAGGGTTAATTCCACAAACTATTTTTTACAGTTTGATTTTCTCTGGTTTCGAATTTACCTGAAAAATGGGAATTTTGTATGAATAGTTGAATTAAGCACATGATTTCATAGAAAGAATATTTCTGATTCTAATCATGTATAGCACATTACCATTCATGAAAGGGTAAAGCGCCAAAAAGGCATGACTGAAATCTGAAACCAGTGCAGGCTTTTAAAACCCTCAGGCTTCTTGCATCAGTATGGCTGAGATTCCTGCAGCCTACATAATTCCTAGTTAGACTAGTGCCCGTTTTGTTGACTCACATATGACTAAGTATTTTGCCATGCTCATCACTCTTAGCCCAAAGGGAACCAATCAGATTTCCATTGTGAGCAAGGAGAGCTCCGTATGTATCTAGTGAGTTCAAGGGTGCATGTGTGTGTGTGTGAGCAAGAAGTGAAAGAAAGAGAAGTTTGCTATGTTTAGAGTAAGTGAGAACAGGTTGTGAAGCGAAGAGAAGTCTTTGTCAAGGAGGGTGTTTGTGTTAACAGGAGATGACAAAGAATTTGTGTTCCTCCCATGAATACTGGGGATCGCCCAGTACATGAACCATCACAAGCAGATGCCAGGTCACTAAGTTCATTTCAGGGGGAAGAAGATTGGCATGCATGTCCACTTTGGATTGCTTTACCACACTATGTGTTCAAAGGACTTACAACCTTTTGAAGATAATGAGATTGTGATGCTAGCAGCTTACCATGGCCGACAGTAATCCCATGGGTGCCAAGCTTTGGGATGCTAAATTAATTATCTTGTTGGGGTGAGGGTTTGGGGAAAGAGTGTACCTCCCTCTTGAGATGGTAGTAATGGTGATTAGCTGATGTAATACTCTTTCATGAAAGGGAAACAGCCTAAAGCATAGACAGAGAACATAAGCAGATCCTTGTATTGGGATTAGCAACACACTCGGTGCCCTTTTTGCTACATTTTTGTTTGTTTTGTTATCCTCTGTACTCTTTTCTTAGTAACAAAATATTAAACAAAATACTAAATGTGTATTGATATATTTAATACATTTTTTTTTAAAGAAAACCAAGGAAATTCATTATTGGATGCAACTTTGTTGCAGTTTGTATCCAATACTGAAAAACCTTTGGGCCAAGGCTAAAAGAAGTGAAGTAAGGAGAGTTCCATGTGGGTCTATGGGAATGTGTATGAACAGGAGGTGAAGCCCAACTTGGTGGAGCAGCTGGAGGACCTGGACCTGCCCATGGAGAAGCTGATGGATGAGCTGATGGATGGGGACATCATTGTCTTTCAGCGCACTGAAGATGCCATCGCCTCTTTCGAGTTCCCCACTGCTAAAGATTATTTCAGGTAAGATTGTTTCAAGCAGAATGCAGAATTTTTGTTACCACACCGTTTGTGCGCTATGGATATCAATTGAGACTTACGACAAAGCTTTATGTTCTAATTGAATTCAAAGTGGTATTGTCTCATAGTTATGCTACTGTTATAACAAAGCTTTAGGTTGTTGTCACAGGTTAGGCTTTGATAATATAAGACTTTTTGTTATCAATTAAATTGAAATGCAGCTGTAATGCTAGGCTCTAAACTTTGAAGTCTGTTGAGCAGTGATGACAATTTTAAGCTTTTTTTTTTTTTTAAACATTTTTTTACCAAAGATAAGAAAAAATCATGCAGTTGTGTAAGGCTTTTTAAACCAATGGAGTATTAACTGTTTTGACAAAGGTATACATGACAAAAAATCTTTAACCGTCAATTTTATTAAAATGGTATTGTGTTACGTTAAAGGTTTGAGCTGTTGATAGTGTTGAAGTAGAACTGCTGACAAAGGTTGATGCTGTTAATGACATTGAAGCTGAAATGTGAGCATGAAGTTTGAGGCTGTGAACATTATCAGTGACTTTGTGTGGGCAGGGATCTGTACTACCAAGTGGAAGTGACATTCTGTGACAAGCAGGACCCAAATGATGCTGGCTTCACACTCAACCTGTCTGTGCGCATGAACTACGATCAGATGGCCAATGCTGTGGCCCAGTATCTGCAGTGCAACCCATACCACCTGCAGTTCTTCAGGAGCCAGGGGTATGACCTTGACCATCATGCTTTCTTACCAGTCCTCTCATCCATGTCCACACCATCTTTTGAGCACAAGTTATATACAGGTCCTTTAAATGAAGGCATCGTTCTTTTACAATATCGGCAATCAGATGTAGTTGACTGAACAATATCTGTTGTGAATTTTATTGCGGCCAAAAAAGGAAAAAAGAAAAATGTTTCCTAATTTGATTAAATAGAAACAGAAGAAAGAAATGTGCTCTTTCAGTCAGTTGCATTCTCTGTTGTCAACTTTTCTTTCAGACAGCTTGAATTTAATTGAAGTTGCTTCTTCCTATATCCTTCACAAAGGGGAGACTTCATATGTGTGTACAGCAAACATTGGGTATTTCATCTTGGAACGGTCGATAATCTTTTACACTTGTTAACAGAAGGCTCTGTTTCATCCTATTCACCTTGACATATGTTTGTCAATGTGCAGGTACCGTGACGGACCGGGCAATGCTGTTAAGTGTACGTTTGAAGGGAACCTGAAAGATCTACTTAGCTTTGTCAGACCTCGACAGCCCAGGAGAATCTTCTATCAGCTGGTGAGGAGGGGAATTGAAGTCTGTATATAGTGTATCAAAAGGTATTGCAAAGTAGGTTTGAACATAGAAGGGATCAAATGTGTGTAGATCTGACAAAACCTGTGCCATAGCGATCTTTGACTAAGGTACATTGACAGTTTAGAGATAAGAGTCCAACTCCATGACTTCCAGTAATCTGTAGAAAATAAGTTATGACTGTATGATTGGGTGAAGAAAACAACATGTAAATGTTCAGGATGAAGCGAAAGAGGTATGGTTGCCCAGGTGCATCCATTGTTTCTTCAGAACTAAAATACAAGTCCGAAGAACCAAAAGATGTGTGTTCTCTCACCAAGGAAAGGAAGGGAACTGAAGTAAAACTCATCAGATGGAAGTGTTGTGCGTTTTCAGATGAAGTCAGTCAGGCTGAAGGAATATGAAAACTGAAGATTTTTAACTCCCTTAGTTTGTTTGTTTTTTTTTGGGGGGGGGGGGGGGGGGGGGGGCCTCCTAATTGTCAAGGATGTTCGTGCCAGGTAAGAATAAGATATTTGTTTGCATAGGCAGCTTTGAGAAAAAGGAAGATGAGGGTAGAGAGACGAGGAATAGCAGGCTAATTTACCAGCTCTTTGTGAAGAATAGGTTGAACTGATTTCTGATAATGTGAGAAAGATTGAGTAGTAGAGAATCAGCTTAGCAGCTCTCGTGGTTTGAAGATGACAGTATTTTAGCTGAATATTACTTTCTCTGAAATTAAGAATTGATGTTTAAGACTGTGTGTTGTGTACTAACTTTTTTCTTCTTTTAATTTTGTATGATATGTATATAGCAAAACAGATGAATCCAAAATGCTGACAGACTTGTTACCTCTTATACAGCTGAACATCAAGATCAGTGACCTGGAGAACAAGAGGCAGTTCAAGTGTATCTGGATCAACAACAAACTGAATGAAGAGGTGAGCGTTAGGCTCCTGTGCTCTTTGAATGGAACAGATCTAAACAGCTTTTAACCTGTTGGTAGAGTTCAGTGTTGGAGAAGAGTTGATCAGGGACTTCAGTCATAATTTGTGCTTGGATTATGTGTATAGTTCCTTTGGAACAGGTATGCATCCAAGACTGTTTGGCGTCATATACTTTACCATGTCAGACCATAGCATTCAACGGCAGTTAGTTAGCTCTGCCAGGCCGAAATTTTTCGTGGCTAATGCAGTAGTAATACAGTCACGTGATGCCCACCCTATTTCTGCCGTAGGCAGAAAGCCGACGTCTGCTTCCTGTTCCTCATTCTTCTTCGGCCTGCAGCCTAAGCAAGATAAGTCAAGAACCATTAGGGCACTCGGCCCTCCTCCAATTCCTTTAAATTCTGCTATGGTCTGACATGGTAAAGTATATGACGCCAAAATGGGGAGTTTTTATTATACTCCCTGTTTGGCTAGTATACTTACCATGTCAGACTCTAATGCCCGCCCTACCTTCCCCTCTAGCGCCAAGGTTCTCGGGGTTACCTTGCGTGCAGGCCTCGCTGAATGAGGAACAGGAAGCGGACGTCAGCTTTCTGCCTACGGCGGAAGTAGGATGAGAGTCACGTGACTGTCTTATTACTGCATTAGCCACGAAAAATTTGGCCTGGCAGAGCTAACTAACTGCCGTTGAATGCTATGGTCTGACATGGTAAGTATACTAGCCAAACAGGGAGTATAATAAAAACTCCCCATATCTGCACATTGGTTTAAGTTCAAAAAGAAAACGGTAGCAAAGATACAAACTACACATTCATGCGCACACACACACATGTAAACACATACACTCACACCATTTCCCACCACCTGTAAATGCATGTTTGCTAGAGTAATAGAAATGAGGATGGAGAGGAAACAGGGGTAATAAATCTGTAACCCACAGCTGAGTAACAATCATTTCTTGCTGAAAATCTATGCTGAAAATAATGCAGTTTGTGTGTGTGTTTTCTGATTCTTGTTGTCATTGGAGTGTTCGTAGTTAAGCTGAGGTAACTGGTTTATTGGCAGAGAGAACTCGTGCTGTATCCAAACAAGAATGGCTGTGTTAGAGACCTGCTGGCAGAAGCCCGCAAACAAGTGGAACTGTCAGAGAATGGGGCCGGCAAGCTCAGGTACTGTTTGTCTAGCCGTTTTAGACTGGATCTGAATCATCACAGGCTGAAATTGGTTTTACTGTCTGTTGTCGGCTGTCTTCACTCTTGACTTTTCCTGTTCCTTAATCACTACAGTAAAAGCTTTGATTGCACTTTGTTTTGAGTGTCTTGCACATTTCTTTGTCTGAAATGTATTATTTTGGTTACTTAATTTTTGTGACTTGTGACCACAAATGATCAGAATAACCATGGCTTAAATATATCATCCTTTTCTTCAGCTCAGTCAGAGGTAAGAGAATAGTAATGCAGTAAAATGTTATGCTATCAGTGACAGGAAATGGAGGATTGAAAACAATGTAACTGTTGGTCTTTTTCTATATAGCTGAAGACATGTCGATTACACTCAAGAACAACATTCATTCCTTACATGTCACATGAAAATTTAGGGTGTTAGGAATATATCTCTAGAGTAATTGAAAGTACTTCAGATTAACTTCCACCACATGTATTGAGATCTAACAGAATGCTTTTGTGCCAGACTGTCAGAATTATGCCAGGGGATGAAAATGTTGTGCATTCAGTGATTCACATACTGTCATAAATGAATATTTCAAGCCTCTCTTGGACAGATATCCTTTAATTTTTGTTAGTCAGTCTGTTGAATGAAACGCCTGTATGGGGAGGGGGGGGGGGGGGGGGATATGTTGTTCACAGAAACTGAATGAAAAGTTAAATGCCCATGTCATTGTATTGATTCACAAGAAACCACTGGCTAACGATGAACCGTAAGTCATTCTGAAATGGTCTGTGCCTCGACTACAGAAAAAGTTGGAGCCTCTACTTTATAGAAAATCAGGGCCTCTAGCTCAGGAATAGCCAACATCTCTGGAACAACCAGCTCCTCAGTTTCATCATTATGTCCTGTTGCCTGAAATTGAACATAATAGATTATATTAATCTATTAAGTACAAACACTCACACACAAACGCAGACACACACACACACACACACACACACACACACACACACACACACACACACACACACACGCATACACTCACAAAAACGAGCCGTCAGGATGATGGCGGGACATATTTCATCTTCCTTTCCCTACTACATGTGTTCACTGATATTTGCTGTGCCAAAAAAAGGGGAACCCTCTGATTTTTTTTTATTTGTCTCATGCCATGCCGACCCTGACTGTTGACTTCCATGGCACATTCTTTACTTCAGTCTGGTTTATTGAGGGAATTAATGAAAAGACAATTGCTTTTTTTGTTCATGTATCTTCAGCACACTTGCTCAGCTCAACTCAGCATTGTATCAGCAGCACAGCATTTTTGGATATGAACACACGGTATTGCCAGCCTAGGCTCACACAGTTTCCTAATGTCAAAGTGTTTTTCGAATGATTTCTTGGCAGCAGATAAAACGTGCATAGGGAGTGTGCTGTTTTTTTTTTTACTTTTTTTTTTTTTTAAATAAATGTGACAAGCAGCAAGAATATGAGCAATATCTTGCATTTTCATGGTTTTAACATTTATTTTTGCATTTGTAAGGGAATTTGCGTGATTGTTCAAAATTTAAAATCATGTTTTACATGAGCATTAATGGGGAAAGAAAAGTAGATTCATACATTTTTGTAGTTAATACATATATAGTGTAATGATTGTTTTTACAGTGAATACAGTGTTCTCAAGGAAGTGTTCTCAAGGATACTGGGTATTCTTAGTGCTGTTGCAAAGTATTTAATGCATGTGATATTTTTTTGGTTATGATCATTAGTACATCATGTGTGTGGTATGTGACCAGGCTTCTGGAGATCATCAGCTACAAGATCCTGGCAGTACAGCAGGAAGACATGCCTCTGGAGACATTGATAGCAGGAGGCGCCCGCACATTTCGTGTGGAGGAGGTACCCACCGATGAGACTTCCCTCCCTGAAGATGAAATGCTGGTACCTGTTGCACACTTCAGCAAGGCAAGTTTTTGGGTTTAACATTGTTCAGAGAATGAATTGCCTCCCTTGAAAGCTGTGAGCTAGAAGCAAGTAGACAATCCTGTTTTGTTTGTCTCCCGGTTTTTTTGGTTGTTTTTTTCCCTAGCACTTCTTTTTGTTTGGTGAACTGTATATATTGCTGTTAAGATGATCTCTTAACCTTTCTATCCCCGTTCCGCCCTTTTCCGCCCGACCCATCAGGCTCCTGATCCGCCCTGTACCGCCCGTTCCTCAGTAGGCTGATTGTCTCGGTGTGCCTCCCTTATTTAGGTTGACCACAGTAATAAGACAAACTGGTCGTTATCCGGGTCTTTCCTACCTTTCTCAGCGCCATTTGTGAAAGCGGTTTGTGGCTTTTTTTAATTTTTAATCGATTTTTTTTGTCATCCTATCGACTTCCGACTACGATCAAAATGTCGCACTCTGACAGTGACAGTGACATGAGCTTGACTGTGGACCAAATGTTCAATATGAATGTGTTGCCGACCGAAAATGATGACTGGAATCAATCGGACATTGATCTTGACTCTGTAGACAGCGACAGTGACTATGAAGTTGCAGAAGGAGTGAATGCGAGTAGTGACAGTGACTCGGACATAGGCGACGCAGGTGACGCAGGTGCTACCGATGTCGGTGGATGTGCACAGTCATCGCAGTGGTCAAACGACGACTTTCGGACTGACGTTCGTGTGTTTGATGCATACAGGGGCCCCCCACGTCCGCAAGTGAATCTTCGAACATCTTTTGATTGTTTTTTACTTGTTTTTCCTTCGGACCATTCCATCTCATGGTCAGGGAAACCAAAAGTACTGGAGTTTGTGCATGTAAGAAAAGTGCACAACAGAAAGAAAATTTCATGTCAGTGATCTGTGTGTGACAAAAGTGATCAAAAGCAAGAATATTTCCAGTGACTGTGTTGTTTGTGTGTGATTACATTTGGATTATATAATTCATTACATCTGGAACCATATGGTGAGTACAACAAAAATATTTGAGTGTTGTTTTGTGTTGTGATGCCTGCCTCTCTTCCTTCCTACTAACACCTGCATATAGTTAGAAATATTATCAGTCATAGGAATTCTTTTTCTCATAAACACAAACTAACTCATGCAGATCAAAAAGCATGCACTCCAATACATTTTCAGTAAATATGGTATGATTTTGACCTGTTATTTTTTTTATTTTATTTTTTTCCTGCTATGTAACTGCTATGTGACTTAAAAGCGTCACAAAAATTTCACGTATATTCCTAGCTACCTGTGTAACTACTAACACCTCACAACACCCATCAGTTCTTTTCAGATGGTGAACCTGACCACTTGCCACCAAAAAGGTAGGTGTTATAAAGTTGATGGGTGTTGTATTGCCTGTCTATCACCTATTTCAGTGACGTAGGTGTGTTTTCCAGGTAAAATCAGGTGTGTGAGTGTTGAGCCATAAAAATATTTTCACATCCCCCTAAAATAACAAGTGCAAACCAAAGTTCAGCTTTCCATAGATTTTTGCTGAAAATTTGAAGTCTTTTTATCCATTAGTTTATTTTTAACAATTTTTTAAAGTCGGTAACCCAATTCGGGCAGCGAATTCCAATATAAACTTAGTAGTCTAGGCGACTTCTGTCATACGAAATACAGGACAATGAAGGTTAATCTGTACCTGAGGATTTTTTCAACTTTCTGATCCCCTTTCTGTTGTGAAAGCTATCGCTGGCAGTAACCGTAAGTATCCTGACTTCCTAAACTTCTTTGAATTTTAAACCTCTCTGATATCTGATGATTATAACACTGTTCTTGCTTGAGTTCATTGTCATGTTGGCATTTGAGGCAAAAATTGTTTACGTATCTTCCTTCCCCCTCCACATCTGAAACCCAGAGTACATAAGTATGTCAAAGACCTGGCAAGCAGTTTGGAACAAACGAACAGGTAATGAAACTTTAAAATTTGTTCAGACCTTCAGCCACTGGCGGTGCCAAAGAAGAAACAGTTACGTTCCTGTTAAACACAGGCCACTGTTTTAACACACACTAGTATCTTCCTTATGCTGGTAGTTGCGACACAGGTATGGGGAGTTTGTATTATACTCCCTGTTTGGCTAGTATACTTACCATGTCAGACCATAGCATTCAACGGCAGTTAGTTAGCTCTGAAAGGCCGAATTTTTTGTGGCTAATGCAGTGATAAGACAGTCACATGACACCCACCCTACTTCCGCCATAGGAAGAAAGCCGGTGTCCGCTTCCTGTTCTTCATTCAGCGAGGCCTGTGCGCAAGGTAACCCCGAGAAGCATAGCGCTAGAGGGGAATTTAGGGCGGGCATTAGAGTCTGACATGGTAAGTATACTAGCCAAACAGGGAGTATAATACAAACTCCCCATTTTGGCGTCATATACTATACCATGTCAGACCATAGCAGAATTTAAAGGAATTGGAGGAGGGCTGAATGCCCTAATGGTTCTTGGGGTAGAGGGCGGAACAGATATAGCTGCATTAGCCGCCACAAAAGAAATCCCTTTAGCCCTGGTCATGCGGATATCCCTTAAATAAAAGTTTATGAAGGGATTTTCCAAATGCCAGTAGGCTGCCTCCAGGAGGTGGCGCAAGGGGACAGAGTGCTGGAACGCTGTGGAAGTGGCCAGCGCTCTGACCTCATGGGCCCGGGCAGATAAGACGGGGAGATCCTTATATGCCTGGGCGTAGGCAGATCTGATCGTATTGAAAAGCCACCTAGAGATAGTGCCAAACGAGATGTCCTTATGATTATTGGGGTTGATAGAGGTGAGGAGACGTCTCTGGGAGGAGCACCTGGGGCACGAGCATTCCCAGTAGTATCTCAAGACACCTAGAAGGGCACAGATCCATGTCCCCCCCCCCCTGCTTTCCCCTTTTCCCAAGATATCCGCCCAGTTCCTGGTTCTTAGCTAAGAATTTCGGGGAGAAACTTGAGAGAGACAGAACCATCCCTGTGGAAGGCAATGTCTCTGGGGTCCCCGCTGAGGGCATGAATTTCACTGCGCCTCCTGGCCGAGGCTGGGGTGAGGAGAAATGTGGTCTTGAGAGAAAGAAGGTCAAAGGGAAGGGTGCTGATAGGCTCGAAAGGGGGTTTTCTGAGAGCATCAAGGACAATGAAAAGGTCCCAAAGGGGGATGCGCCTAGGGGACTGAGACTCACGTAGAGCCATCCCCTAGAAATCTCTCTGAGAAGGAAGTCATTCTCAAAGGAGGGTCCGCCGAGTTGGTGAATAGTGGTACAGATGGCTGACCTATAGCCCCGAATGGAGCTAGCTGAGAGCCTTAATGAAGAAGAAAGGTAAGATAGGAAGTTGCCTATCTGGATATTGGAAGGGCGATCATGGGGAACAGAGTTGTCTGAGCACCAGGAGACCCATCTCTCCCATCAGTAGTCGTAGAGAGACTCAGTGCTGGCTCGACGACGGAGCGGCCTAGGGGGATGAGGGACTCCATCATCCCCAGGAGGGAGGTAAGGGTTCTGGCCGGGGTGTGGGTGGATATGCGGAAGCGGGAGATGAGGTCCATAATGTGGGTGGATCTCTCTGGGGTTGGGGAGACCATCATGGAGAGTGTGTCGAATCTCATGCGACCAGACCTCGTTAGGAGGGAGGCCGCACCCGCTGAAGAAGTTCTCTCCCTCTCCCATTTCGCCGGTCCCCCCCCGGCCCAGAGATCTAGACCAAAGATCGTTGCCCCCCAATCCCTCGCCTCAATTTGGGAAGGCCCAGCAACTCGCGCCAGGGGTGCGCACGCCATCCCTCCACCAGGACAGGGACCCCTCTCGGCCCCACATGCAGCCCAGGTCGGTTTCCTCCTCGGGGACCGCAAGAACCCCTCAGTCTCCTCCTTGTTTACGGACAATCCCGTGACCAGGGAGATGGGCATTTCCCAGTCGGACCGTCGGTTGATCCCCCACCTGCCCCCCCCTACTTCCGGCACCATCTCATTTAAGAACCTGAAGGAATGGGACCGAGTAGCCAGGATGGGCATCCTCCACACCACGGCGGGACACACCTACTTGGGCATGCTCCTTCAGCGAGCGGAGGCTCTATGGCCGGAGGATGATGGTGCCATCCCAGTACCGGGGGACTCGGGCTCTGAGGAGCACCAAGAGCCTGACCCTCGCTTGTTCAGCGATCCTTTCATGCGACACTTAGTTAACAGGATTTCGCATCACCTTTCGGCTGCGGCGGACAGCGCAGCCAGAAGCCACTTCAACTGCTTGTTGGTCGCGAGAGATGCCGTGCTGGCGCGGACCTCTCTCTCCCCGACGCTTAAGGCAGCCCTGCGATGCATCCCGGGCCAGGACCAGTCGCTCTTTGGCGACTACTCGGCTGACGTCATAGCCCAAGCAGTTGAGGAACGCAAGCAGGCTGTGTCCTTTGCGCCCAGGCCACCGCCACGCCCTGCTAGACCCCCACTTCGTTCCTTCCCCAGGCACAGACCCTATCCCAGGCAATCGCCTTCCCGCACCGCACGGCCCGCCAAGCGACCTAATCTTCTCCCAAGGCCTAAGCCAAAACCCCATCAGCAAAATTTTCGGTTCGGCCAACAGTCACGCTCCCGGAGCTGACTAGGGAGACAGCCCGAGGTGGACTTAGATCAGGTAGCACCCCCCCTCGCCCTATCCCCCTCCCACCAGCCCAGACCCTCGCCCCCCCGGGCGGGCAGCCTCTCCCGGCATGCCCACCAGTGGAGACGTATGCGCCTCAACCCCTGGATAGTGGCGGTGCTACAGGAAGGGTTTCGCCTTCCTTGGGCCCACGAGCGCCCCCCCTCATGCTATCTCCCCCTCCCTCCCCCAACGAACCCTCCCCCGCCAAAGCAGAAGCTCTTCGCACGGAAGTCCAAGAGCTCCTCAAGAAAGGGGCCATCGCGGAGGTTTCCTACCCAAACCCCGGCTTCTACTCTCACCTCTTTGTGATCCCAAAAGCCTCGGGAGGATGGAGGCCCATTCTAGATCTTTCGCCCCTCAACAAGTTCCTCAGGCCCACCAAGTTCAAGATGGAGACCCCCACCCAGATCCGAGACTCCATCCATCATCTCGACTGGGCCACATCCATAGACCTGAAGGACGCCTACTTTCAGATCCTGATTCACCCGGTCCACAGACGATTCCTACGGTTCGTCTGGCAGGGCCGAGTGTTCCAGTTCAGGGCCCTCCCTTTCGGCCTATCACTGGCACCCTTCCTCTTCACGAAGGTTGTCAAGGAGATGGCCTCCCTAGCCAGGCAGGAAGACATCCGCCTCCTAGTGTATCTGGACGACTGGCTCATCTTGGCCCCCTCCCGGGCCCAGTGCCAAGCCCACACCACCCGCCTCCTGAGTCTGTGCTCCACACTGGGGTTTGTCACAAACCCCAACAAGTGCGAACTCACTCCCAGCCAGAGGTTCTCCTTCCTGGGAATGAGTTTCGACACAATCTCCATGATAGTCTCCCCGACCCCGGAGAGGTCTGCACGCATAGTGGACCTCATCTCCCGCCTGTCACAGACACCCCACACCTCGGCCAGAACCCTGTCCTCCCTCCTAGGAATGATGGAGTCCCTGTCTCCCCTCATTCCCCTGGGGCGGGTCCCCAAACGCCAACTTCAGAGGGAGTTCCGCCGACGTTGGTCACAGACCTCCGACCGCTGGGACCAGGTCATTCCCCTCGGACACTGGTTCATTTCGGCGACGGAGGAGTGGCTCACTCCAGCCACTCTCTCCACCGGGGTCCCCATCTCCCTCCCAACCCAACCACTGGAACTTTATACAGACGCCTCCAACTTGGGCTGGGGGGCCCACGTGGAGGAGAGTCACGCCTCGGGGGAGTGGGACTCACAAACTGCACGCCTCCACATCAACATCTTGGAGCTGGAAGCGGTCAGGCTAGCCCTTCTCCAATTCCAACACAAGGTCGCGCACCGACTTGTTCTCCTCCTCACGGACAATACGTCGGTAGCTTGCTATGTCAACAAAGGGGGAGGGGCCCGCTCCATAGGCCTCTCCCTCAGGACAGAGGCCCTCCTTCGCTGGTGTCACGCGCGGGGAATCACCCTCCGCGCGAGACACATAGCAGGGAAACGCAACATCCTGGCGGATTCCCTCAGCAGGTCGAAGTCTCTCCTCCACACGGAGTGGACCCTCAACAGACATACCCTGTCGGGGGTATGGGAGCATTGGTTTGTGCCCATGATCGACCTGTTTGCCACCAGGTTCAACCATCGCCTGCCCCTGTACGTCTCCCCGTTCCAGATCCCCAGGCGTATGCAGTCGACGCACTATCCCTCCCCTGGACGGGCCTACTGGCATATGCCTTTCCCCCCTTCCCCATCCTACACAAGGTGATCAGGAAGGCGAGGCTGGAAAGACCCAGGCTGATCCTCGTAACGCCATGGTGGCCGACCCAGTCTTGGTTCCCGGACCTCAAGTCCCTCACCCACGTTCCCCCCCTCCGGCTCAGCCCTCGCTGGGACATGCTGAGACAACCCCGGTCAGGTCTTCCTCACTCCAATCCCAACATGCTTCGCCTACACGCGTGGCTTCTATGCCAGCCCAACTGCGAACATCTGCAGCTACCCCCCACTCGGACAGACCCCAGTCCGTCCTAGACACACTAGCCGGGGCAGGGGCCTCTCAGGGATTACGGGACTTAACCTCGGCATCTCGCAGAGCCAGCACCGAGTCCCTCTACAACTACCGTTGGGAGAGATGGATAGCCTGGTGCTCAGATAACTCTGTTCCCCATGACTGCCCCTCCAACATCCAAATAGGAAATTTCCTCTCCCACCTAGCCTCTTCCCTTAAGCTGTCGGCTAGCTCCATTCGGGGCTACAGATCAGCTATCTGCACCACCATTCGTCAACTCGGGGGCCCTTCTTTTGACAATGACTTTCTGCTCAGAGAGGTGTCTAGAGGAGTTGCTCTACGGGAAGCCCAGTCCCCTAGGCGCATCCCCCTCTGGGACCTTTTTACGGTCCTCGATGCCCTCAGAAAACCCCCTTTTGAACCCATTGCTTCTATTCCTTTTGACCTCCTCTCCCTTAAGACCACCTTTCTCCTCGCCCTGGCCTCGGCCAGAAGACGAAGTGAGATTCACGCCCTCAGCGGTGACCCCAGAGATATCGCCTTCCACAGGGACGGCTCAGTCTCTCTCAAGTTCCTTCCGGAGTTCTTGGCAAAGAATCAAGAACCGGGCACCCCCTCTCCCTTCCTCGTCATCCGTTCCCTGACGGACATCTTGGGAAAGGGAGAAAAAGATGGAGACATGGACCTTTGCCCCTCCAGGTGTCTCAGGTACTACTGGGAACGCACACGCCCCAGGCGCTCCTCCCAGAGACGACTCCTTATCTCCCTCAACCCCAACAATACTAGAGATATCTCGGCGGGAACTATCTCCAGGTGGCTCTCCAAGACGGTGAGATCTACCTACGCTCAGGCGTACAAGGATCTCCCTGTCCTATCACCCAGGGCCCACGAGGTCAGAGCACTGGCCACTTCCACAGCGTTCCAGTACTCTGTCCCCGTGCGCCACCTGCTGGAGGCAGCCTACTGGCGTTCGGAAAATCCCTTCATTAATTTTTACCTGAGGGATATCCGCATGACCAGAGCTGATGGGTCTAAGGGGATTTCCTTTGTGGCGGCCAATGCAGCCATATCGGTCAACCCCAAGAACCACTAGGGCGCTCGCCCTCCTCCGATTCCTTTAAATTCTGCTATGGTCTGACATGGTAAAGTATATGACGCCAAAATGGGGAGTTTGTGTTATACTCCCTGTTTGGCTAGTATACTTACCATGTCAGACTCTAATTCCCTCCCTACCTTCCCCTCTGGCGCCAAGGTTCTCGGGGTTACCATACACCAGGCCTCGCTGAATGACGTATAGGAAGTTGACATGGCTTCTTCCGGGGCCGGAAGTGGGGTGACATCACGTGACTGTCTTATGACTGCATTGGCCACGGAAAAAATTCGGCCTGACAGAGCTGGCTAACTGCCGTTGAATGCTATGGTCTGACATGGTAAGTATACTAGCCAAACAGGGAGTATAACACAAACTCCCCATTTTGGAACAGAGGCGCAGAAGATGGTTGGTGTAGGATTGACACTGGGCCCGGGGGGGAGCCAGGACGAGCCAGTCGTCCAGGTACACCAGGAGGCGAATGTCCTCCAGTCTGGCCAGGGAGGCCATCTCCTTGAGCACCTTCATGAAAAGGAAGGGTGCCAGGGAGAGGCCGAAGGGGAGCGCCTTGAACTGGAACACCCGATCCTGCCAGACAAACCGTAGGTATTGTCTGTGGAATGGGTGTATGAGAATCTGAAAGTAAGCGTCATTCAGGTCTATCGAGGTTGCCCAATCCTGGTGGTGGATGGAATCTCTGGTCTGAGTCAGAGTGTCCATCTTGAACTTGGTGGCCCTGAGGAACTTGCTGAGGGGAGAGAGGTCGAGGATGGGCCTCCATCCTCCTGATGGTTTGGGGATGACAAAGAGGTGAGAGTAGAACCCCGGGTTGGGATGGGAGATCTCTGTGATGGCCCCCTTTTGGAGGAGTTCTGCGACTTCCTGGCGCAGAGCCTCCGCTTGGCCCGGGGAGGGGTCGCTGGGAGAGGGAGGGGGAGAACGCATTAGGGGAGGGCGTTCGTGGGCCCAAGGCAGGCAGAACCCCTCCTGTAGGACCGCTACTATCCATGGGCTGAGGCCCATATGTCTCCACTGGTGGGCATGCCGGGATAAGCTGCCCGCCAGAGGGGCCGGGGTGGAGGGGAGGCGAGTGGGAAGGATAGAGAGGTAGCGGTCTGAGTTCTCCCTGCTCCAGCTCCCCCGTGGGTGAGTCCTCCAGACACCTCCAGGGCCGTCCCTGCAGGCCGAAACGAAAATTCTGCTGGGAAAGTTTTGTCTTCGGCCGAGAGGGGGTTTTAGGGTGCTTGGCGGGCCGTGCGGTGCGGGATGGGGCCTGCTTGGGATAGGGTTGGGGTCTGGTAAGGGGAGTGGAGGAACGAAAGGAGGGTCTGGGAGGGCGAGGCTGGTGAGTGGGGGGGGGGCCTGACCGCAAATGAGGCTGCCTGTTTACGCTCTTCAACTGAATGGGCGATGAAGGCAGTCGAATAGTCGCCGAAGAGTGACTGCTCCTGACCCGGAATGCACCGCAAGGCCGCCTTAAGCGCCGGGGCGAGATAAGCCTGTGACAATATGGCATCTCTGCAGGCCAGTAGGCAATTGTAGTGGCTCCTGGCTGCGCTGTCCGCTGCAGCCGAAAGATGATGCGAGATCCTGTTGACTAGGAGTCGCATCAAGGGATCGCTGAACAAGCGAGATTCAGTCTCAGGGTGTGTCTCAGAATACTGGACGTCTGAGGACACGGAGACCAAGTCGTCCTCCTCCGGCCAGATCTCCTCCACCCGTTGCAAGAGCATGTCAAAAAAGACATCACCAGCAAGTGGTGTGTAGGATCCCCGATTGGCTATGCGGTCCCACTCCACCAGGTTCTTGATAGAGATCGTGATGGAATTGGGAGGGGCCAGATGGGGGATCAACCGGGAGTTGGTCGAGGAAATGGCAATTTCCCTGGTCACTGGATGGTCCTTGGAGAACAGGGAAGAGATGTGGGCCTTCCGGGGGTCCCTGAGGAATGTGCCTTCAGGGGCCGCATCCGGGGCCGAGAGGGATTCATTCCCTGGAGGAGGGACGACCTGCGCACCCCTGGATAGGGTTGCCGGACACTCCCAAATGGACGTGAGAGTCTGAGGGGCGACAAGTCTGGGGCGAGCCCACTTGGCTGGTGTGGCCACAGCGTATTTGGACACAGAAAAGAACTTGTCCGAGGGTGGGGCCTCCCTCACGACAAGATCCAGGCGCCACTGCTCAATGGTGGACAGGTCGCATGATGAGAAGGAATCCTCTACCTCATCCTCAAAATCAGGAGCGTCGGGTTCCTGGAGAGGTTGCGACAAAACTTCTCGAGGAGGCAACGGCAGGGGTGCGTGAGGGTCCCGCCCTAGCTTGGTAGTGGGGGGATGCGAAGGCGGGTACCTGGTAGCTCCATGAACGGCGGCCAGACTATGGGAGGGAAGTCCGTCCTGCCGATCGGACAGCGCCTGAGAGGGAGGGAGACCGAGGTCGAACCAGCGCGAGGAGGCTAGATGCCACATGCGACCATGGAGCTGGCCTTGTTGGTCTGCTCTAAGCCACTGGTCCCTCTCAGGGGCATAGAGCCACAGGTCCCCATGGAGGAAAAAGGGCTGTGGCGGCCCTGGGGCAGAGTTTCCGTGGGGGCCAGGGTAACCGAGACACCGCGAGTGAGGCCTGTCATACCCCCCCCCCCCCCCCCCCGGAGCACATGACCACAAAGTGGAGACAAGTTGGTAGATCGAGAGATCGTAAAGAAAACTCAGATCGAGAGATCGTAAAGAAAACTCGATCGACCTTGTAACAATGAAAAATAAAGGTACTAATGAATGTGCAAGGGGAAACCTCCGTACCACTAAACCCAGGTACAACCGAACGTGGATGACCATGCGGTGAGGCAATATGGCAGAAAGGTAGAACGGCGTGGAGTAAATAAAGATGGCGGATCGAGTGACCGGCGAGAAATCGATCGCCGAAAGTGACAAGCATTGGAGCGCGAGAGTAAAATAAACTAACGCGCAGCAGAAACACGACTCAAGAGGCCGAAAGGCAACTTGGTGGGATGAGAATTTAGGTTAAGGAATGAAACGCTACACCCGAGAGTGTAAGGGCCGAAAGGCAGATCGAAATGGAGGAAGAAAAACAAAGACAACGCGATCCGTCATGCCGTAGTGCGTGAAAATAAAATAATGAAATAATAACACGCCGGCCGTAAGCCTCATACGGCAATAGTACCCAGGGTTTAGCGCAAGCCACAACAGAACAAGTAAAGAAGGCAAACACACAAGCAGTCTTTACACAAAGCAGAAGTATAGGCGAGACAAAGCAAAAAAAACCTGTCCGTGTCAGGGAGAAGGCCGATGATGGATGAGGAACATGAAGCGGACACCGGCTTTCTTCCTATGTCGGAAGTAGGGTGGGCATCATGTGACTGTCTTATCACTGCATTAGCCACAAAAAAATTCGGCCTTTCAGAGCTAACTAACTGCCATTGAATGCTATTGTCTGACATGGTATAGTATATGACGCCAAACGCGCTATTACATCATGGCCATCACTGGTTGTCGCAACTTATGTCGCGCTGTAGGGTTAGCCTTGCAAATCTAGTTTCACCGACACACACCGATACGAAACTATGGCTCATTGACAAACTGATTTGCATAAATGAGTGAATGAGCCCTGAAACATGGATTTTCAGCATTTTAGCTCAGTTTATGGTTAGTAGCAGATTGTATTGCATAGCGCGACTCAAATCGTCTGGCGAACAACAATGGCGGAGCCCACAGGAGAATGTGATAGAATTAGGAACTTGTTTGAAGATGTTTTTGCTGATGCTGTTGTGGAAAAAGCAGGCGAAGGAGAAGTTACGGACATTCTGAATGAACTGGGTGTGGTGGGTGATAGTTATGATTTAGATCAAGCACCATGGAATTCTGATTTTGAGATCGACAAGGACAGTGACTGGATGAGTGATAAGGGTGAGAGGAATGTCAACATGCCATTCAGTGGGGGAAGAAAAACTCAGTGTAGTGCTTCCAGATGATCCTAAACCTTTCAAATGTAAATGACGACAGTATGGGCTAACTTTTACATTTGTTGATGGTGACCATTTTGGGGTTTTTTTTTGTGTTATCAGCACTTGATTTCAATGTGAAAACTGAACTGTATCTTATTCATTCTTACCTGAATTGCCTGCATGGAAGACTGGTATAATCCATTCTGACTTTCCTTTGAAAAAGGCTGTAACTTATTTCTGGATACTGTGGAACATCATTGACTGGATTATTTGTGAACAAGCTCTTGAGTATGACAAGCAGGATGTGCCACCTGTTTTCACCTGTTATTTTCACACTCTAGACAGGTAAGCACCTAATCACTCACAAGCACTCCAGTTCTGTTTTATATTATTCTTTATTCAATCACAAACAAGTTTTATTCTACATGTCATGTTCAAATACCAACAGTTGAAAAGTTATGCATATTATACAATTGTAACTATTTTTTTCAAACTTTCCTTCTGTTAATTCACCAGACAACATACTGAATAGTACACAGTTAAATAACCAGTGTAGGGGTTAAAAGTGATGAGGTTGCATACTGTATGATGAGCCATTCACTGTGAAATGGTTTTAAAGTGTTGAGGTTTGCATGACGTTAGACATCAGCATTTTACTGCAGACTCCATAAAGACCTTGTTCAGACATGTTCCAGCAGATGATTTTTTTTTACTTTCTAAGCAGTTAATACTTTTAATTTAATCTAAGATATTTGTGAGAAATAGACCCTGCTCATCTTTCCTTTTTTTCTTTTTTTTTTTTTTTGAATATATTGCTGTTTCTAGCAAGTTGAATTCTAGCGAGTGAAACCTTATTCAGAGATGTTCCACTTGATGTGATCTTTGATTTTCTGAGAGATTAACATTTTTCATCTAATCTGAGATTTTACAGTGGAAAGATGTTTAACAAAATTTCGGGTGTGTTTTTAGAAGATGTGTTTTAAAGGGTTGTGTGAAGGCATGACTTGTGAGTTGACTTGAACGCGGTGATTTCCCTGATATAGCCCTTTGTGGTGCGTTGGGCGATAAGCAGTATTACCTTACCTTACCTTTCTAGCAAGTTTGCAGTGAAGTGAAGTGTGTGTGTGTATGTGTGTGTGTGTGTGTTACATATATGTTTATATGGAAGCAATTTTGACATGTTAACAGTTCTGACTTGCCCCTTCCCTCCCCACCCCTAGGTCATTTGGGCCATGAACAAAATGAATCATAAACAGATTTGCCGCATTTGTTAGGATATTTTTACTACCTTTGCTTTTTTGTGTATATCTTTTACACCTCCCCATCTGCTATCAGAAAGACAGACAGAAAAACAAAAGCTATAGACTGGTTTAGGGAGAGGTATGGGGAGGGTGAAGAGAAATGTAATCAACAAAATCAAGATTGCATATTCAAGAACAGTTGCATTCTGTATGGATCAAATTGAATGGAAGCTAGAGTACACAGGCTGGGGAACTGTCCTCGGATCCGAGGATCCCCGAGATTTTTCAAAGTGACTTCCGAGAAAAAGAAAACGGGTCCGAGAAAAAAATAATCCCACCGAGAGAAAAAACAAATTGTGAAGGACTTGATCACTCAGAGTCCATTACCGCTCCGTATCCAGTATTTCCAATCCAGGTTTTCATCATACTATTTTCAAGGATGTGCTGCCCGCGGTTGTCAGGGTATTTCAGTGTGCTTTATGAAACTATCGCAGAAGTGGGCGCATCTGGATCTGGATCTGGATCTTTACGCTGAAGGGCGTTGCAGCATAAATTCAACAGCATCAATTTGTGAATGCGATTTTCTGCATGTTTCACAAGAGTCTAACGCTTCAGAAGAGTCTACGATCGGCAAAATGTCGTGCATAACACGCATAGTAAATCGTGGCGAGACTTTTGACGAAGGATCAGTTAGCAACCTTCCTTGTCCCCTGTTGTCTTACCATGCTGTGTGAAGAGATAGTGAGTGTTGACTATGATAAGTATAAACTGTTTCCGTTAATTTGACTTCGAAAAAGTTTGAGGGTGATGCATCATTAGTAGAGGAACTACCTGTTATGGGGCTTAGTTTGTGAAGACTGAACATTTGAACAAGGCACTGCAGTACACATACAAGAAAGTGGAGCGAGTGTTGACTATATGCAATACTAGACTGATGCCAGTATTTGACTTTGAATAAATCTGTGGGTGATGCATCATTTAGTAGATACATACACTGAACATTACTGGGATTCAGTTCATGAAGACTGAATTATTGAACTTTTGAAGCAAGGCACTACACTACAGTACATCAAGAAAATGGAGAAAAGTAAGTTGTTTTTTTGGTATGATTTCATGCTGCATGGTAAATGAGATGTTTTTATTTTAAAATCGGAAATGGAATGAGGCAGGGAACAGTAAACGATAAACAGTAAACAAGTGGGGTATTTTTTGCTCCCATAAGAAAACCTAACACAGAGTAACTTTTATTCAAGACTGGCACAGCCTTTTAAACTTGAATAAAGTCAGACAAATACATAGACGAACAATCTAATAGTGGGGGGAAAAACAAGCGCAGGCCAAGAACTGAACTGTCTTCATACGCTTGTTTTTCCCCCCACTATTAGATTGTTCGTCTATGTATTTGTCTGACTTTATTCAAGTTTAAAAGGCTGTGCCAGTCTTGAATAAAAGTTACTCTGTGTTAGGTTTTCTTATGGGAGCAAAAAATACCCCACTTGTTTACTGTTTTTATTTTAGTTTCTTTGCATGCCACATGATAATTTGCCTATCACGAGAAGCCTCAAAAGGCTCTTCAAAAATGCTCAAATTCAATTTCGGCCCCGGGCGCTTCGCCCCCCTGGGCCCCCCACCAGGGGTGTTGCTCCTGGCCCGCACCGGGGCCTAGGCGGCCCCTGGACCCTGGCCTTTTTTTTCAGAGATTTTTTGGATCACCTGTTACCCAGCCTGAGTACATCTTCCAAATGTTCCTTTTGAAAAAAAAAAAGATACGTTAAAAATGTGGATGTCAGATGCAAATTTCCCCAAACTCAACCCAGTACCTTTTCTTTTTTTTTTAACCCTGACTGATCCTTTCTTGCCCCTGTCAGGAGATTGATATTAAATTGTCTTCTTTGGAGGGCATCCATATTGTTCAGGGTGTTGCCCATACTAAGTGAGAAAAGGCATTGTTTGGGTGGATAAGTATAACTTAAAACTAGGTTTAGTGTCAAAGAACCTGTCGCTCACTTCGTTCTGGCCCATGTCTGTCATTCAGTGGTGTTTGGGAACTGTGGGTCACATTTTTTTTTTTTTTTTTTTGTTGCTTTTTCCACCATTGAGTGATGGTTGTGAAATTATCAGTCATACCTTGCCTTTGGTCTTTTTCTGCCATTAGGTGATGGTTATGGGTTGGTAACTTGGGTTTTGATCACTACCCTCCCACCTCCTCAGGTTGTCCTTATTTGAGTTTGTTTTTTGTTACTGTTTATGTCTGGTGGAATAGGTCTGCCTTGCTAACATCTGTGAGCTTGTCCAGTTGTGTAATTTCACCTGTGAAATACTGATATGGCGGTTGTGTGACGATTGATAGACTGACATGTTAATATATGTTCCTTCTGTTGCAGGAAGTCTACCAAACTTTTGGGATCCCTTTCTTGATGAAAATTAAAAATGTGAGTTTTTGTCATGGTATCATCATAGTTCAGTTTCATGTGTGTGTTTTGTGTTTTGATAGTTGATGATAATTACGATATAATTAGGATGATTTCTGTGGTGCCATTGTAGGCCAGTGGGGGCTTTACAAATCTTTAACACATTATATCTAACTTACAGAAAAACACACACACACACACACACACACACACACACACACACACACACACACATGTACACACATGTACATGCATACATTTGCGTGTGTGCACATATACACACAGAGATACACATGCATGGGTTGTACATTCATGAGTGCTTGTACACATGCACACACATGCACACGTACACATAAATGTGTTCTTGCATGAGTGCACACATGTACACACATACACAACAGAGTAATACAGATGAACAACTCGGTTGTACTCAAGCAAATGTCTGCAAGTGACAGGCAGAAATTCAGTGATGTTTCTGCAGTTGGAATGCAGTAAGTTCCAGAGTGTCACCACAAAAAATGAGATTGCGTTAGGACCATGCTGCTTTCGATTATAAGAAGGAATTTAAAATATTCAACCATCAGAAGAAAAATGGAGAGAATAGATTGGAGTGTATATTTGGAAGAGGTCAGAAAGATTGGTGCTTCACATGCAAAAACCCTGTATCATAAACAGACCGATTTGTGCTGAATCCACTGCTTTTTCAGCAACAACACAAAATGTGTTAATGTAATTGTTGTAAAAGAAAATATTTTATGGAAAGACTGAGCAGCCCACAGCATGTTATATGTTAGAACAGAGTTCATAGAGGCCTTTTAAGTCCTTATGAATTGAATTTTGGTCAACAGGCCTTTTAAGTGCTTTAATTCAGCGAATCGGTCCTTTTAAATCATCAGGAGGTCCTTTTAATTTGTGAAAGGTTCTGTTCGGTCCTTTTTAATTGAAAAATAAGAGAAAGAAACTGAAATAAAGTCTGACAATTAAAAATGTAATTCAGCAGGTTGCCGCTAGTGCAATATAGTACTGCAGCAGACGAAAAAGCTAGCCTGGCATGATGTTGCAAAGTGGCCGACGTCACTCATAGGCTGGAACGTTTCGCTGAGGCTGATGTAAGTCCTTTGGTGCAAAGTCGCAGTGCTAACGTTCGCGGCATTTTGCCGAGTCAATTTTTGTTAAAAAATTCTGTCATGAAAATGTCATAGTTCAATGTACAAGAAATTTTAAAAAGGCAAGAAAAAAACTTTACGATTAATATCTATAGGTATAGAACATGGCGGCTTCTGAGCTTGCCAGTTATTATAATGAATGGCATCAGACAACAGCTACATGCTGCATGTCTCAGCACTCAAAAAGAAAGTTTTGACTTTGCCATCCTTCTGCATTGTGGTTAACCTGCTATTCATAGATGTGTATCTTATTGTCTGGAAGATTGTGTTCATATGCTACACTGAAATATCAAAATGACATCAAAAGTGTTCCTTTCAAGATGCATGGTTAACTTCAAAGGAATTTGTGAGTGGGTTAGAAAGGATGCAACTGACAAGCATATCTGCACACAGCCTTGTTTGTGGAGTTTCATTAAAACTGGCATCGTTGGGCAAGAGTGTTCCTAGGCAGCATGCTAAGAGTGACAGACATCAGAAAAATGAATGAAAATTCAAGGCAGATAACCAGATGCAGTATGACTAATTTTTTTCATTCCTTCTACGTCTGTTACAACAAAAAGTAGCATGTCAAGTACAGTCACTTCCAGTACCTGTGGCAGCACTAGTAGTGCCAGCAGTGAATATCCATCAGCTCAAGTCCAGCGACAAGAGATATAGGGTTAGCAGCAATCTTGACAACGATCGATTAAAGTCTGAAGTGATGTGGGCATTGAAAGTTGTTGACTGCCACTACAATTATAAATCATCTGAACAAGAGTGGAGAATTGTTCAGATCAAACCAGCCGCCGTGGCGAAGTGGTTAGCGTCACGGACTCCCGGCTGGGAGGTCGTGGGTTCGAATCCCATCAGAGTCATGTGGGTTTTTCTGCCCTGACCGGCTCCTGCCCAGAGTTGAGTTTGCTGCGGACTCAGTTGGGAAGCGTGGGACCACACAGTCGAGTTTCATCCACTTAATGGATGCGTTTCTGAGAGTGTTGCTCAAATTTCCTGACCAACACTGCAGGTGCCGGAATCTCTCAGGCCTGGTTGACGCCGGGATATATTATGGAAGGAAGCATAGAGTACAGCCCTGTCATGTAGTCTCAGACCGAGATGGAAATCCGTAGCATCATCTTAATCATCCTCATTGTCATTGATCAGCATTAACCCGTAGAGTGCCTTTAAGCCGTCAGCTGACGCCGCATTAAAAATGCTTTCCCAGTGCCTATGGGCCGTCCACTGACGTCATGCATTTTTCTTGAATTTTCATTCGTTACTATTTCTATCAACGGACTTAAATAGAGTGTGCGTAGTAAGCCTTATATGTCTGTAGTATTAAAATGATATGTAAATGACCACACGTGAGGGGAAAGCCCATTTATTCTCATCACTGACTGGATGACCAGCCAGCACTTCATCTCGCTTGCAAAGATGGCGGCGCAACCTTCGACAAGCGCAGCGACCAAATCAACGTATTTACACAGCTGAGCAGGCTCTGCTAATGATTTTTGACAAAGACAATAATCTTTTATTCAACGACTCACTCGAGCATGAAGGTGAGATGATGATAGTCATGGAATTGCCAACCGTATTCGTCAGTTATTGTGTCGGGCTGTGTGACCTCAGTGTGTGTTCAGCTGACTGGTTTGCCAGCGTCGAACGAGCTCACCTAGTGTGTACTCTGCACTGCGTGCCAGTGGTCAGTGATGTGGTAGTCGGCGCGAGAGGGGAGCGCGGCCTGCTCGCGGCGTGGCACGGGGCAGAGGGAAAGGTAGGGGAAGAGGAGCAGTGAAAGAGAGGGTTGAAGTCCAGCAAGGGGGCGTGGTGGGGAGAGGGGGGCGTGGTCGTGGACTGACCTGTCTGCATAGAGTGTGAGCGTCTTGATAGACTTCTAAACTGTTTTACTTTCATTTACAGGTGTAGTGTGACAATACAAACTTTATTTTCAACTTTTTTGCTTTGTGTTCTTGTTTGGATGTGAAGATGTAGTGGTAAATACATATGCTTTTGATCATGCAAAAAAATTTATCCAAATCTAATTGCCTAAATACTTTTTTATTATCAAAATTAAAACAAAAGAAGCCCAGATTCAAAATCTTCATTCAATTTCCTTCAAAAATCATATATATTTCATTGTTATATCTTTTGTAGTTTCTGAGCTAGAATTTTTTGTTAATTATTACCCCCAAATCATTAGATTTCCCTGGCACTGGGAAAGCCTTTGTTTGTAACATTTTCAAGCAGCGAACGGGTTAAAAAAAAAAAAAAAAAAATGTCTCAAATTCTGTGGCCCTTCATGCCGTGCTCTCATGGTGACCTCAGTTTCGATGTCCTCTCCATGTCTGTGGCCTTGGTTTGGTTCCATCGGGGTCACCGGTATCGGCAAGTCCATGGGGGCTTTCGTTGGACGGACTGGTGGCGCCCTCCGGAGGGAGAGCTCACTCACACCGGCTCCGCGACTAAGCAATTATTGTCGTCAGTAGGGGCTTGGTAGGTGGTGTCCTGCATATGTTAGATCAGAACAGGCACCACTGAACACCACCGAAGTGACTCGGCAGCAGTGCAGTGTCTCCTCCGATGGGTTGCCTCTTGACGACTTGACATTGACTGCTTCCTGTGAATTGCCGGTGCCAGTGGCGCAGAGGTTGGGACAGCAAAAAAAAAAAAAAAGAAGAATTGTTCAGATCAATGTTCCCAGTGTTGCTTGAACCCCAATTTTCTGAACTGCTGTAAAAGAATGTCAGGGCTTCCACTCAGCTTGGATATGTCTTGCTCTTCGACAAGTCTTTGAACAAGCAGAACCACATGAAGCTTTATGATCCGCATCTGGCAGGATTCTGTTGTGAAAACGCATTATTTGACATCAGAGTTTTTGGGCCATGCTAAAGGGAAAGGACATGACAGACAAGTTTCAGTCCATCTTCAAAGATTTCATGCTGAAAAAGAGTGACTTTTTACAGCATTACATGGATGGACTCAACATGAACTGGACAGTCTATAACACTATCAGTTGTGACCTCAAATAAAACCATGAAGTTTCCTTGCTGCATGTTGGAAGCTGTGGCCTACACGCTGTGCACAATGCCTTTCGCACAGGCTGTGCAACAACTGGGTGGAAGAGAGAAGAATTTCTTTCAGCAGTTTATACTATTAAGTCCTGTAGGCGAAGGTCCTTTTAAAATGACCTGAGGTCCTTATAAGTCCATTAAAGGTCATTTTTTTGCTTCATGCCCAGCACTTGGGAACCCTGTAGAAGCATATAGGTTATAGAAGACTACCATTACAGTGACAGCCAATGCATATAGATGAAAAAGTTAATTAAGCTGCACACTTTGTGGATGGAAAGATATTAACCAGTTCCTGTTACCATAAAGAAATTTTCTTTCTAAAATAAGTTCATAGCCATTCTTACTGGCAAAACAAATGCTGTGTTCCTGTTTGGCTTGAACCCCCCCTCCCCCCTTGACAGTTTGGATACCAAGGTGGGGGGAAAAAAAGGGGAGAGAGAGAAGGAAGCGAAATCCTCAGTATGCCGTAATATTCCCATGATTGAGTCTGATGATATGATGATGTTCTACACCAAGTGGGGATGAGGCATTTGATTGGATAAGTATTTTGCAAAACTACTTTCAGTTGTGAAATTTCTTTTCACTTATAGTTTAGGCTTTTAATTCAACTTGGAAGATTAACATGTTTATTTCCATTGTGAAATAATTGACTTTTTTCTTGGATTACACTGTCTGTATTTGATATGCTGTTGCAGAATGAACCACTTGGCAGTGTGAAGGAAAGAATACAAAAACGGATTGATGTGTCTGAAAAAGAGTTTGAAAAGGTAAACCTGACAAAGCACATGCTTGTTCGGAGGTCTTAGTACCAGACTTCTTACATTCAAATGCACTCTCATACTTACTCATCTACACAAATGCACTTTCATTCAAATGTTCGTCACTTCTCAGAGCTGTCAGATATTCTTAATTATATGTGGTTTGTTACTGAATTTATAGTGGGCTACTCAACAACAAATTTCTCAAAGCAAAAGAGGAAAATACAGAACTAGTTGTTTCTCAAAAGAACAGAGGAAAATAGAATTTGAAATTTCGTTTTCAACATGCAGAGAATCACAAAGTGGCCCATAGTGTTTGTTTTTTTATACTTGTGAAGCAAATATAACTGGGTCAGTTCAACATGGTTTGTCATTTTTGTGATCAGTTGTCAAATGGAAACAGAACTATGTTGAGGCATAAAAGTGCGCTGAAGGAGAGGCGGGCCCTGTGAAAAGGTATCAAACCAGCAGTTCAGAGCGGAACACTTGTAGTTTCTAGGCATCACACAGCTTTAGATGAGCAAGTTCTGCACATTGTCTGGACAGTGTTTCTGTGATGTGTAAAAAAGAAATTTTTTTTTTATTATTATGAATTAGCTGTAGCTGCTACTGGCGTCTTAAATAGTGTGTTGGCAGCTCTGAACTGTGCTGCTTGAAAAATGCTCTTTATGTCTGCTGCTGTCATAGCAGAATAGATAGTGTGTTTGAGTGTGAAGCTGATGGCTGTGAGTTTGAACCACTAGTGAGGGTTATATTCTTACACATTGAAAACCACCTTTGTCCACCTGACAGTGAATTTGTACCTGACTCTGTTCAGGGATAATTAAGGCAGCAGAAGGAGAGAGGTTCAATCTTCCATAATGTCATGCCCCAGACATGGTGAATCTCTCTCTAATAGTTCACAGCTATTACAGCCCAGAAGCTGTGGGACCTTAACCTTTTAACTAGACCAAAAGAAGATTTACTGTTCAGCCGAACGAAGAAACAGATTACAAGACAAAGTATGATGCATTTCAACCTTTTTCGTCTTCCTCAAGCTAGACAAACAACATTCAAGACAATGAAAATGAAGAAGAAACAATACCTAAAATCGATAATGTAAAGCGAAATACACAATGGTGAAGGGTTGCAGTTAGTATGAAGTAAACTGAAGTGAAACTGATTCAAGTTATGTCCAATATGCTAGTTCTGTTTAGTCAAATGTTCTTGTACAGTACAATGAAGCCAATTCAGTTTTTCCTCCCACAACCATTCAGCGATTTTCCTTCCTTTTCCTTTTAAGACTGTGTCACGTCTGCTTGATTTTTTTTTTTTTTTTTTTTTTTAATCCTTGCCCACCCCAAACACTGCTCCTGAACTGCCAGATGTTTGGTTGGATGTGGGTAGTGGTTTGTGTGTCATCTGGTTTTTCAGACTAAACAAACCATTACTCATTCTTACATGGCCTACTTATCATGACTTATGAATTAATCATGATACATGTATTACAGATTACCATCTGTTTACCTGCCACCAAAGTGGGCAGCTCTGTTAATTTAGGATTAGCTTGCTACACAGGGATGGAGGGGTTTACAAGAGACTGGATTGTAAATGTGATTAATGTGACTTGTTTGTGTGTGCAGTTCAAGTTTGCTGTGGTGACCATGGGTCAGCAGGAGTACCTGACTGAGGACGACAAGCCTGTCAGCCTGCAGCAGTTTGCCCCCCACAGCGTCCATGGTCAGTATCCACTGGCCTGCACTGGGCCTAGCCATTGGCCTCTCGATCCCACCCAGCAGTGGCCTTTGGTGTTTCTGAACTCTGTAATGTCCAATGTCCTTTTCTTCTCCATTACATGAACCTTGTAGTCCTGAACTGCTCCATACAGCAGAACCTACTGTGCTTTCTTTGGACACGTTAAGGAAGTGAGGGCTGTCCTGCCACTAGAGGAGGCATTGGTCTACATTCTTTAAGATGGGCTTCTGGCCCAGGACTGATGTATATGTTTTCAGACTATTTTTCATCCATTATCTGGGAACTATTTCCACTTTTTTTTATTCTGTGATTATGGTTTTGGCATCATATACTTTACCATGTCAGACCATAGCATTCAGTGGCAGTTAGTAAGCTCTGAAAGGCCAAATTTTTTGTCCGATAGCTTTGACCAGCTGTATTAGCAAACTGATGGAAAAAATGGTCAATGCTAGACTCATGTGGAAACTTGAAACCTACTGCCTTCTGGCAAAAGAACAGTGTTGCTTCCGCAAACATAGAACTACAGTGGACCATTCGATCCATCTGGAATCAACACTTCAAAATGCTTTTTAAATAAACAACATGCAGTGGCTATTTTCTTTGACTTGGAGAAGGCCTATGATACCACCTGGAAATCTGGGATACTTTATGATCTCCATGATCTTGGTTTTCGGGGTCATCTTCCACTTCTATTTTTTTTTTAAATTTTGGCAGCATATACTTTACCATTTCAGACCGTAGCATTCAACGGCAGTTAGTTAGCTCTGAAAGGCCGAATTTTTTTTGTGGCTAATGCAGTAATAAGACTATCACGTGAGGCCCACCCTACTTCCACTAAGGAAGAAAGCCAGTGCCAACTTCCTGTTCCTCATTCAGCTTCGGCCTTCCACCTGACAAAGACAGGTTTTCTTGCTCTGTCTCGCCTATACTTCTTTTTTGTAAAGATTGCCTGTGTATGCCTTCTTTACTTGTTCTGTTGTGGCTTACGCTAAACCCTGGTACTATGGTTGCGTGAGGCTTATGCGTGGCGTTTTATTATTTTATTTTGTAGCTTTCAGCTATCGAGTACTCCTCACGGTCTCTCGATCCGCCGCCCCCATGGGCCGGCCTTCTCGTGGCGGGGGTGTTTCTCGACTAACCTGAGCCCACCCCTTTTTCTTATCTTTCCTGTTTTTCTGCCTACTGTGTCTTTTACTATCTCTTTTTCCCCCATAAAGTCTCCCCACAGAAACTGCAGCCTCTGTTTCGTCTAGTTTCTGCCTACCTGGCTCTTTACTCTGTACTTTAATCTTTACTTACAAGCCTTCTTTGGAACACTTCTTCTTTTCTCTGCGGTCTTCTTCAGACCCACCGTGTTTGCCGTGCGGTGCGTCCTGTAAGTGGGGGGAATGAGGTCCTGGTGATTGAGAGAACCTGCTGTTCTCAACACATCACTTTGGCTCGGACCTCCTCTAAGACGGGTGGCATACATTGGCCCGTGTATGTCAATCGGCTGCCTCTACGTGAGGTTGGGTCAAACTGGGTAGTTCTTGGCTGGCCTTGGAAACCTTGTAAGTGTTCACCGTCTGTCCCCGGCGGTGTGTCATGATCTTGGCGGAATAGGTTAGTTATGTTCTATCTGGTGTATATCCCTGCTGAAACCCGGATGGGGTCAAGAGTTGGATTTCCCCTTGACCCTGGCCCCTTGTTGGACCCCATGGTGGGTGGGTAGGCAGGGATGAACTTTAAAAACTCAAAACTATGGCTCACTCCCAACAAAAAAGGAAAAGAAATTATTCCTCAGGCTCGAACTTGGACTCGGACTCGGATAATGAAATAAGGACAGCAACTGGTTTTTGGCCTTGTTGGTTGGTGATGGAGGGTGTGGATGAAGCTTGCCCTCTCTGTGGGGTGAATGGATTGAGTCCTTTTGCTATTTTGAGAGGAGTAGAGGGACTCTCCGGCGTACCCAAATCCATGAAACGGCTACAAAACGGTTCCTTTTTGATAGAATGTGCAAAACAGAAGCATTCTGAGTTGCTTCTCAAGTCGACGACGTTGATTGGCAGGCCAATCAGAGTGACACCTCACAAAACTTTGAATTCAAGCAAGGGCGTCATCAGGTGTCGTGATTTGAGAGGCGTTTCCGAGTTAGAAATAAAGACGGAACTGGCTTCCCAGGGTGTGACCCACGTTCACCGGGTTCTAGCACGAAAAGATCAAGACTGTGTGCCAATAGATACTTTTTTTCTAACTTTCTGTACGACAACTCTCCCTGTGTGTGTGAAGGTCGGATATTTGAGGGTTCCCGTCTCTATGTACATTCCTTCACCTTTGCGATGCTTTAAGTGCCAAAAGTACGGACACATTAAGGACAGGTGTACAGAACAGGAGGCATGTGGCAAGTGCTCAAAACCAGTGCATGAAGGTCCGTGTGATTGTCCGCCCTGTTGCATAAACTGTAAAGGCAACCATCCTGCTTTCTCGAAGGACTGTCCAGTCTGGCGCGTCGAGTCCGAGATCCAGAAGGTACGCACGGAGAATCGAATTTCGTTCTTTGAGGCAAGGAAACTTGTGCAGAATAGACAGCCCTCCCTCAGCAAGTCATATGCTGATGTCGCCAAGGGGAGCATGGTCAGTGTTGGTGTTCAGACTGAGACTGTTCAACCTCAGGCCGGCTGTCAGCATCAGGATCGGCAGACGCAACAGGAGCCTCAGCATGTACAGAAAGACAGTGGAAAAAAAAAGCAAAATTCAAACAGTGCCTTGGGTGGAGGCTCAATATCCAGCTCCCCCGGACTCCTCGAGGGTCTGAGCCCCCTTCCTCCAATCCCAGACCCTCTGGGAAGGCTGCACAGGTAGCCTCTTTGTCTGGGGAACACGCCAGAAGTCGACCTCTGATGAAGCCTCCTCTTCCACCTCGTCCATCTGGGGGTGGAAATAAGTATCGTCCTTCGTCAGCCAAGAAGGTGGTATCTCCATCGCCTTCTTCCAATCGCTTTTCTCCTTTGGAGATAGAAGGTGATGACGACAATGAGATGGAGTAATTTTCTTCTCTTTTTTATTGTCATGGCCCTTATTCAGTGGAATATAAGAGGCATTAATGCCCAATATGAGGAACTCCAGCGGTTGTGTTCTGACCTCAAACCTAGTGTTGTTGCGCTGCAGGAAACATTGTTGAGACCAGGAAAACATTTTTCATTGGCAGGCTTTAGTTCATTAGGTTTTCCTGCTTTACCTACGGATACTGGCCATGGTGTCACTGGGGGTGTTTCCCTTCTTATTCACAGATCTTTATTATTCAGCCAAGTTAACTTAAATACCCCATTACAAGCTGTTGCGGCCAGGATTACTTTCAATAAAACAATAACTCTCTGTTCAGTTTATTGTCCTCCTTCTGGTACAATATCTAAGCAACAAGTCATTGATCTAATAGATCAGCTTCCACGTCCTTTTTTTATTTTGGGAGATTTCAACGGGCACTCCCCCCTTTGGGGTAGCTCATATTCCTCACCTCGGGGTCTCATGCTGGAAGAGATCTTTAACGAACTGGACTTGTGTTGTCTAAATGACAAATCACCAACATACATGCATTCTTCAAATGGTACTCTTTCGTGTTTGGATTTGTCAGTGTGTGATCCTTCATTGGTTCTAGACTATGATTGGTCAGTTCACGATGATCTGCACGGGAGCGATCATTTCCCTGTAATACTTTCTCCAGTTTTGAAGGAACCTGTTTCCTTTCCTCAGTATTTTTGCTTTAAAAGGGCTAATTGGGATTTCTTTCGTTCAGCCATAACTGATAAGCTAGATGCTGAAATCGTCTTCCGATCAGAAGATCCAGCGGAGTCCTTCAATAATGTTTTGTTATCATGTACGAGAGATACCATCCCACTCACAAAACCATGTCCACAATTACCTGGTACACCATGGTTCAACCAGGATTGTAAGAATGCTTGCAACATTCGCAAGAGGGCCCAACGTTCAGTCTTTCAGCATCCTGTGGCCCCGAATGTTCGATCTTATCAGAGGAAAAAAGCAAAGGCGAGGTTTGTTTGTAGAGGAAGTAGACGAGTGTCTTGGAGAAATTTCTGCTCTTCCCTCACATCAAACATATCCAAGAAAAAAATCTGGAGAGTTGTTAAAAAAATTAGGGGCAAGAACAGCTGCCCTTCAATCCACCATTTAAAACTTGATGATACACTCATCACTGACAAACACGCTGTGGCTAACTTGCTAGCTTCCACCATAGAAACCAACTCTTCCTCTAGTCAAAAATCCACCGCGTTTTTAAAGATCAAAACGCAAGCAGAAAAAAAGAAGCTTGACTTTTCCTCGCCCAATCAGGAAGACTACAACTTGCCCTTTAATCTAAATGAACTGAAGTCTGCCTTGCAGGCATGTCATGATTCTGCTCCTGGTCTTGATGAAATACATTATCAACTCTTAAAACACCTTCCTGACTCAGGTCTTAACATTCTGCTTCAAGTTTATAACCAGGTTTGGACGTCTGGGTCTTTCCCAGCTTCATGGAAAAGAGCCCTAATTGTTCCCATTCCGAAGCCAGGGAAGGATCATTCAAACCCAACCAACTATCGTCCAATAGCCTTAACAAGTTGTGTTTGTAAAGTGATGGAAAAAATGGTAAATGGTAGGCTCATGTGGAAATTGGAAAGTGATGGGCTTTTAGCCATGGAACAGTGTGGTTTTAGAAAGCATCACTCTACCATGGACCATTTAATCAGATTGGAAACCACTATTCGAAACTCTTTTTTAGATAAAAAGCATGTTGTTGCCATTTTTTTTGACATAGAGAAGGCCTATGACACGACGTGGAAGTATGGAATCCTGTCAGACCTCCATCGGATGGGTTTCCGTGGCAATCTCCCAGTGTTCATAGAACAGTTTTTGGCAGACAGGTCCTTCCAGGTCCGTGTGGGGACAACATTGTCAGAAATTCATGAGCAGGAAATGGGTGTTCCACAGGGTAGTATCCTTTCCCCAGCCCTGTTTAGTATAAAAATAAATGAAATTGTAAACTCTGTCAACCAAGGTTCAGACTGCTCTCTTTTTGTTGATGATTTTGCCCTTTATGCATCTGGAAAGACATTTGCTGGTGTACAGCGCCAACTCCAGTTGTGTGTCTATAAAGTCCAACAGTGGGCAGTTGAAAATGGGTTCAAATTTTCATCAGTTAAAACAGAGTGCATCCACTTTCACAATTTCAGACAACTTTTCCCGCCACCGGAAATTTTTATAGATAAGGCTAAAATTCCTGCTGTCACAGAAGCCAAATTTCTGGGTGTTACCTTTGACCAAAAATTGAATTTTAAAGCCCATATTCAGAAGTTGAAAACATCGTGCCTCAAAGCCATGAATATCCTCCGTGTAGTGGCTCATACGGATTGGGGTGCAGACAAACGCACACTTCTCCATCTTTACAGGGCGTTAGTTCGATCCAAGTTGGACTACGGCAGCATCATTTACGGCGCCGCTAGAGCCTCATATGTAAAAGTCCTAGACCCAGTTCACCATCAGGGTCTTCGCCTCTGCCTTGGCGCTTTTCGTACTACACCTGTTCATAGCCTATATGCTGAGGCAGGAGAGTGTTCCCTCTCTCTATAGAAGAGTAAAATTAGCTTTAAATTACTACACACAGCTTTTTTCAGAACCAAACAACCCTGCCTACGACTGTGTTATGAATCCTCATTTCCAAGAGAAATATGAAAGAAGTCCATCCAGTATTCCCCCTTTCGGTATTCGCATCCTTCCTTTTCTGGAGGAGGCGGATATTGATGTTGGGGTCATCTCTGACGTTTCCAAGTTTCCTCAACAACCTCCTTGGACGTTTTCGTCTCCAGAAATTAGGTTTGATTTAACCGTGCAGCGCAAACAGAACACGAGTTCCTTAATTTATAAACAATTATTTTTAGACATGTGTTCTAACCTTAAAGAACATGTGGTTATTTTTACTGATGGTTCAAAGTCCGATGTTGGTGTAGGGTCCTCCGCATATGTTCCAGCTTCGGGAGAAAAACTGTCCAAACACATTCCCTCTGAAAGCACTATTTACACTGCGGAACTTACTGCACTACTTTTGGCTTTGGAGTTGATCAGGCAGTCCCAGTCTAGGAAATTCCTTATTTGCACAGATTCTCTTTCGGCTTTAGAGGCTATAGGAGCAAGAAACATAAAACATCCGGCTCTTATCAAGTTTTTTACCATGTTTTCTTCATTAGTTTCAAGGGGTTTTGAGATTTTGTTGGCCTGGGTGCCAGGTCATGTGGGGATCAGAGGCAACGAAGAGGTGGATCGGCTTTCTAAAGAGGCTGTCCGTCTTCGTCCTTCTAAACTGCTTGTACCATCCTCAGATTTAAAAGGCAAAATAGCTTCGTATGTCAATTCTTTATGGGAGGAGGAGTGGAGCCTCCAAGAAAACAATAAGCTTCATCAAATACGTCCAGATTTAAAGGAACATCTTCCCATGGCTGCTGGCGGTCGAAAGGGAGAAACAGTATTGTGTAGATTGAGGACGGGTCATGCTTATTTTACTCATTCGTTTTTATTGAAGGGAGAAGACCCGCCTTTCTGTGTTGCCTGTGATAGTCAGATATCTGTCCAACATATTCTTTTAGACTGCTGGGATTTATATGACATTAGAAGGAAACATTACACTGCAGATAATATGAAGATTCTTTTCCGTGATGTTCCCCCTGACAATATTTTTAACTTCCTAAAAGAAGTGAATTTATTTCATCGTGTGTGAATTTGGTGTTGTTAGATTTTCTCTACTCAGTATTGATTTTTGCAGATTACAGTTAGTGATTTCAACGTGTTGGTTTTTAATCCTAGGATTGGTTCTTTTAATCTTGTTTTAATGGGTTGGGTAAGGTTTTGCTTTTAATCCTTTTTTAACATGTATACGTGGTAGTTTGAAGCGTGGTGACAGTCCTGAGATAACCTCTGCTGTTGACGGGACTATAATTTTAATCTTAATCTTAATCTCGATCCGCCGTCTTGCCTCACCTCGTGGTCGTCCACTTTCTACTTGTGCCTAGGTTTAGTTGTGCTGGAGGTTTCCTCTTGCACATTAGTTATTGTAATTATCTTAAGGTTGATCAAGTTTTCCTCCCGATCTCTCGATCCACCAGCTTGTCTCCACTTTGTGGTCGTGTGCCCCGTGTTTGTTCCGCCACCATAGCCCAGAATGGTGAAGGGTAACGACGAGTTGAGCACGTCTCTCTCCAGAAGTCGCTCTTTGCCCCGGAGGACCAGCGTACCGATTCTATGGAACAAACCATTCTTTCTTCGGAAGAACGTACGGCCGGTGTAGAGGGGGGTTCCGCGGAGGGGACGCGCGACCGTCATTTTGATACCTCCTCTAACCGACCGGTGGATTCACGGACACTGCGTCCAAAGGGCAAAAGGCAAGCTGCCACCATTACAAAGTGCCTTCTTTTAACATCCCACGTAAAACTAAAGGCAAGGCTCCCCATAAAGGGAAGGCCCGTTTTAAGAATTCGCACTCGATTTCTCCTTCACCCCCCCCCCCCCCCCCCCCCATTTTACCTAATGCTGCCTTGCCTCCTTCCCTTTGCACGCACGGTGAGACACATAAAGATGCGGGTGACTGGCGCGAATTTTCGATGCTTGGCCACCCCGTCTTCTCTCCCTATCATGCCGCGTCACGTGACCTTCGGTCCCCGGGGTTTTTTTTTTTACCGAGGCGCGCACCGGCACGGGTGACGGGATGGCTACGGAATCAGCACCCGTCACTCGCCTCAATGAGACTGCTGCTATTAGTCCCCCCCCCCACTAATAGCACGCAGGCTCATGGCGCTCTCCCCCACCATGCACAAGTGCAGCCACCACTAGTGCACGAGGAGCGTCCTTCCTCCAGTGGCGGAGTTATGTCCACTCCCTGGTTTCACACTGGACATAACTCTGGGTCGCTGCCGCAAGCACCGCCATGCCCGGACCTGTGTCACGGACCCCGGCATTCGATGTACCCGGATCTATTGTCGACATTTCCCCTAGGGGTACAGGACGTTGGGGAGCAGACTTATTCCGTTCCCCTCTTTTGCAACGTCCGCGGTCCCGTTCCTCCGGGGGGAGGATCTACCAGCGGGACCAGGGGTAACCTGTCCGATCCGGACCTTGGTGTGATCACGCTACCGCAGCCACACCAACCCGTAGACAGGTGGATAGGGGGCTCGGTTGCCGTGCCCTCCACTGCTCCCCCCTTATTCACAGGGGTCTTATACGGATCCCACCAGGGAAGTGTATGCAGCAGTGCACTCTCCGGGGAGGGGAGGGGGGGGTGCGACACGACACGCTCTCTCGCAACGCACACACACACACACACCCGGTGATTCAGGTTACCCTCACCCCCATGGAAATTCTGCCCCTGGGCCGCCACAGCCCATTTTTCTCCATGGGGACCAGTGGCTCTATGCCCCTCAGAGGGACCAGTGGCTTCGAGCGGACCTGCATCAGCTCCTTGGTCGCCTGTGGCATCCAGCCTCCTCAAGCTGGTTCGACCTTGGTCCGCCTCCCTCTCAGGCGCTGTCCGATGGCAGGACGGACTTCCCCCCCTTAGTCCGGTCGCCGATCATGGAGCCACCAGGGACCCGCCCTCATGTAGTACTACTTCCCAGCTAAGGCGGGACCCTCATGCACCTCTGTCGCAACCTCTCCAGGAACCCGACACTCCCGATCTTCAGGATGAGGTTGAGGAAGTCTCCTTCTCCTCATCTTGTGACCTGTCTGCTATTGAGCAGTGGCGCCCTGATCTTGTCTTGAGGGAGTCCCCACCCTCGGACAAGTTCTTTTCAGTGTCAAAATCCGCTCCGGCCAAGTGTGCTCGCGCCAGACTAGTCACCCCTCAGATCCTGTCTTCCATTTGGAAGTGTCCAGCAACTCTATCCAGGGGTGCGCAGGTCGTCCCTCCTCCAGGGAAGTAATCCCTCTCAGCCCCGGAGGTGGCCCCTGTAGGCACGTTCCTCAGGGAACCCCGACGGCCCCACATCTCCTCCCTGTTTTCCAAGTACTACCCTGTGGCCAGGGAAATTGCCATTTCTCCTGCCGACTGCCGGTTGATCCCCCATTCGGTTCCTCCCACAGCCACTTCTATCTCACTCAAGATCCTAGTGGAATGGGACCGCATAGCCAGATCGGGGATCCAACACATCACTGCTGGTCATGTATTTCTGACATGCTCACGCAGCGTGTGGAAGAGATCTGGCCGGAGGAGGACGACTCGGTCTCTGTGCATTAAGACGCTCAGGCCTCTGAGACACACTCTGAGACTGACTTACGGTTCTTCAGGGATCCCATGATGCGAACCTGGTCAACAGGATCTCGCATCACTTTCGGCTGCGGCGGACAGCGCAGCCAGGAGCCATTTTAACCTTTACCAGCCGAATCATCCAGTAGTGGACGACAGGATTTCTCTCCCTTGAGCCGAGTCATCCAAGTCCGGACGACAGACAGCAGTACAGTCTGCCGTGTCGTCCACAATCAGACGACGGGAACATAAAAAATTCCTACACTTTCCATGAAATGATCCAAGGGAAATAAGCTCTGTAACTAGTCTTGGGGATGTTGGAGCGAGTTGTAGACCATACTTTCAGTGGCCTATTGTGAACTTGGCTGACCCCAGGAGCTTTGAAACAAAGAAACTGGCGGCACCAGAACGCCGCACGCGGCACGTATTTCCTGTGCCAGAAAAAATGTCGGTCAGGCGAAGGGGTGGTAGCGATTTCTCACTCAATGAAGTGCTTGAAATCATATTACAAAGTGGATCTGGTGATGAGGGGAGTGATAGAGAGATAGAAAACTTTGAAAGAGAATAGGAAAGTGAATTGTTTGAAGATGCAGCCATCCCTTCATCTTCCGATTCGGTGTTGTAAAAGAACAGAATAGAATGCAAACAAAGCATTTTTTCTACTTGTCAGACATGTTTTTCAACGCACAGTCGTGTGTACACATTGAAAGTAAATGATTTGAAATTACTATGTTCGATTAGTTGAGTGTTTGTTCTTTCCTGTGACACCTAACACAAGACCGTCAGTTGTTGTCTAGCTACTGTAAAAATAAATTAAAAAGTGGCCAAGTATGCGCGTCGGCAGGGAATGAGCGCTGTGCGCGAGCGTGCGGCAGCAGGGAATCGTGCCGTCCGTGCCGCTCTTGGCTGGATAGTATTGATTGTTTATTGGCCTGCAGACATTCCTTCCTTTCGAAGGCTAATCTCTCCCCAGAGCGTAAGCCGTCCCTGCTGTGCATTCCGGGTCAGCAGCAGTCGCTCTTCGGCAACTGTTCGGCTGCCTTTATCGCTCATTCAGCTGAAGAGCGTAAAGAAGCAGCCTCATATGCAGCCAGGCCTAACCCCCCTCTTCAGCCTCGCCCTCCCAGACCCTCCTTTCGTTCCACCCCTCGCCTCGCCAGACCCCAACCTTATCGGAAGCAGGCCCCATCCCGCATTGCACGGCCCGCCCAGCACTCTACTCCCCCCTCTCTGCCTAACATGAACCTTCCCAAGCACAATTTTCGTTCTGGCCGTCAGGGACAGCCCAAGAGGTGACTGGAGGACCCTCCTACGGGGGAGCTGGAGCAGGGAGAACTCAGACCACTACCACTCAATCACCCTTCCCACCACCCCCTCCCCTCCAGGGTCCCTCCGAACCCTGCCCCTCGGCCGCTCTGGCGGGCAGCCTATCCGGACATGCCCACCAGTGGAGATGTATGGGCCTCATCCCATGGATAGTAGCGGTCCTAGAGAAGGGATTCCGTCTGCCTTGGGCCCACGAACGCGCTCCTCTGATGCGGTCTCCCCCTCCCTCTCCCAGCCATACCTCCCCTGCCCAACCTCCATGTTATCCCCAAGCCACCAAGTTCCAGATGGACACTCCGACTCAGTTCAGAGACTCCATCCACTACCAGGACTGGGCAACTTTGACAGATCTGAAGGATGCTTATTTTCAGATTCTTGTACACCCATCTCACAGACGATACCTACGGTGTCTGGCAGGATCGGGTGTTCCAGTTCAAGGCGCTCCCCTTCGGCCTCTCCCTGGCACCCTTCCTTTTCACGAAGGTGTTCAGGGAGATGGCCTCCCTGGCAACACAGGAAGACATACGTCTCCTGGTGTACCTGGACGACTGGCTCGTCCTGGCTCCCTCCCGGGCCCAGTGTCAATCCCACACCAACCAACTTCTGCGCCTCTTTCCAAGCTAGGGTTTGTCACCAACCCCAACAGTGCGAACTCATCCCCAGTCAACAATTCTCCTTTCTGGGTATGAGATTCGACACACTCTCCATGATGGTCTCCCCGACTTCAGAGAGGTCCACCCGCATTTTGGACCTCATCTCCCACCTCCGCCTATCCACCCACACCCCTGCCAGAACCCTTACCTCCCTCCTAGGGATGATGGAGTCCCTCTCATCCCTCATCCCTTAGGCAGGGTCCCCAAGCGCCAACTTCAAAGGGAGTTCCATCGTTGATGGTCTCAAACCTCCGACCACTGGGATCAGTCGACTCCCCTGGGCCCTTGGTTCCAATAGGCCACGGACGAGTGGCTCGACCCTTCCACCCTACCCCCGGGATTCCCATCTCCCTTCCAACCCACCTCTGGAACTCTACACAGACGCTTCCAACTCGGGCTGGGGCGCCCACTTGGAGACCCTTCATGCCTCCGGAGTGTGGGGTTCAGAGACAGCTTGTCCCCACATCAACGTTCTGGAATTGGAAGCAGTCAGGCTTGGCCTCCTCCACTTCCAACCCCAGGTCTCTCACCGACTTGTTCTCCTGTTCACTGACAACACTTCGTTCGGTGGCATGTTATGTCTACGGGGGGGCTCGCTCCCTCGGTCTCTCTCTCTCCGAACAGAGGCCCTCCTCCGCTGGTGCTACTCGCGGGGAATACCTCTCCGCGCGAGGCACATAGCGGGAACCCTCAATATCCTAGCAGACTCTCTTAGTCGGTCCAAGTCCCTCCTCCACACGGAATGGACCGTCAGCAGGCTAACCCTCCTCTCGGTGTGGAAACATTGGGTCAGGCCCATGATCGACCTCTTTGCCACCCGATTCAACCTCCGTCTTCCAGTATATGTCTCTCCCGTCCCTGACCCCCAAGCGTATACAATCGACGCTCTCTCCCCTCCCTGGTCAAGCCTCATAGCATACGCCTTCCCCTCCATTCCCGATCCTCCACAAGGTGATCAGGAAAGCAAGACTGGAAAGACCCAGGCTCATCCTCATCGCCCCATGGTGGCCGACCCAGTCCTGGCTCCCGGACCTCAAGTCTCTCTCCCATGCTCCCCCTCTCCAGCTGGGCACATGTTTAGACATGCTCAGACAGCCTCGCTCGGGTTGCCCCTACTCCAACCCCAGATGCTCCGCCTGCAAGCCTGGCTTCTGTGCCAGCCCAGTTGCAAACATCTGCCCCTCCCTCCCAATCGGACAGATCCCAGTCCGTCCTAGACATACTCTCTGTGGCAGGGGCCTCGCAAGACCTACGGGACTTACCTAGGCCTCTCGCAGAGCCAGCACTGAGTCTCTCTAGGATTACCTTTGGGTGAGATGGGTCTCCCGGTGCTCAGATAACTCTGTTCCCCATGATCGTTCTTCCCATATCCAGTTAGGTAACTTCCTATCCCAACTATCCTCTCCCTAAAGCTCTCTGCTAGCTCCATTCGGGGCTACAGGTCAGCTATCTGTACCACTATTCGCCAACTCGGCAGCCCCTCTTTTGAGAATGACTTCCTTCTCAGAGAGATTTCTAGGGGGGTGGCTCTACGTGAGTCGCAGTCCCCTAGGCAGGTCCCCCTTTGGGACCTCTTCATTGTCCTTGACGCTCTCAGAAAACCCCTTAGTGGGGACCCCAGAGACATTGTCTTCCACAGGGACGGTTCTGTCTCTCTCAAGTTTCTTCCCGAATTCTTAGCTAAGAATCAGGAACCGGGCACAGCCTCTCCCTTCCTCGTCATCCGCTCATTCGTGGATATCTTGGGAAAAGGGGAAAGCAGGAGGACATGGACCTGTGGCCTTCTAGGTGTCTGAGATACTACTGGGAATGCTCGCGCCCCAAGCACTCCTCCCAGAGGCGTTTCCTCATTCCCATCAACCCCAATCATCATAAAAACATCTCTGCTGGCACTATCTCTAGGTGGCTTTCCAATGCGGTCAGATCTGCTTACGCCCAGGCATATAAGGATCTCCTCCTCGTATCTCCTCGGGCCCATGAGGTCAGAGCGCTGGCCGCTTCCGCAGCGTTCCAGCACTCTGTCCCCTTGCGCCACCTCCTGGAGGCAGCCTACTGGCGTTCGGAAAATCCCTTCATAAACTTTTATTTAAGGGATATCCGCATGACCAGGGCTGATGGTTCTAAAGGGATTTCTTTTGTGGCGGCTAACGCAGCCATATCTATTCCGCCTTCTAACCCCAAGAACTATTACGGCACTCGGCCCTCCTCCAATTCCTTTGAATTCTGCTACAGTCTGACATGGTAAAGTATATGACGCCAAAATGGGGAGTTTGTATTATACTCCCTGTTTGGCTGGTATACTTACCATATCAGACTCTTAATGCCCGCCCTACCTTCCCCTCTAGCGCTATGGTTCTCGGGGTTACCTTGCGCAAATGCCTCACTGAATGAGGAACAGGAAGTTGGCACCTGCTTACTTCCTGGGCGGAAGTAGGGTGGGCGACACGTGTAGATAAAATTTGTGTAGATTATTATTATTATTATTATTATGAACATTTATGACGCCTAATCAATTGAATGCCCTAGGCGTTTACAATATCACAACAGACATCAAATCACACAATATATAACAATCATACATGAGAAAAAGGCATCAAAATCCAAAGCAAGGACACAAACTCACAAGCATGCATACACGCAAACACACACTCACACAGACACGAACGCACACAAAGCAGACACTCGCATCACACATTGCAAACGTCGGGTCACAGGGAAGACGAAGTTACCTAGGAAACAGATGAGTTTTGAGAAGGCGCTTGAATGTGGGCAGTGAGGGTGAGTATCTGAGAGAGCGAGGCAATTGATTCCAGGTAGTTGGAGCTTGATAGGCAAAGGAACGTTGACCAAAGGTTTTAGTGCGAACAGTGGGGATACTGTAGATACGAGTGTCACATGAGGAACGTAAAGCTCGAGATAGGGTGTAAAGATGTAACAGGTGGGTGAGATACTCAGGACAGGAAGACTCGATAGATTTGAAGCAGAGAGAGGCAATCTTGTAGGATATTCTTAGCTGAACAGGGAGCCAGTGGAGAGAGCGGAACAATGGGGTAGATAAAATTCATCATTGGGCGGAAGAAAATGGCTTCACTTTTTCTGCTACTAAGACACAGTGCATTCACTTCTATAATTTTCGTCAGTTTTTTTGAGATCCTGAAATCTAAATAGGGAAATCTCCTATTCCAGTTGTAAAAGAGGCCATATTACTAGGAGTTATTTTTGACCAAAAACTCAACTTTCTTAGTCACATTAAAAACCTAAAAACTTCTTGCCAGAAAGCTCTGAACATCTTGCGGGTCGTAGCACACACTGACTGGGGCGCTGATAAGAAAACTTTGCTGCACCTCTACAGAGCCTTGGTCCGTTCTAAACTGGACTATGGTTGTGCTGTGTGCAACTCTGCAAGACCCTCTTACCTGAAACTCTTGGACCCTATTCACCATCAAGGGCTTCATCTCTGTCTTTGAGCATTCCGCACCATCCCTGTGTACAGTCTGAACGCAGAGGCAGGTGAACCCTCACTATCCAACTGCAGGCTGAAACTATCCTTGGAATACTATCTCAGACTGTTCTCTGAACTGGAAAACGCTGCCTGTGACTGTGTTTTTAACCCGCAGTTTAAAAGTAAAATTTAGAAAAAAAAATCCCATCTGTATTCCTCCGTTTGGTCTTTGTATGCAGCCTCATGTGCAGAAAGTAGGTCTTGATCTAGGAGTTGTGTCTGACTTCTCCAAGTTTCCAGATAAGCCTCCGTGGACCTTATTCACACCAGAAATTCGCTTTGATCTTGCAGCTTTTCGCAAAGAATCCACTAGCTCTCTGGCATACAAGGCATTGTTTGCCAATCTCTGGTCAAAATTCCCATCCTTTCAGAAAATATTCACTGACGGTTCCAAGTCTGGAGTGGCCTGTGCAGCCTATTGCCCTAGTGCTCCTTCTCAAATATTATTGGAACATATTCCATCAGATGCTTCTGTTTACTGTGCTGAACTTAACAGCCCTGGTTCTAGCATTGAAGACAATCTCTCCATCCACAGACAAGAACTTTCTGATTTTGTCTGATTTGCTGTCAGCTTTGGAGGCGATAGCTGGCCGTAACCTCCATCATCCCGAACTTCTACACTTTTTAAAAATTTTTTACCATATTGAAAGCAGAAGGTAACATTGTTCTGGCTTGGGTTCCTGGTCATGTTGGCATTGGAGGGAATGAAATGGTTGATGGTTTGGCCAAGAATGCCACAACAGGCAAACTATCTATCCCCTACACAGATCAGAAACCAAAAGTTAATGATTATGTCAGAGACCTCTGGCAGACAATTGGAATACACAGATGGATAACAGACTCTTTCAGATCCACCCAAACCTAAAAGAGTTCCTCTCATCTACCTCAGGTGGCTGAAAAAAGAAACGGTTCTATGCCGGCTGCACACCGGTCATTCATATTTTTACTCATTTGTACCTTTTAAAGAGTGAAGAAGTTTCATGGTGCATTCCATGTCATGTACCACTCACAATGAAACATACTCTTTTAGAGTGTTGGGACATGCATGATGTGAGACAAACATTTTACAGCAGATTCCATGAATACTTGTTCAGAGATGTTCCACCTGATGCGATCTTTGAATTCTTGAAAGAGATTTAACATTTTTCATCGGATCTGAGATTTTATAGTGGAAAGATTTTTAAGACCCTTGAAAACCATTTAAATTTCAACTGGGTCAAAAAGGCCCTTGAAAACTGCAGATATCCCTACCATCCCTTGAAATCCCCTTAAAAATCGTTTTCGGACCAAAACTGACCATAACATTTGAAGACGAATCGGAGAACAAACGCGAACGAGACTTCGGACATCGATTTTCGCCTCTCAAATCGTTTTGCGTGTCGTCTGCTTTCAAGCTAAGGGAAGCAATTCAATAGTCAGTTATCGTTTGCGCATGTGCAGTTCAACTTCCAACAAAGAGCGCCATGCTCCCTCATCTTCGGTGAAGTCCAATACTGTTGCGTCTGTCGTCATGCCTAAGGGAAATTGCGCATTTGATCTGTTGGGGTTACAGAAGGAAGAATATCGAAGCTGGATCACTGAATACAGAGACAACAAACATGCGTTTTTCTGTAAAGTGTGCAAAAAGACCGTTGATGTTCGGATAATGGGCGAATCGGCGGTTGCAAGTCACAGAAAGAGGAAAAAATACGTGGAATTGGAAAAAGCGAGTAGGCCGGTCGTTAGTCTTACGGACTTCGTTCGGCAATCATCAAATTCATCAACATCGGGTCAGACCCTTTCCTCAGTAAGAATCATCAGCCAATCCACAATAACAGCCAAGTGGGACAGATGTGTTGAAAGCTGAAGTGTTGTGTACGACTCATGCCATCAGCAATCATCACAGTTTCCAATCTGCTGAAGACAACGTGAAACTGTTCGCAGCAATGTTTCCATATTCCTCGACTGCGACAAACTATCGGTGTGGGGAAACCAGAAGTAGATATCTTGCAACTTTTGGCATTGCTCCTTTTTTTCTGTCAGAACTGAAAAAAGAGTGAAATCACAGACTGAATATGTCATGCTTTTTGATGAATCATTGAATAAGGACTTGAAACAGAAGCAGCTGGACATCCATGTCAGATACTGGTCCGGAAAGCAGATTGAAAGTTTTCTTTTTCTGATTTCTCAATTTCTGTATAAAGACTTCATTTTTGATTTTTTTGTATATGATATTGAGCGTGGAAAAGACTACAGAAGTGTAATCACCTTATCATCATGGCTGGATTACATGTGTAAGGTAATTATTCACTCTTTTTTTTTTTCAGTTGTACAGCTAAATTTGCCCCTTAAAAATTAAAATATCCCCTTTAGAAACCCATGAAAAACCCTTGAATTTTTTTCCTGTGAGGAAGTGGGAACCCTCTCTCTCTCTCTCTCTCTCTCTCTCTCTCTCTCTCTCTCTCTCTCTCTCTCTCTCTCTCTCTGGCTCGCCTGTCTGTCTCTCCCTCTTTCTCTCTCTCTCTTTCTCACTTGTCAGTTCTTTCTCGATTGCTCCTCTCTCTCTCTCTCTCTCTTCCCTCTCTTTGCAATCTGTGTTTTATTATAAATGTGAAATGTTGAAATATTTTGATGGCACAGACCTGGACAATTCTATTGGAACAAGGACCTGAAAGTACATGAGATGTCTGGGAGAGAGTCTGGAATTTTGTTTGGTCAGGCTTGAAAGAGCCCTTTTATTTAAGTTGGGCCAGAAATACCTTTAGGACCTAATTTAGGGTCTATAGATTAATGTTCCACATCCTTTCATGGTTGACATGTTCAAGAACAAAGTGCTGCCAGTTTTCTGAACAGTCTGTCCAAAAGGAAAATGACTAATGTCAGCTGAATGAACAGACCCAGTTTGAGCTATTTTCTGTCCACACCTCACAAGACTGCAGATTGGACTTTGCAGATTTTTAAAAGGAATTAGGTAAATGCCATTTGTCTTAATGTCCATAAGTAAAGGTACTAAGTCATTTGAATGAATGGACCAATGTTCAGTCCAAACCATAGAGGATTGCAGTTTGGTATCTCCAAATTTGTAATGGGAAGTTGAGAATTAATGGTCGGCGTCCAGTTGCCCCCTTTTTATGCTGTGAGTGATCTATGTCCATATACTTTCCACTTTGTGGATGGTGTCTGTCCCTTTCTGCTGCAGTATCCAGCATGGTGTCCCATTTTCCTTACACAGTATGACTAGCTTCACAATCTATGAACGAATCAGTTGGCCCAGCACATTGTTATTGTCTTTCGTATCCAAAGATAGTTCACTCCCCTCACAGAGCCCATGGTCTGTATCAGTTTGACTTGTACAGTATCCATAATCAGTATCAGTTTGACCTGTATAATATCCATAAGCAGTATCAGTTTAACTTTCATAATGTCTAAGTATAAGTTTGCCCTTTGTTGTCCTATCATTATCCATGATATGTATGATTATGTGTAGCTGAAGGATAATGGTTTTCCAACATGTCCCCTTTAGTGAGTACTACTAATCAGCAGTTGGTCCTCTGTACGTAGTCAGCTGTTCATATGACTCAAGGGGACAGTTGCCTGATTTCTTTGTTTATAAGTGTTCATCCACACATTATTGCAGATAGTTTATCTAAACTTTGAAGCAGACTGTTCCACACAATTGATGGGTAGATTTCATGCGTGGTTCACTGCAAATATTTTCATTGAGATGTTTTGGTTTGCAGGTAACAACACCATGCAGACTCATCCATGGCTGGGCATTGACCATCTCAGCAAACCCAATAAGCGAACAAGACACAGCTACCAGGAGAAAGCCATCAAGATCCACAACTGAAGCTTTCTCCCAATTCTGCATATCTGTCTTTGCTTTGTTGTGTTGGAGGATTAGCAGCTGCGCTCAGCACTGAAGACTTCACAGCCTTGTGGCGGAGGCCTGGATTTTCTTTCTACACCACCATATGCTGGTGGCTCTGTTTCCAATCAGGGAGGGTGAGGGTCGCCTCAGTGGATCAGTGTCATGTTGCATTACAGACTGAGGCACTGGGAGGTGGCTCTGTGGTGAAGCTCATCGAGTGTGTGAACTCCAGACAGGTTGTGAACAGGGTGTTGGGTATAGACACCCTTGCAACAGTTGTCATTCAGAATTCCAAGACTGGTCAGCACCAGCGTCAGTTGGCAGCAAGTGTGATGGGGGTCTGTCTCAAAGAGGATAGGAAAGTATATGTAGGTGTGTGGGAAAAAAGGGAAAGGGGTGCGGATGTGTTTGCTGCTGGAGATGTCACGGTTTCTCACTTTCTCATTGTCTGTCACCTCTGTCCTATTCAGCATCTCTTATCTGAGCCTGACATTGAAACATTAGCAGTCCCCATCAGTTCCCAGTATTAAAACAAGTCTGCTTACAGTAACCAGCTCTGATTCTTCTTAATTTGACGGGTGCTGGCTAGTTGAGCTTCCCAGACGATGGGGGTATGCATGCTGTAGTCAGTGAGATAAATATGTGTTGCTGAAACATGATCCCAAATTGAAACCATGGAAACCTTTTTCTGATTCTTCCCAGTGTGTGAAGGAGAAGACTGTGGACAGCTTGTGGAAGTGCTGCCTACAGGCTTTGGTTACTTCACAGAGTACATGGTGACTGCATACTGCACCCACAGGAGCAAAGACTTTGTGTTAATTTGATTTGTCCATTTGGTGGCAGTTGCCTGCCAATTCCATCTGGTTATCACTTTGGTTTGTTAGGTTTGCTCTATAGTGTGGTGGTATATGGTGATTATTATAGTTTATCAAGATAGTTTTGATGTCAGTCAGTGAATTGGTCAGATAAGAATTGTCACTGGTCTACTGGTGCTTACTTCTTATCACATGATTTGGCCACCGATTTTTTTATATGAGGTGAACAAGCAGTGTGCATGGCCAGGGCATAAGGTGAAAAAGTGTACGCCAGTGGTAATAATGTAAGATATCCATGATTTGTGAGTGTGATGATGAGAGTGACCGTGCTGAATTGACTGTATCAGATGATTCATTCTAGTGAGGCATAAGAAACAGACGCATGCACCTGTTATAGGGTGAATTGCAGGTATGAATCTCATGATGAGGGTGGGGAAGAAGAAGTTGGGAAGGGAACAGGTGAACATTTATCAGTGGGAGGGAAAGGAGGGGGTGGGGGGAGAATGAATATCAGTACTGCAAAGGAAGAGGTTGATCATTACTAGTATCACAGGAAGAAGAGGCTGGGAGGGAAAAGGTGGACATTAGTGTGAGAGGAAGAAGAGGGTAGAAGCATAAGGTTGAACGTTAATATGGGGCTCAGGCTGGAGAACTCTCCTCAGATCCTAGAATACCACATGATTTTCAGAGGCATGAAAGGCAAACATCTGAGCAAAAAAAACATCTTGAAACACTTAATCACCCAAAGGACTCATAACATTTCCAGTTTTTCCAAATGAGGTGTCCGTGATTCAGTGTTCAACATGATGCAGTCCACGGTCGTTATGGTGTATTGCAGCCCTTCTACATGCCTTAATCAGACCATTTCAGCGGTGGGTAAATAGATGTGTGAACGTTATCTGTTCAGCTTTTTTTTTTTTCTGGTTGGTTGTACGTAGGCTTCGCCTTTGGGGGTAAATATGATGTCTTGCAAGTCGCAAATCATACATTAAGGCAACATGTTTTAGGACAGCACAGAGGTTTGAATGGACTGAAATGAAATGACTACAAAATTGAGCAGTTTCGATTGTCAGTTTTCTACGTATTTTCGGGAAGTGAACAAGCCATGGCAGGTTGTTAGTTTTTCACTTTATGAAAAAGAGCTGAACTACACCTGTCATAAATTTAACAGCACTTTTTGAACACATGCACTACAAGAAGCATGTTGATGCATTGAGAGCACTGGACTGCAATCAGAGCAGACTGAAATTCTTCCTTGGATTAATGCTTTACTCCCCCCCTCCCTCCCACACTTCTAAATGAACATGAATAAATTTTACTTTGACGGTGTGACAGCCCTGATAAGTGATATGTGTCCAGAATAAAGGATGTTCTTTTAACATCAAATTATATGCACGACTGTTGAGACAAACTGTTTTTATTGGTGGCAATTGTTTTTTTAAACTGAGATGTAAGTGTACATTCTTACGTGTGTGTGTGCACGTGAGAGAGGGTGGGTGTGCGTATGTGTACTAATCATGGTGTGTGTGCATTTATAATTACATGTGTTTGTAGTTAGTTTCTTTGCCTCCTGCACTGTAATTTGCCTATCATGAAAGATCACGAGTGGGTCTTTAAATCTGCTTAGATTCCTTCCGGCATGGGGGCTTCACACCCCTGGACCCCATCAGGGCTTGGGCGGCCCCCGGATCCCAGTTTTTTTCAGAGATGTTTCAAGTTAGTCATTTTCCAGCCTGGGGCTAAAAGAGAATGGGAGGGAAAGGGTGAACATTAGTGTGAGGGGGGAGAGGGCAAGTTGAAAAGAATGAAAGTTAGTGTGACTGTGAGGGAAAGAACAGGGTGGGAGGGGAAAAGAGTGAAAGTACATCAAAGGGAGAAAAAGAAGAGGGTGGGGGGAAAAGGGTTAACATGTGAAGGGAAGAAGAGGATCAAATGAAGGGATGAACATTACTGAGGGGAAGAAGAGGGGAGGTAGAAAAAGATGAGCATTAGTATAAGGGAAAGGGGGGGGGGGGAGGTGTGAACATTAGATGAGGTGAAGAAGAGGATGAAGATCAGTATGAGGGGAAGAGGAGGATGGGCGGAAAAGGGTGTGCATTGATCAATGGGAAGGAAAGAAGAGGGTAATAGAGAAGGGGTGAGCATTAGTGAGGACAGGAAGAGGGTGGGTCGAAAAGGGTGAGCATTGATCAGTGTGAAGGGAAGAAAGTCGGAAGGAAAGGATGAGCAATGATGCGAGGGGAAGAAGGGAATGTGAGGGAAAAGGTGAGCATTAGTGAGGGGAAGAGAGGGTGCAAGGGAAAGTGTCGGAGGAAAAAGAGAATTGATGGAAAGGGTAAGCATGAGTGCTGGAGGAAGAAGAGGGTGGGAAGGAAAGTGATGTGTGGAAACTAATGTTTGGGTAAGAAGTAGTTTGGAGGGAAAGGGTGAGCATTATTGAGGGAAGAAAATGGTGAGGGTTGCTGTGAGAGGAAAATGGGGATGAGATCGAAAGAGTGAGTATCCATGCCTGAGGAAGAAGGTTGGATGGAAAGGGAGAGCATTTGTGTCAGGGAAAGAAAGAGCATTTGGGGGGGGGGGGGGGGTGGAAGGGAGGGAGAGCATGCTCATTCATGTCAGGGGAAGAAGTGGGTGGGATAGAAAGGTAAAACCTTAGTGTTAGGGGAGACTTGAAAAACATTCGGCATTTTCATAAGGGTAAAGAAAGGGTGAAGATCAGTTGAAAGGAAGAAGGTGGGAGGAGAAGGCTAACATCATTGTCAGGAAAGAAGGGAGGGGAAGGGCAGTAAGTCTGTGGAAGGATGAGGAGGTGGGAGGAAATGGATGAAGGTCAGTATTTAGTAGGGGAAGAGGGTGGGAGGGAAACGGTAAGCATTAGTATTAGGGGAAGAAGGCGGGAGCAAGAGGGTGTATTGTAGTGAGGGGAAAGAAGAGGAAGGAAAGTGTGAATGTTAGTGTCGGGGGAGGAGGTTTTTAGAGAAAGGGTGAGCATTAGTATGCGGAAGGAAAGATGAAGATGGGAAATAGTGTGGTACAAGGTTGTGTATACGTGCAAAAAGAAGAATAGAAGAAAAACGTTCAACACTTAATGTAGTAGAAGTCAGCAGGGTAAGAAAAAAAGAATTGATCACATAGGTGGGAGGGAAAGGGTAAAGAAGATGGAAGGGAAAGGATGAGTGTTGGTGACAGGGGAAGAAGGTGGGAAGGCAAGGTGAGCTTTGGTGAAAAGGGACAGAAAATGATAGAAGGGAAAGTATGAGCATTGGTGTAAGGGGGAAAGAAGAAGATGGGAGGGAAAGGGTGAGTTTTGGTGCCAAGGGAAAGAAGAAGAGGGGAGGGAAAGGGTGAGCTTTGGTGCCAAGGGAAAGAAGAAGAGGGGAGGGAAAGGGTGAGCTTTGGTGCCAAGGGAAAGAAGAAGATGGGAGGGAAAGGGTGAGCTTTGGTGCCAAGGGAAAGAAGAAGATGGGAGGGAAAGGGTGAGCTTTGGTGCCAAGGGAAAGAAGAAGATGGGAGGGAAAGGGTGAGCTTTGGTGCCAAGGGAAAGAAGAAGATGGGAGGGAAAGGGTGAACATCAGTGCTAAGGAAAAAGGGTGGCAGGGAAAGAATGAGCGTTATTCTTTCAGAGAGGGAAGTAGAAAACGGTGGGAGGGAAAGGGTGAGCCTTTGTCGTTAATGGTGCTGTTGTTGAGGCTTAAAGGCTGTGGATGGTGCTGGGTATTGGTTTGGTGAAAGTGAACATACTGGCATGACTGATTTGGGTGCTTTATCTTGTGGAACCAGCCAGATATTTTTTTTAAAGTAAAATGTTGACTTACAACACAAGGGCCATATTTACTGGGGTAAAAACAAAAATCCATACACATTTATACCAATTATTTTTGTGGCAGATTGACCACTTTTGTATTGCATGTGTGAGGATTTTTGCACAAGTTTGGTGCTTTGACATTCACAAATGGTGCAATCGGGTTCCTGATTTTTGCTGGTTTTGTTTCTGGCAAAATCATCATCAACAGAAAGTAAAGGAAAAAAAGCCACAGGGGCTTTGAAACCAGCCGCAGTATTTTTTATTTTTTTTTATATGAATATTCTATCAAACCACTTTCCAAGTTGGTTTTTTGTTGGTTGGTTGTGAGTCTCCCTGCTCCCCCCACCAAGTATGACTATGTTCTGTGCATGCGAAAACAAAGTTTCAAAGAAAAAGAGCAGTATTTCCTGAAAAAAATAAATATTAAAGAAAAGGTAAAAATATCCCTGAAATGTAGGGTTGTGGGAGATAAAGGGCTTCTATTTGTCGAACTGAAAGATGAATGGGAACTGCCCAGTAGATAATAAAATAATCTATTGCATGGTCCACTGCTGCATGTTGGACTATTTCTGCCGCCATCCATTGCATCTAAATGATTTCAGCCAGCAACTGCTCCAGAAGGTTAGAGAACACTTGACAGTAATGAGTTCATCACACACGAGTATATACTCAGAAATCAGGTCATAGGATATGTGGGTTTCTATCATGAAATCCAAGAGTCATATTTTCTGACCAAATATGTCCAGTATTGGATACAAGTAAGAAACGTTTTCCCAGCATATCCACAAATTCATTTTTCTCCCTTGTTACTGTGATTGGCAAGTAATCCATGGAAAAAGGACTGTTGCTTGAATTGGTATTCCTCATGCTCTCCCATGAGAAAGATCTATGTTTAACAAAGATCTGTTTCAAGTCTTTTCTTAACCCATTATCTTTTAGACTTGCCCATGCACACATACAGAACCTTACCATTGCTCCCGTTCATAGAGATGAACCCTTTTTGTATGGACAGAATGGAGCTTGACAGTAATGCAAAAATCCCAAGGGTGACCTAGTGCAAAAGGTCCTGCAATAGTCTTCTTTCTGTCCTGGCTGCACGTGTCCCTGTTCTGTTTGTCAGCATCATGTTTTACCTTCTTATTTGTAGTGGGCAAAGAAAGGGGCATTGGTTGGTTTGCTTTACCATCCCCTCTTCCCCACCCCTGATGTTTTTTAATAGTTTGGGGCTGAAGCGTTGAGAGATGCGGTGAACAGTGTTGGTGCAAGATCTCCAGTGATGGTATGGATGGTGTAGAATATGGAGTGAAGATTGATAAATGTGAAATTGCTGTGCTGTTTGCTTTGGAAGGAAGTATGCGCAGATAAGCAGGAGGTGCAAGACAGTACGGAGATATGTGGACATAATAGGGCAGAAGGTTTTTAAGTTCGCAGCTTGGCCTAAATAAAAGAGAAATTTGTTTTAAATACTTTCCTGTGTTTGTGGAATGAGAGTGAACTAGTTTTCGATCACAATCTGTGGTATACTTAAATCAAGAATAATCAATCACAACCACCACCACCCCCTTTTTTTTTTTTCTTTTACAAAGAGTGCATTCTAGTGAGACATCAGTGGGGAGTGTGTCCTTTTCAGCGTTGATTCTCAGTTAGTGCAAATGGTAGAGAAGCTAAATTTGACATGTTCTGTTTGGGTTTTTTTGTTTATTTGTTGGTTTGTTTTTCACAGTGTAAATAGTATTCCAGCCTTCTGGAAGTTCTGTCACTCTCTGACTCTGCTTGGTTTCTTTTGTTCAGTGTCTTTCTTTCAAGAAAACCTGTTTCACCTTTTTTTTTTTTTTTTTACCCATCTTTTCATTTCCGATTTCCATGTCTTTGTTCTAGTAAGTCAGTGTCACCTTTTTGTTTTTTACTGTCCTCATGATTAATTGTCCTTTGTTCTAAAATATTAGTTTCACCTTTTTGTGTTCTACCGTCTCCAAGGCCCTTTCTCCTTTGTCTTGATTGTAGAAAGTCCTTTTGCCTTTCTGTGTTTTTTTTTTTCTTTTTAATTTATGGGCCATTCTCCTTTGTTCTGTAAAATAAACACTTTTTTTTTTTTCTCTGGTCACAATGTAAAACATGCATACTTTTCTGGTGTAATCCAACAAGAAGATACCGAAACCTCACTCTGCCCAGAATGGACACTACTTGCCCATTCTGATGTAATTTTTTCCCTTTTTTTTGCTTTGTCAGTTTTGTGAGTGTATGTGTGCAGTATTCAATTTTTGTTAACATTGAAAAATAGTGAAATGGCTGGCACATTGAGCATGACCGAGGTGTATCCCGCACCTGTCTACCTCAAAATTGAACCATTAGTATTCCTTGGAGTAAATTTTAGTATTCCGTGACACAAAAAAAAGAGTATTTTTCTTACCTTGAACTTCAATATGGATCTTATCACGCAATTCTTGCAGCCAACTCATTGCACTGTACTCGAAACTCAAACACTCGTACCAACTAGCACAAGTGCATTACACACACACACTGACACACACTGCACATATCTACTTGACCATCTCGTTAAAAAAAAAATCATTAAAAAAAAAAAATTACTATAATGCCCCCCTCTTCCTCCCTGCCCCCCCCCCCCCCCCCCCCTCACACACACACACACACACACACACAGAGTGACGGTCACACACACATATACCCTTCATACAGTTTTAATTTTCTATAGTCTTTTCTTCTCTTTGTACTGCCACTCCATCCCTCCCTCCCCCCGTTTTTGGGGTGTGGGTGGGGAAAGTGGAGCCAATTAACAGTAGAAGTAAAAGTGACAGACATATGTTGAGCAGTTTTGCTGTCACTAGTGTCAGGAAACATCATCTTGAATAGGAAGCAAGACGATCGGTCGTTGACGGGGACAGATTCATGTCGGCCACCAGCCTACACATCATCACCTCGGCATTTGTTACCTGCTGCTCCAGGTCCCCACTAGACTTCGCCTCGGCCTCTTTGAATGTTTGTACAATTGAAGGTGTTCATTTCACCACTTCTGATATTTTTTATGCGATTTTGACTAAACATGCTTCATGCAGTCGTTGCCTCCTCCATGAGCACAGCTAAAATCCGTTTCACACGAAGTGCCCACACGAAAGTTGGACCTTTTTTGAGCTTGGGACTAAGCACTTCCAAGTTGCGTGGTATGCTTTCAGGAAAGTTTGCTCACTGGTTTTAGCAACCTTATTTTCAATATCTAGCTCTTCATCACTCTAATGAACGCGTTTTTTCGGTGGTGGCGGCATTCTTCTAGTGTCTATCTGTGTCAGTTGTTCACCAGAAAAGATGGCTGACCCATGGTGTAGCGAGTGCGCACGAACTGGAACTAGGGGCAATAACTCGCAACTTCAAACAGAAAAATAGTACTTTTTTTTTTAAGCCAATGCTGCCGATTTTTGTCGTACTCTGCGTATTATCGTATTTTCCAGTCAAATTTCATAAAATAAACTAAAAAAAATCGTAGGGTAGGCAGGTCTGGTATCCATCTTCTCTCCATACACCCCTGTGCCTTGGCAGTAGTCTGACATCATGCAGCATCGCAAACCTGTACCCAACCATTGCACAGGTGACAAAACCCATGTGTTCAAACTGGTCAAAAGAACAAATTTGACACACCTGAAAAAGTTTTGAAGTCTGTCGCAGGTATGGGCAAGTTCATGGGGACTCTCATTGGACAGACCTGGGGGTGCCCTCTGAAGGGGGACACCGACTCCTGATGGCTCTGTGACAGTGCAGTTATTGTCAGCAGGGGCCTTGGTATGTGGTGTTCTGTATATATTAGATCAGAACAGGCTCCACTGAACACAACTCGGCAGCAAGTGCAAAGTCTCCTCTGGTGGGATGCCTCATGACAACTTGCCGTTCACTCTCCCTGTGGATTGTCAACGCCAGGGCTATGATGAGACGAGCCAGGGTGCGACTGTGAATGTGAACTGGAATGAGTGGTGTGTGGATAATGCCACTGAAGTTGCACTGAGGATGAGATGGCAAAAAAAAAATTGGGGGGAGGGGGAGGGGTTGAAGTCTCTGGGCATGCCAACCTGTTCAGATGACCTGGGGAAAATATGTTGACACAAAAATCTTGAGACGAAGTTCTTGAATGGTTACTGCACTTGCAGTGTATAACTATTGAGTTCTCTTGGGGTGCTCTGACCTAAGAGTAACATCTCTTGCTAACTCGCACAACTGCATCTGGCCGTTTGATTACTTGACAACATGCTGATACTTTGGAACAATAGTGGGGACTAGAGGCCCTGAAATGTTTAAAAACTAGCGAGTGAGCATGAATTTGTGCCAACTACTGCTGATGAATGAGGTTTGAAAGTTAGATGTGACTAATTACTGGAAGATAAGCAGATAACCCTCTACTATGATGTTTGGGAGAAAAGGGCCCTCGCCCTTCCCTGCTTTTACAACAATTTGGAAGATGTGTACACGCACGTTGTAGAACATATACTCATTTCCATTGAGAAGTACTCAAATAGCAGTTTTAAGTTATAGGTCTAAAAGTGTTGTCTGTCACTTAGTTAAACAACCAGTTGCGTAAGAAAAATGAAACCATTCTCAAGTTTGTCAAAGCAGCATAAGTCAAAGTGCATAAAAGGTGGAATTTTGTTAATGTTGCAAAATTATTATAGTAAATGTGTGATGTTTTTGGTTTCTTGGTAGTATAGTGTTCGAGGTATACGTAAAACCTCCATCTGTTAATGGGGAATAATTAAATCCTGTTGAGTTTGGCAATGCATCCAAAGTCTGAAAAAGCATCATATTATGTGGAATCATTAATATGTTGCTACTCATGTATTTCGTTATAATGGAGTTTGCCTTTCATTAAAAGGTTTTTTGGTATTGTGAAAGTATTCTCAGCCCTAACTGGCCAGGCAGGAGAAGCTGCTCAGGCGGTGAACTCTAAAGGGCTAAAAGGGTAAACTTTTGAGTCAGCATCGCAACTATAGACATTCTGCTGCTATGAACCATTGAATTCATGTCACAGTTGCAGTTGCAACACTCCTAACAAGCATTGAGCCTAAACTGCATTGTCATTCTACACAGAGTTGAGTTGCTGCGGACTCAGTTGGGAAGACTGGGACCACTTAATGGATGCGTTTCTGAGTGTTGCTCAAATTTCTGACCAACACTACAGGTGCCTTATCTCTCAGGCCTGGTTGACGCCGGGATATATTATGAAAGGAAGCATAGAGTACAGCCCTGTCATGTAGTCTCAGACCGAAATGGAAATCCGTAGCATCATCTTAATCATCCTCATTCTCATCAATCGGCATAAAAAAAAATGTCTCAAATTGTGGCCCTTCATGCCCTGCTCTCATGGTGACCTCAATTTCGATATCCTCTCCACGTCTGTGGCCTTGGTTTGGTTCTGTCGGGGTCACCGGTATCGGCGAGTCCATTGGGGCTGTCGTTGTACGGACGTGGTGGCGCCCTCCGGAGGGAGAGCTCACTCACACCGGCTCCGCGACTAAGCAATTATTGTCGTCAGTAGGGGGCTTAGTAGGTGGTGTCCTGCGTATGTTAGATCAGAACAGGTGCCACTGAACACCACCGAAGTGACTCGGCAGCAGTGCAGTGTCTCCTCTGGTGGGTTGCCTCTTGACGACTTGACATTGACTGCTCCCTGTGGATTGCTTGTGGCGGGGCCAACCGGGCTATGGCTGTGGACGGGGTGTCGGAATGAGCGACATGGGTGCACTGCCTCTGAGGTGGCAAAAAAAAAAAAAAATGGTATTGTTGAAAGGGAGAAAACAATTTCAATGTAACTCACATGGTTTTTGCATTATTGCCTATATTTCCTTTGAAGATTAAGTGCTGTTTACGTAAGCTATTCTAACAAAGGTGATGTGGCAGATCGGGTTCAGTTGTGGAAATATTTGCATCTCGTCAACAAGATGCTGTTCCTGCGTAATGGAGGCACTGGATATGACCTTTGGGGATGGTTTAAAGGAGGAATATGATATTGACAATCATGAAGAAGATTCAGAACAGGGAGACTGAAACGTCTGTGTTACTTGTCAACCCATTTCAGTGACTAGCTGTTATGCTGTGCATGAACAATGGTTTGTTTTGTTTTGGTTTTTTTATCCATTTTATGTGCGCATGGTTAGACAGATAACGTTTTCTTCTTTCTACAAAACTTTATGATACAGAACTTTTCTTTCATTGAAATTATTTAACATGATTTTTTTTTAAGGCACAAAATAGCTACCTAATGCAGAAATGCAGTGTACAGACTGCGGTTACAGGCAACATCAAGCAATTTCAGGCTAAAGGTTGTACCATTTAGAGATGTTAATAGTGTAGCAGACCTGCCCACCCTACGAATTTTTAGGGTATTTTTTCTAAATTTGAATGGAAAATACGACAATATGCTGAGTAGGACAAAAATACGGAAATCAGCAACAAGTACTATTTTCCTGTTTGAAGACGCGAGTTGCTGTCCGTAGTTCCAGTTTGCACGTGCTCGCTTACACCATGGTCGGCCATCTTTCATAGTGAGCGACTGACACAGATATTTACTAAGAGAATGCCGCCACCAGTGAAATTATGCGTTCATGAGAGTGATGAAGAGCTAGATGTTGAAAAGAAGGTTGCCAAAACGAGGGGGCAAGCTTTCCTTAATGCATACCACGCAAACTTGGAAGTGCTTAATCCCAAGCTCAAAAAGGGAGTCCAACTCTGGTGTGGTGCACTTTGTGCGAAACAGGTTTTAGTTGTGCTCATGGAGGGCGCAACAACTGCATAAAGCATGTTTTGTCAAAATCGCATAAAAAATACTATTTGAAATGGTGAAAGGAACACCTTCAATTGTACAAGCATTCAAAAAGGCCGAGGCGAAGTCTAGTGGGGGACCTGGAGCAGCAGGCGACAAACGCCGAGATGATGATCATGATGTGTAGGCTGGTGGCTGACGCGAATCTGTCCCTATCAACACCGATCATCTTGCTCTCTATTCAAGAAGATGTTTCCTGACACTAGTGACAGCAAAATTGCTCAAGGTGCATCTGTCACTTTAACTTCTACTGTTAAACAGCTCCACCCCCCAAAAACGGGGGGGGGGGGGGGTGATAGAGTGGCAGTAAGAGAAGAAACAGATGGAAAATGAAAACTGTATGAAGGGTATACATGTGTGTGACTGACTGTCACTGTGTGTGTGCAGGGGAGGGGGGTGAAAGGGAGGAGGGCATTATAACATTTTTTTTTTAACGAGATGGTCAACTAGATACATGCAATGTGTGTAGTGCACTTGTGCTAGTTGGTGTGAGTGTTTTAGTGCGAGTACAGCGCAGTGAGTTGGCTGCAAGAATTGCGCGATATAAGATCCATATTAAAGTTCAAGGTAAGAAAAATACTTTTTTTACAGGTCTGGTATAGTCACCATGTTGTTATTAATAGCTGTGTACAATTATGCACTTACTGTTTTATTTGTTAATTTCCTTTTTAGGATGCCCCTCCCCCTCCCACACACTTTCATGTAAACAGCCCAGAAAAGGATTTTTTTTAGGTTATCTGGGTTTAATGATAGAGTTCAGTTACGCTTAGGAGGAAAATCGATATAGCAAGGTCATTCCAACCACCTTATTAACCACTTGTACCCTGTCTGTATATTCTGTTCACATTAGTAACTGACTCCAAACTGAAAAAACAACAAACAAGAAAGGTATCTTCAGCGATGGGACAATTACATATCCTGAAGTCCAAATCAATGCTGCTTATAGCACCAATCACAGCACAAATTTCCAAAGCACACACAAGAAAAGGAGACTCTTCCCCACCCCCATTCCAAGCTCCTCTGTGTCCAGAACTTTATATATACCGGTATGCTAAGAGTAACAACAGCTGAAGCAATGAACAAACACAAATTAACATTTATGCAAGACTGGCATAGCTTTTTAATCTGGAACTTTGTCGAACAGAACACACACATGGACAAAAACAAAACCTTACATGAATCGGGAATGATAAAACAAACAAAAAGGGCAACTCTTGCTCCAACAAGGAGACACTTACACACTCATAACTCAAACGAATTTGCGGTAAGCACTACCTGCTAAGCACAAATGTCAGAACTGGGCACATAGAGCAAGCAAGACATCCCCAAAAAAAGGAAGCTCCTATCTTGCTTAATATATTCTCTGCGCCTGATGCATGCGCTTGGCAACAACCACTGGAGAAACATAAAACAACATCTGTTCAAGACTGGCATAGCATTTTAATCATGAACATCATCAAACAGAACACACACTAGAACGCAAAACAGGGAATCTTGGTGTGATTGGTGCAAAACAAATCTTAAAAGAGCAGAGAACGGCAAGATTTCTGCTAATATAGGCAAGATTAATAAGCTAGTGATGGTGATGTCATTCTACTGGCCAGTATGTACTGGCCTTTCAATCTAAGGAAGAAATTGTCACAAGCACAGAGTGCAGTTTCTGGAAAATCATCTCCGATGAAATGTTCACCAACAGCAAGGGTGCACAGGGCTTAATTAACATTCTGCAATTCAAGGTAAGAGGTCAAGGTCATAGTGAAAATGAATTTGCAAATTAAAAGAAAACAAACTTAATGGTATGATGAGCCTGCGTACTAAGTACTGCACCCAGTCTTCATTATCTGATGTCTCTTCACCAACTTTCGCCATAAACTTTTTTTTTTTTTTTGCGTATGATCAGATGTATCTCCATTGTATCAGATGTATCTCTATTGTAAATAACTGTATTGCAGATGGATGATAGCTGTGAAGCGACTTTCGTATACCTAGCAGCAATTATGAACAGGTCTTTTGTCAGTTAAAAAAAAAAAAAAGGAAAAGAAAACGGTACTCCAAGCAATGTTCATACCATTTCCTTGTTGCAAGGTTAATACACTGATGAGGAAAAGGTATGAGTATGACCACAGAATCATACATGTGTGCACGCATGCATGTGCCTGCCCACACACACACACACACACACACACACACAAGAAGAGACGGATTACAATACAGACATGTAGCTTTATTGCCAAGTATTCCCCAATCATAAAAATGACAAAAATCTTGTGAAGAAGCTGATTAAAAGCAAGGACACTGTGTCAAGGACCATGCAGACATGCTAAACACACTGTATCAACACTTTTATTTTTTGTTGGGGTGGGAAGAGGGCTGGGGAGGAGGGGACATGATTAAAAGGTTGAGGTTTTTGTTTTCCAGTTTAGACAACATGTAAACTCAGCCTCTTAATACGGGAGAAATCACAACCTTGCCATGTTTTACAAAGCTAACGCATAACCCCAAGCTTAAAACATTCATCTGTCCTCTCCCATGCTCAATGAAAATCAAAAGAACACACACAAGAACAGCAACAGAATCAGCAAAAATATCAATTGTAGCAGTACTAGTAGAAATACAACATTCAACCATAAAACAATACATAATAAATATAACAGAACTTCAATAAAATTTGTCAACTTGAATGTTGTCCTATCTATGAATCTGTACCAGACAGACCTGGTTCCTTTCAGGAAAATGAACTCCCATGTCCATGTTGAGAATGGTGAAACTGGACAAGATAGGTAGACTGTGTGAATAAAATCTGGAAGCTTTTGAAAATGATGCCTCTTGATTATGCCAAGTTTCCTTTCACCAAAACTACCTGTACTAGGTGATATAGCTAATGGGGGACATACCAATCCTTAGTGAACAAATTAAGGATGATGCAGCGCTTTAAAGACCAGACTTTCACCACCAGAACAAATCTGTTCCACCTTTGGCACAGTGAAAAAAGGAAAATGTACCTGTAGACAAGACCACTACAGACAAAAACCACTGCAGAAAGTTACCAGCTCCCGCAGCAACAAACCACATGGGATGTTCATCGTGAGGGCAGTGTCATGATATTTTGTGACACTTGAGATTCAATACAGTGTGGGAACCAAACAATTCTCTTGCAGCCATTTGAAATGGTGAACATACATGAGTCAGTCAAAGTTGTACACTTTGTTTTCATTAATTAAAACTGACATTCTTAACCATTTTTCTGTGGCCTTATGTGATGTATGGTGGTTACAATCACCATTTTGTGTTACCTGTAAGCGAAAAATGATCTTTCAATAATATGACTCGCTGGATTTAAATAATATGCAAGATACTTCAAGCTGATCTTTAAAATTATCTCCTCTGGACATGTTTGTATTGAAATACAATGCATGATTCAACAAAGCCTGAAGAAAAAAAAGCAACATCGAATGATATCAAAACCAACCTTCCATCTCTTCCACTGAAGTGGCCCACTATCAGTTTGAGTGTTAAGCTGCAAAGTAGTACCATTCCCCCATCCCCACCTCTCCCACTGGACTTTTGAAGTGTGCATAGTTGGACTTGCGAGTTTTAAGCCACAGAGCTGATAGTGGTGAGTTCAAGCCCCTAAATGCACCCTCTCTGACCATCCCGCAGTGACCAGGTACCTGATTCAGTTCTGGGAAGTATAAGGAGACTAAAAGGGAGGGATGGGCTGCACCTCCTGAATACAATGCCCAACACATATTGAAACTAATAGTCCACTGTTCCTAGTCACAGGGCTTTGGAACATTAACCTAACCACCCTACCCAACTCTTTTCCTTGCAACCTAAAGCAGCAGGCTTTCCTCTTTGCCACAATGGTGTTTATGAGGTCAGGGCTCTGGGTATCAGCATGGTCAAGGTTCCTGTACCCTGTGGCTCTTGTCCACATGAATGGATTTTAGGGGCCATCTTGAATCGGGTGCCAGTTAATCAGCAGCAGAAAAGGGGGAAGAAGAGGATTGCAGTGTTCAAGGATTCTTCCCCTCCAGAGTGTTGGAGGTGGGCCTCTACACAGCACCATGAAGACAACTGTGTGGTGACCCTGAAGACCACTAATAATGGACAATATTTAGACTGCCACACAGAACTTCTAAACAACTTTTTTACTTGAGCGCAGGTGTTCAGTCTGAGAACAACTATAGACTCTTGTCCTGTAAAACTACCTGTTTTGGTCAATGGTGACTTGCATAGAATAAAAGAGGGAATGGGTTCTCTTCACGACTGCATTCTGAGAGGAAAAAATTCTCCACCTTTGAAACGGGTCTTGGTCAGAGGCAAATCCTTACACATCTTTGTGTATGTTTATCCTGTATTTCAGCAATACAATCTAAGTCCTGCCAAGAAATATTCATATCTCCAACAACTAAAAAAGAATTACTCACCTAGCCGGTCAGACTGAAGAAGAACACCTTTGAAACTTCTCTGCATTTTGAACTAACAACTTATATTAAGTACTGACCTCAAACTTCCTGTGTTCAAAATTTTATCAGTACAATCAAGCATGCTGGCGGTGGGAGCTTCTTTGAAGGAATACAATGAAACAATACAGTCTGCAAGCACTAATATTTAAGTGACAAAGGCAGCCTTACCACAAAAAATATCACCATCCTCTCACATTTTGTAAAAAAAAAATATGCTAGTGTACTTCCTACTTAAACTTGAATAGCTTGAACTTGGGGTCAAAACACAGAGTAAAATTTATCATGAGAAAATTTTCAAAACTGCTTTATCTATTGCAGACTGGCCATCCTTTATGGATTATTCACCAAGTAAGTAAGCTGTGACATGCATTAATCCATTTCTTCCCGTGCACGCTTCATGCGTGCATTCACATCGGTCAAGTTGTTTTGATTGCAAAACAATAAACTGCATCGGTTTTGGTTTTAAGACATTGCTAATAGAGTTGCCTACCCTTGTTCACGTGATTTTTTTCATTCCAGCCATGAATTCTTTTTAACAGTGAAGTCATTCGTGAGCAACTGCAAAAAGATGGCCACAGAAGCTGGAGATGAAAGTCAACGAGTGTCATTTGTTTTCTAAAGCCATTGTTTACTTGATGAATACATTATTGGCTAGTTCAATGTCTGTGGAGAAACCTGTAAGAAATTTTTGCGGCAGTGAAAGTTTCCATGCAACTTTGAACAGAAATAAATTACCTCCGTGCACGCTTCAGGTGTCCATGGGAACAAGAGGACTGTGGACTCTCGCTGATCCGAAAGGATACATTGTTCAGTTTGAACCATATACTGGTGCTCACATGGGATAAAGTTATGGCCATTTGGGTCTTGGAGGGACAGTAGTCATGGATTTGATGTCTGAGCTTCCCAAGCATACGTACCACTTGACATCTGACAATTTTTTATATCACTGCCACTGCTGACTGAGTTAGCTGCCAATGGTTTTTGGGCAACTGGAACCAACAGGAGAAACAGAGTGGGCAACTGTCCACTTAGAGATGCAGCTCAATTTGCAAAATAACCCAGAGGAACTCTTCACTTCCAACATTATAGGTGCAGTAATGTGCTGGTGGTGAAATGGAATGACAATGTGGTGACCATCGCAACAAACAGTAATCATGTCAATCCACTTGCCCAAGTTTCGACGATGGTCAGCAGCACAACGCCAGTTATCAACATTCAGCAGCCACACCTTGTCAGGATCTACACCACAACAGTGGAAGGTGTCAACAGGGCAGACCAGGATATCAACAAGCACCGCATTTCCATGCGAACAAAGAAGTGGTGGTGGCTGCTTTTCGCCCACACAGTGGAGATTGCGATGCAGAATGCTTGGTTGTTGTTCAGGAGAATGCCTGCTTATGACGCTGAACCTCTGGATCTCCTTTCCTTCAGGAGGCGTGTCGTGAAGGTCCACCTGATGCGACACGCTGCCATTACCCTGCCAAGAAACCCCTTTCAACAAGCCCTTCCTACTGTCCAAAGAGCGCCAAACCAAGTTCCGTTTGATGGGTATTGGACATGTTGCAGTTGCTTCACGCACAAGGCATTGTGCACTGTGATACAAGAACACTCCGAAAATCTGCCTACAATGCAGAGTTGGTGGGCACAACCAGAGCTTCAATACTTTCCATGGCATCAAGTAGTGTCCATTTATTTGAAAGCCACTAAACTGCCAATTTTTGCAACACTGTGTGTGAAGGTGTTGTTTTTGTGTGTGCATGTGCGCGCGCATGCATACACGCACGCATAGGTGCAAGTGCGTCTGTTGTGTGAGCATGTGCACATGAGACAAGTAATAGATTGGATTGATCGCCTACTAACATTATTATAATAACAAACAATTACTATTACTGGATTTGTCTGCACTGCAACTGAAGTGCCTATTTTCATTTTGATAATTTACCTTATTTTGTTAACCAATGATTTATTGTTCAAAAACAATGACTGCGTCAATAAATAAAAGAGAAGATGTTGTTGAATAAAATCAGTGTTATTTTGTTTACTGTGTGTGCAAAGTGTACATTCTAGTATGGACAGAACATGTATGGTCTTGTTTCCATGCACGCTTGAAGCGTGCAATGTGAAAATCACTTCACGTTCCCTCTCATTCCCATGCACGCTTCTGGCGTGCGTCTTGAAAACTCACTCAGAATTTTTTTTCCATGTTTTATGCAAATATCCATGCTACTGGACTTATAATTACATGCAAAAACTAAAAAGATCACAAAAATTTCAAAAATAATTTTCTTGGGAAGATATGGGTTAAGCAAAGCAGTAAGCAACTTAATGTCAAAGAGATTTTTCATTATTTAGGAGGTTAGATTCACACACACACACACACGCACACACACACACACACACACACACACACACTATGGGCTGAGAAAGCCATGAATGGTGTGTGACAAAATTTATATTGGCTGTACTTAAAAGATTTAAAATGACACCCTCATTACTGATCCAAGTTTGCAGAGACAATAGATTCTCTTTTCAGACTATCAAAAAAAAAAATTAAAAAAAAAAGCATTCAAACACTCACAGTGACTTTTAAAACTTAAAATATATGCTTGACACATACTTTTACACTAATAAAACACAAGCATTGAAAAAGAAAAGAGAATCATGTTTTTGTGTGATTAACCCCATTCTTACAAACACTTTACATTTTACCCAGTGAAAGTATACACTATAATACCAAGTCGATAAACAAGTAAAGTCTCCTCTAATAAGGGTTCTGGAAAAACAAGCAAAAACCACCATAGTAATTGGTGCAAAACAAAATTATTCCCCACAAGAAAAAAAAGACTCATATCACAATTATGATCAATTTCACTTTTGCCACATGTTACACAAAAAATACATCACGAATAATGGGGGAAAAAAAAACCAAAAAAACATCACAACATATCAGCACAAAGCATTAACACTGAAAACTAGGAGTAAATGAGAAGGTTGCAAACTTGCTGCCACGTAAGATGAAACACTGATATATGTAACCGTTCTGTGTGATGCACGGAGTTGGATTGCACCAGTCCTTGGCGTCCACCTGGAATCCCCCACTGGCCCTGGTCCTCCCATAGCTGGAATACTGAGACCTTTCCACGACCCACGTCCACAACACCGCCCACAGACAGCACGGCTCCCATGCAGCTACAGTAAAAGTCCCTGTAACTCTCGGACCGGAGGGCATGTCCCTTCAATGTGCCCCCTCCTTCCCCCTCACTGTAGAATTTCAAAAATCCAACACGCAAAAATTTTTTGTTACTGCAGAGTTTTACCCCATCCCCACCCCTTCAAAGTGTCGAGTCCTAGTTTAATAGCTCCCTTTATCTTCATGTGGTTGACTAGTGCCCAATGAAAAGAAGTAACTTTTTGTTGGAAGGGCTCCAATTAACGACACGGACACACATGGGGGCTTTCGTATTTCAAAACTTCCATTAAAAAATGGTGCAATTTGACCCAAATCTACCCGTCAAACAGTGTTTCATCCGCTTTTTGGTCCAACCTTGCAAAGAACACTTTTTCGTACAGCTTCTGCCAGTCCCATTCACTTTCACAGCATTTTGATGAGGCACCACATTGGAACGTGACATTTTGCCTTCAGCAGGGCAGACAAAATGGTGACTGCCCATTCATGCGAAAAAGTTAACACAAGATTTCGAGACGTCAAGAGTCGTCTGCTGGTATTCTCATAATACTCATCTGCACCTTGCAGATTCCAATGCCACACTTTACCCCTGATTTGTTTTCTTTTTTTTATTTTCCAAAATAATTTTCCACAGTTCCTGATGCTGGCATCTCTATGACAACCGTGCAAAAGTGGGAGTCCTAATATTAATAGAGATTGGGAGTGCTTGGAGATGAATACACTTCTCAGATGATGGAGAAAAAAGTTACTGGGAAAAAAAAACTCTTAAAAGGATGCCAGTACATTCGAAGGACCACCTAATCACCCACCACCATTAACCCCCTCAAACGACGCTTTAGACAAGTGAACTTCTGCATCATTCATAACAGCAGCGTCAACGCTTTAAAAGAGAAATGGAACCCACCTTATCAGATTCAACTTTATAAACAGCAGAGTGGAGACAGAGGTGAAACTACGAGCTAGAGGTATGGATACAAAGGAAAGTCTTTGTTTCGACAAACCAGACTCTTCTAGGTGTCAACTATCACTAGTAAATGGCATACAGGCTACCTAGAATCCAGACACAACACCCAAAGACCAATGTAGCCAAGGGTCTCATACTTCTAAAATCAAACCATTCCAAAAATGCTGCAGCAGATAAAACCAGCAAGCACTGTACAAGGAAGGCAACACATCAACACCTATTACATCATTGCAAAGCGAATCAATGTAAATTACACAAGTACAATACAACTGATGGTTTGGGGACACTCAGTTTTATGGAATTTTGGATGGCAATTTTCACTCGCTCATGAATAGAAACCAAAGCAGCGATTGCCGCTTCCCACTGGCATGCAAACAAGCGGGAGAGGACCTACACCCCACAAAATGCCCCTTACTTGCTGGTGTCTGTTCATGCCTTCTAAAAGCTATGTAAAGTCCTGTTCAAAACGGAATGGTAATTTCTTTGCTCCTGTGTGTGTGTGTGTGTGTGTGCTTGCATGTGAGCGTGCGCATGTTCTAAAGGTGTTGGAACAAATGACTTGATAAGTGAATGTTCATACTATATGTACCTGCACATGTTGTTCAGTAGCCTTCACCATGTTGTATTGATCTCCGTGTGTTGTTCTGATTTTACAATGAATTCACGCATCAATGACTTCTCTTTCTGACACTGTGCTGAAAACAACCTCATCTTATGTAAGACAGAGTCAAGTGGTGCAGCATAACATACGATACCTGCAAATCCTTCGAGAATGGTTAAGAGACAACAAATCATTGGCGCCAGAGATCGTAAGAAAGGCTTGTCTACTGTACCATCAATTATGTACCAATGTCCTAACTGTCCCCGAGTATGTGCTTCTTGGATCAGACTAATCAGCCATACCTGGGCCCACCAATGAAAGCTCCTCATTCACAATACCAACATGATCAGCACTGACGGTCAACCCACGACTGGTCTGTGCATGGTGTTTTGTACCTTCCACAATGATGTACTGACCCGTCTGTTGTTCTGTACCTTTCATCCTGTTGTAATGGTCTGTGCAAGTTGTTTTGTATTTTTCAATGTTTTGTATTGACCCGAGTGCATTATTCTGCCTTTTTCATTGTGTTGACCTGTGTGCGTTGTTTTGAAACTTTCACTCTGTTGTATTGGCAAGTGTCCATTGTTTACAACCTTTCACCGTGTTGTACTGACCTGTGTGTTGTTCATCTTTTACTGTGATGCATTGACCCATGCGAGTCGTTTTGAATCTTTCATCCTGTTTTAGTGACCTGTGTAAGTTGTTTTGAATCTTTCATCCTGTTGTAGTGACCTGTGTGAGTCGTTTTGAATCTTTCATCCTGTTTTAGTGACCTGTGTAAGTTGTTTTGAATCTTTCATCCTGTTGTAGTGACCTGTGTGAGTTGCTTTGAATCTTTCATCCTGTTTTAGTGACCTGTGCGAGTTGTTTTGAATCTTTCATCCTGTTTTAGTGACCTGTGTGAGTTGCTTTGAATCTTTCATCCTGTTGTACTGACCTGTGTGGTTTGTTTTGAATCTTTCATCCTGTTGTATTGACCTGTGTGAGGAATCTTTCATCCTGTTGTATTGACCTGTGTGAGGAATCTTTCATCCTGTTGTATTGACCTGTGTGGTTTGTTCTGAATCTTTCATCCTGTTGTATTGACCTGTGTGTTGTTTCTCACCTTTCACTGTCTTGAACTGACAACATTAAGCCACAGATACCACAACTTTCGCGCCTGTGTTATAGAGAAGTGTAAACTGCCATGCTCATCTACTGTTCTATATTCCATGATTCTAGCCTTTTTTCAAACATATGAAATGGCATTTAATGATGGGAATGCTCACAATGCAGCAGACAAAAGCAGCAGGATGACTGGATTTCATGAAACTTAAGTGCAGTAACACTGGACTGAAACGCATGAACACAGGACTGAGAATTGGCACCTTTGCAGGTTGGCGTCATTTCCCCATTTGGTGTCTGAATTTTCAAAAGGACGCTTGACAGAAACAAGAGTTCAGTTGACCTCCTTTACTTCACACCATGGGACTTGGTGGACCTGTCTGCTATTGATACTGCAAGAACATACAGTAGGGAGATGGGAAAAGGATACGTCTTACTACTGACTGATCACCCAACTTCTTTAGAGATAGATCTATACCTATTTTGAAACTGGACAAAAGGACAGTGGAGTGGATATGAGCATTTCTATAGAAAAAAAAAGACAATGATAATAACAATGGAATCTCTCAATACCAATCTTCTGGAATCTTACATTTTATATGGATTTCAGAGGGAGCGAACTTTTCATTGCAATGTGAATCTACAGACAGAGCAACATGATGTTCTAGCAGAACAAGTCATTAACAGGCAGGTGTCTCTGTTGGGATGTGAATCTACCGACAAAAAGAAATGATGTTTCAGCAGAACAAGTCGTCAAAGGCCAGGCATCTTTGTTGGGATGTGAATCTACAGACAAAAAGAAATGATGTTTCAGCAGAACAAGTCGTCAAAGGGCAGGCATCTTTGTTGGGATGTGAATCTACAGAGGCACAATGGTCCAGAGGAGCAAGTCATCAAAGGAGGGGTGTTTTTCATCAGCGAGTCTGTCTTCAGAGGTTTGACTAATAGCTGTGTGGCAAATCACAATGTGAATGAACTATCAGTGGAGGAGTGTTGGGAGGAGATGGCAATAATACAGTGCAACAACTTACAAATATTGCACACTGCTGACTAGAGAGACTGGGTTTTGCTTTTGACAGGGAAAATATACAAGTCTGAGAGACCTTTCAAGTCTCAAAAGGATTTGAGCAGCATTATAATCAGCTTTTCACAAGACCTTAAATTGTGAGAGTCACTTTTACCCTCTGTTCAAACTCTGGGGAGCGTTTAAGAATTTTGGGGAGTAAAATCATAACCTAAAAATGAATACAAATACAAATTTCATGCCTTTACATGTAATATTTACTGTATAGTGTACTGTGGCATTTTTGCAAGCATTTTTTTCTCCACTTCCATACTTGAATGCCCAGAGTATAGAAATAATCTCATCGCATGAATAGCACCAGATGAATTCTTCCAGCTGCTTTACAGCAGAGGAAGAAACGAAATTGCTGACGTTCTCTCTACACCTCTCATTGCATATTTTTGCGTCAGGAGTCTCACTAGCGTGTTCCTCGTGAGCTGGCTCACCAACAGGTGAACTTCACTGTGATGGTGCATGATGAAGAGTCCTGCTTTATTCCAAAGATTCAGCAAGTGCCTCTTCAATGACAGCAGTAGTTCATGTCTTTCTTTTGGACAACCATTTTAACAGCAACATCCTTCAGCTTTTCAGCTGGCATTGTATGTGCAGTCGCAATTAAGCAAATATTCTTGTTTCCACTAGGGGGAAAGAACTCTAGTACAGAACTTCCTATTGAAATGGCGACTGTAGTTCAGTGATCAGGAATGTTTTCTACGGTGCTGACTGGTGAAGGAAAAAAGGGCACTGTCAACATGACTCTGGAAAACAACTTGCTCCTCGTCTTGGCATCACTGTACGTCATTCACGCACATGTGTTGTGAAAAACACTGATTACCTGCTGCCTTCAAAGGTCTTGATATACAGGGTTTGCCTTGACCAATACTTACTGGCCTTCTACTGGTTCAGATGGCAAAATACCACTGACAATATCTGCCATCGGCACTGGCTACCCATTCAATGCAAGGTCCTTGGAAATGTCACCACAGGATCTGGGGAGACCTCAACAGATATCACCGACTCTCCCACCCACTGCAGGATCAGTCCAAAGGGAAACTTGGAATGGAGAATTCACTCCCCTGACCAAGGGAACCACTCCCTTCAGACAGCTATTCATATGAAGCGAAAGCAAAAGAGATATGAAAAGGATCCTACCTACCAAAAAAGGTTTTTAAAGTGTAGAGGTTTTGACAGGCTGCTGGCTGAACTTACTTCTCTATTCCTACACTATCAGTGGGCACAAAAACATTTTCATCAGGGACACAACACTGAGCAACTGACAGCCCAAGCAGGAACAGATAGGACACTGGCTGGAGTTACTAAATACACTGCCTTTCTCAGCAGAGAGATTTGTTTATAACAACATACCTATTATTAACCCTCGCAAATGAAACATGAAATAAAGAATCAATCCTTTCCATATCAATAAGATCAATCTTACAATAGGCATGATCAGGGCGTTTTTTGGTTTTTTTTGTTAACAAGGTACTTTAACTATAGCCGTTTACTGCATTGCTTTCAGATTCACACCCCCCCCCCCTCCCCCCCCCATTTAATGAATCACACATCAAAATCTTCATAATTCTATCAGAGACACCACAATTCCATTGCTTTCCTTATCAATTGTGACCACTGATGTAAAACATTAGGAACACACATCATGATTGAAGCTACTGATTTGTAAACAAATTCTACATCCTGAGATACCATGTCAATCTAACGACCCAGTGACCTCTAGAACTACAGGTATTCTCCTCATCATCATGGTCACACCCTCATCCATGTGCTGAACAAAAGTCAACTGACCAACCAACCAGTCTGTGTAAGGAATGTTCCATCTAACAATGGGTTGTGCATTAAACACAAAATAGTTGCTTAATCCAACACACCTCGAGAGGCCAAGTTTCAAATAATCACGAGTCACACACATCGGGCAGAATCAACACCAAAGCACATAAAATAATTTGGTGTTAAATCACAAGTATCACACACACACACATACACACACAACCACTCAAAATACCTAATTGTACCATTTTCACACACTAAAGGCCACAATCATGAACTATGGCAGTTCTTTTAAAACATCTACCAAGTGCAATAAAATGGGTTAAAAAAAAAAAGTCACTACAGAAATGATTACAACAGAAGCCATTAAAGCTGTTCCCTTCACTGGACGCATCCATCAAGCTCAGGCACCAGCAAGTTGCCAGTCCTCTCTCACACACACACACACACACACACACACGATATGAAATGAGTGAGCAAAACCCGCCAGCGCATCTCCCTTCACCCTGGTGATCCACTAATGAAGGGACCCAATACCAACCACCAAACTGCTGTGCACACATGATCACGTACAAGCGATGAAACACCAACAAATACAGACCAACGGAGTTGTACGGAAAGCCTTGATGTAGCCTGCGGACTTCTTTCCTGGTTGATGCCCTTACTGGTGTCCCCACTCTTGTTGTATGGAAAGCCAGATGTATCATGGTGACTTTCCTCACTACCCCGAACTTTCACAGAACTGGCACAGATTTTGTTGGTAGATACCGTTCTGTGAGGAGTGGGACTGAATACCAACGACCATGTTCAAACAGCACCACCTTCACCAAGCAGTAAATTTTTAGATGGCTCTCAAAACAACACCATGCTAAGTCTCTGGCAGCACTGCTGTGAACTGTGACGAAAAACTAAATCCCCCTCCCCCATCCCTCCCTTACATCCCTCCCCAACCCAAATCCAATTACCATACTGCCGGCTGCAAAGAACTTGGATGGAATGTGTCATCTGGAACGGGAAATGTGTTGAGCGAGTCTGACATGAATGCGGCAGCTGTCACCAAAGTGCCAGAAGCTGACGAATGTGTACACCCTACTCACCATGTAGTATAGTTCACACAGCTAGCAAAAATATAGCATCACTTTTATACATACTCTCCCGGAGGCAAAACCTTTTGCATCTCTGGTGCAGGCTAGGTTTCCAAATGGGTGCGGCCTGCCAGAATCTGGAACCCTTCCTGCCCCCTCCATCCCCTCGTTCATAATCCCTCTCGCACTGTGAGTTCAGGTACACACTCAAGCACTCACTTCATTCTATCACAAAGCACAGCAAGCACCCACAACCCTGACGCACAGGAACCTTTTTGCTGAAGCACTGCGTTTACTGTGTGTGTTGTAGCACTGAGAGTTTAGAGGGGAACGTCTTGAAGTCAGTCACAATAGTCAGGCTGAGCATCCTGCCACACACTGTTCCTGTCCAACCATCCATCGCCAGACTGGCAGCGGCAAATGGCAGTCTGCTGAAGCACAATCTGCAGCACTACTGTGGCCCTGAGGTCACGGTGTTGGAAGAGCAAACTTCTATCAGATCACCGGCCAGGTTGCTGCCTTTGCAGGGATCTGCCCACTGGTTTTCTCATGCACATTCTGGGCAACACCTCCTGCATCACACGTCACCGGCTCTTGCTTTCTGTTCCAAGGGACCTTTAGGCTGTCAACACATACACGGCATCAGTCACAGGATCATTCATTCGAAGAAAGTTTCCTCACAGTACATCAACACTAAGAAACACAAATATAGCACGAGTAACATGTCAACTGATAACTTCCAATTTCTTTCCTTCATAACTCCCACTGAGAAAAAAAATCCCTGAAGTTCAAAGGTCAGGTGCATCCTCCCCTCCCCCGGCATGACCCCCACCCCCATCATCCTCCATTCCAAACTTCCCCAGGAAACACTGTGAAAATTGCTTTCAAAATGGTGCAATCTAACTCTGGACCACCGAGTGGTGTGTCATTCACTCTCAACCCAACCACAATCAGGACCACTTGTATGTACAGCTCTTTCAATTTGCGGCATCTTTCTGATGCATAACATTTTTTTTTTGCCTTAAACCAGGCAGTTAAACTGGCAACTGCCTGCTCTCACACAGTTTACATGAGAGCTTGAGACGTATTGTTCTCAAGCATACCGAAAATACCACCAGTGCTACAGGATTTCACTACCACTTTTCCTACACCTGAATTGTCTACTGCTGAACTTTTTGCCGGGGGGGGGTTTTGGTGTGTGTGTGTGTGTGTGTGTGTGTGTGTGTGTTCGGTGTCTCATTTTAACATTTCTCTGAACACTGCAAATCTGAAGAAAGAGGGAGCCCTGTCAGTGATTAATCGCAAGGAATCTGCCAGGTGATTAAATAATGAGTAAGTGTTCAAGTAGATTATTCAAAGCCAAAAGCCGACACATTAAAAAAAAAAAAGGTCTGTATACACTCATTTTTCAAATGCTAGTTTGACTTAAATGTTTTTGTGTGTGTGCAAAAATGTGTAAGTGTTGAAAGTTAGTAAATGCCATTCTGCATGCACAGTTGCCAAGGTCTCAAATGCACATGTGTAGCATTTTGACATTTAAGCGTAGCATTCTATACTTCAAACGTAGCACTTGTATGCAATGCACCGAGTCATGTTCAACAGCACTTTCAGTTACACTTTACATGCAACATGATGGTCGACTAACAAGATGGCTGGCAACAAAGCCAAGGAAGCAAAATCATGACCATTTTAAGCAAATTTTCATCCTCTCCTTTTCTTAAAAAAAATATCTACAGTCTAAAGGTTGTCTTGGAACAGTTTAAGCCACTGTTAGGTCCGTAAATCATGCTTATGTTTTAAAACATTTTCATTTTTTAGCATGGCATTTTGTCACGAAGTCCAGCAGTGCAATATTGTCAACCAAATCACATCATACTACGCCGAAAGCAAAGCACTTGGAAGCTCTGCAAGTTTTTTTGGAATAGATCAAAATATACCAGACACAATAGAAGTTAATCCCTTTTACAATCCATTTCTCCCCTCTCCAACATACATACTGTGCGCACAGACAAAACTGAACCAAGTATAAGAATCTACTTTATTTAAATAAACAATGTTTTTTTTCTTAAGCAGCCAATTTTTTTAACTCTCTCGTCACGAACAGACGCTATAGTGTTTTCCGAAGATGCAACGCTTCAGTACGAACGAACGCTATCAAGGTTTCGGCCTTCACCAATTTTTCATGCGGTGGCAGCGTGATCAGTACACGGCAACAAGATACAGATAGTATCGTCAGCATTCCTTCGTTCGCCTGCACAGCGGTTTCGCAGCACACCATCACCCACTTTGGCTCAGTGGCTGATTGACCAGACCAACCCACATGACTTACTAATCTGCATAGAAACATGGCGTCTCAAACAAGTTTTTCTGCGAATGTGTTGGAGCAAAGTCGAGCCCGTCGGCAACGTTTTAGCATTCCTGAAGTTATTGAAATGCTACAAACGGAAGGTTCAGACATTGAAGAAGAGGATGACGAAGCTGATGAAAGTGATTCCAGTGAAGAATTTCGAGGAGAAGCGGAAACTGACACTGACTCGTCTGTGGAGCTCAGTGATGATGAAGGTGAGGGTGGGCCACTTCACCATGCGAGCGGAGCGTTTGCGTGCCGCGAAAAGACTGGGGATTTGAGTGAGCAAGAGTTCATTGGCTTTCCTTTACGCGACTGGCGTGAAGATTCGAGTTTTTTCCGACAGTGCCTCCTTTTTCTGGTACTTCTGGCCTTCGTGTGTCAGCTGAGTGCCACGCCCCCATTTTTGCATTATTCCAAGTTAGCTTGTGCATAGCAGGCATGTGATTTATCGATCTTATTTAGTTTCCTGGAGTGTATCTATCTTTTCTCAACTCATTTAGTGTATTTACTGACTTTTTCTGCTGAATGTGAAGCCATGGACCCACTGACTCTGTGCAAGAGTGTTGTGATGCACCTGAAAAAAACTGGACATTTTTTCAGTCTCAAGCATAAGAAATCGTATGAAAGTGGGAAGTTTATTCTTTTGTATTCTACTAACACAGTTTATGAATAACACTTCCTGAAAATTTCGTTGAGTTATCTCTTGTTTTGTATTTTTGGTGATTTTTTTACTAACCATAACAAATGGCCCGTCCACAGGGAAAAACAAGGGACAGAACTGTCCGTCCTAAGTGAGTTAATGTTGCATTTTACAGTCATTGCACTGAGGAACAACCAAGCCGCAAGAGACAGGATTTTTAAAAATTATGTGAAATTTCACACACACACACTCGCATGCACACCACATACACACACACACCCCACACACACACGCACACATACCACACACACACACACACAGATTTGTTTGAAATACACTGGCTATGACCAGCAAGTTCTTACCAGACACCTCGGGGGGCAAAGGGGAAGGTGCGGTCACCGTGACCACAGTGGTGTCCGTGGTGATCATGGTGGTGGTCTGACTGACCGTGTCCGCACTGCACACAATCAAGACTGCCCAGCTCACTTAACCAACAGTGGTCCAGTTCTCAATGATACCTCATACTCTGGTGTATCTGTCTACATAATGTTCGGAAAAGACTGATGGCAGTAGGAGGGACTGGAAGATGAGAAAGGACAGGGAAACATGTGGATGGAGGATGAAGGTAGGGAAGCAGGGACTAATACAATTTCTTTTCACCAAAGTGATCCTGTTCTTAGTGGTCAGACTGATCCATTATCTGGAAAATGCACAAGCATGAAAATGTCACGTGTGTACACGTGTGTGTGTGTGTGTGTGTGTGAACTGTAATTATCCTTCCAATCCAGTAACTGATTTGTGTCTACAAAAAAAAAAAAAAAAAAAATCACACAAAAGACGTTTATGACTGCCTTTTTTATAAGATCATGATCAAACAAATAAACGAATTATTGAGAAATAGACAGCATCCATTTTCCTTACCAGTGCGTTTTAACTGACCAAGTTACCTACCAACTATGTCACACAGTAGGTGCTAGACTCAGATAAACAAATATCACTTGAAAATGTCCTACTGTCATTTCATGCGACAGATTTTTTTTTTTTCTGTCTGATCTTTGGTGCAACCCCATGCTATTTCCAGCTCCTCTTACACCACACCACTGCCAGATTTGTCTCGTCATAATCCAAGTACCAGCAGGCCATGAGAAGCAATCAGTATCAAGTCATCTGAGGTGACCACCAGATGACACTCTACACGGTTGTCGAGTCACTTACTTCAATGACATCCAGTGGTGCCTGTCCTGATCAAACATATACATAAACCTGGCTGGACCTCAAAGTATCCATAAGCAGTAGAACCCTGATTTTCAGAAATGTAACTGAGATGCTTTCAGTGGTATGAACAAAGTGGCATTTCCTCATATGAACTCCTCAGGACCTCACTTTCCTTGAACCGACCAAAACAGGATTTATGGTAAACTGACATTCTCTGTCTTTGAATGCATACATATGCCTCTCTTTACAAACATGAGGCTAAGTCACAAGTAATTTTATGAATGTGATCCAATCTTTATGTTCTCTATCAAAATAAATTTATAAATGTCAGCATCAGTAAATTACTTAAAAAATAAAAACCAAAAATTGGCAGGGAAAAAACCCTGAAAACTTCACAAAAATACCAACCTACAAACCTCTTGATGGGGAGGTAGTCAGTATGTTCATGTTATCTGGGGTATACATGTTTGGCATTCTGTCTTAGATGCTTAAATCTACGTCAACAATCATCACCATCCCAATTCCCTTCCCCCCCAACAAACACCTGTCAACCACAGCTCACTGTACTCATCATCAGCACAAGATGTTCTTTTCTGTGTATTCAACAGCAACAGTTAACCGACAACTGCTGACATTATTGTTTCCTTGGTATTAAAGCCAATGCCAGTAAGCTTTCACACTTGCCTTTCTTTCGTTACTGACTTCTGATGCCGAGAGATTGGGGCTCCTTCTTTGACACCTGATTACTATTCCTGGGAGTCCCAGAAGTGGGCAAGATTTCGCAGGTGGCAAAATCGTAGTTTTTTTCTCTTGCCCACAGTACAGTAGTCTGGGGGTTAGATCACAGAAACTATTGACAAATTGGAGCACTACACAGGTCTGCATATGCTAGACATCATCTACTCAGCCTTGTATTGTCAACAATGGGGGTTAGATCACAGAAACTATTGACAAATTGGAGCACTACACAGGTCTGCATATGCTAGACATCATCTACTCAGCCTTGTATTGTCAACAATAACTGCATAGTTTCAGAGCCAGTATGAGATGCCCCTCCCCTTTAAGGCAATATCAAAGTTGTTGGGTTTTTTCAAAAAACAAAAGCTGAACATAACCTTTTAACTTGGGACTATCTGATGATACTGCTCAATGAAAATGTAAAACATTGAGCAAAAGTCAGAACCAGCATTTCCCACATCTTCCAAGATGCAGCCCAAAACAAAATCCTGATAAAACCTAATACACAAAATATTATATGTACAACACATAACATTTTGCCACTCACCAGAAGTAAAACTGTTCTTTCCCAGAACAAAAGTCATTACAGCCAAAGCAAAACTTTTTTCTTTTTGGGCCTTTAGAATGGTGGCGAATCAACCCAGAGTATGTGTCAAAAGAGCAAAAAATGCTTGTTTAAAATTGTTCTGTTAATACAGTGTATGAAGATAACAAGAACAAGCATCAGTAAACTTACATGTGATCCCGCACGCTGTCAATAGTAATGTCAGCGGAGGAAGAATCCATGCGAGAGTCGTTGGCGTGGCTGTCGCTATGGCCGGACGTGACGTCAGTTGATGTGTCATGAGTTGTCGGGTCTCCGCCTGCCTCACTGTCATCGCTGCAATGATACATGTACACAGCACAGAAGTGGCAATATGGCTTTGATTTCAGTTTTCTTCAAGAAGCTGTCATGTGTTGGAATCTGCACACATGCATGCATGTGAGGACTGGTGAAGTGAGTCAGAGAAAACACATTTCCACAGGCATACACCATTTATGCGAGTGTGCTTGTTACCATTTTCATTTGCATGTTATAATATTCACCGACACCTAATAAGTAAAAAATAAAATAAAATAAAAAAATACAAATGATTTTTCTATCTCAAATTTTTTTTTTAAAAGACACCCAATGCATGTTCCAACACCAGAAGGTCTGCACATATGCTGACCAAGGAAAACCACCATGTTCAACGTATTGATACTGCTAAGCTCCACGCCCACCCCCACCCCTCATTTCCGTGCCCCGCCCCCACCACAGCCCCTCCTGTCATTCCTGTGAAGACACATCACTCACCCATGCTCTTCCCCCGATGGCTGAGCGGGACCTGAAGGAACCTGCTCTTCCTCGTCCTGTTCAGGCGAAGGGGGAGTGATCTCTACGATGGGCTCCTGGACCCCTGGACGCATGCCCTCGCTCAGCTCCACCAAGCAGACAGGGCTGGCTGAGGAGGAGGTGGACAGCGACACCTGGCTGAACTCTGAGGGGGACTGAAGAAAGTAGCCGTGGCCATCCTTGGTGAACACAAAGGAGGCGATACCACTGCAACATCAGCGAGTTCTTTCTAACAATGCAGCTTCCAGCCAACTTTCTTTTTCCCGGTCAGGTGAACCCACTGTTTCTTTATATTATTCTGTGGGTGAACTATTTTCACTTATAAATGTCAATTTTGCAAAATGAAGAGTGTATGAATCAATTACCTCATGTATTATTCACAACTCAAACACTATTTCTATGCTAATTATGCATTGTGAGAATTTCCATCTTCCCCAGGACCCATATCATGAGAGAAAATATTCACAGTCATGTAGCGTTCAAGTTTGGCTGATCCATTAAAATGATCATGCACTCATTCAACAGAAAGTCAGAGTAAAATAACATGCACAATCTAATCACAGAGAACATTTCATGCACATACACACACAATCATGGTGAAAAAAAGGTGGCATTTAACCCTCTTGTATTCGTAACGGGAGCAGACAGGAGCGCTCAGACAGTGTGCTAGATTTCATAACAGGAGCAGATGGGAGTCGCCAGCCACATGTGTATGGTACTTTTCCATCACATGCTGACACCGTGAAAATGCTCGGACAGCCACTACAAGTTGGTAGGGATTTCCCACTACAGTCCAGTAATCTGGCACCACTATTTTTGGATGCTGGCACCACTTCCATTAACCTTCATTGTCCTGTATTTCGTGTGACAGAAGTCGCCTAGACTACTAAGTTTATATTGGAATTTGCCGCCCGAATTGGGGTACCGACTTTAAAAAATTGTAAAAAATAAACTAATGGATAGAAAGACTTCAAATTTTCAGCAAAAATCTATGGAAAGCTGAACTTTGGTTTGCACTTGTTATTTTAGGGGGAAGTGAAAATATTTTTATGGCTCAACACTCACACACCTGATTTTACCTGGAAAACACACCTACGTCAGTGGAATAGGTGATAGATAGGCAATACAACACCCATCAACTGTATAGTACCTTCTGCCCTCAAATGCAAACCTGGTGAAGTGGGGAAAACCGACGATCCTGCATGCCCCCTCTGCCATGAAAAACAAACAGTGGAGCATGTCCTAAGCTCATGTAAAGTAGCCCTGGCTCAAGGAAGGTACACATGGAGGCACAACCAAGTGCTCAAAGAGATTGTACAAGTAGTCTGGGCTAGTACCAACACCACAAAAGGGAAAATCAGGACTTCAAAAGCACCTGCAACATTCTTCACGGCAGGAGGCGGCAAATCATGGCCAAGAACAACAGTGCCACTCGGAACATGCAGGCAGAGTCTGCTGGACGGGGCAGATGACTGGGAGTGCACTGCAGACCTCCCAGAATGGAAGAGTCACCCCGAGATCATCAGCAAGAGTGGCATGAGACCAGACATAGTAGTCCACTCTCAGTCAACCAAGCAGCTGATCATGATCGAGCTCACGGTGCCATATGAGAACAGAATGGACGCAGCTCAAATCTACAAGACTGAAAAGTATGCTGATCTGGCAAACAGCCTGAGGAGAGAAGGCTATCAGGTCAAAGTCCTCACTGCAGAAATTGGAGCTAGGGGGTTTGTAGGAACGTCTGCATACAGCCTCATGAAACAGCTCTCAGTTGCAGGGAGGGAAAAAACCAGAGCCCTGAAAGCAATGGCAGAAGCGGCAGAGAGGCGTTCAAGCTGGATCTGGTCAAGGAGGAACAAAAGTGAACTTCATAAGGCTTAAATTTCCTACAAATATCAGGTGTCCCTGTGGCTCAGTGGTTAGAGTGCGAACCATTAAGTGGAAAATGAGCATGTCCAGAGGGTCATGGGTTCGAATCCCAGCCATGGCTCGTCCCAAGATGGGAAAAAAAAAAGGGGCAGCAGAGGGACATCCGGAGTCATGAACCGGGTGTGGCCCAACCCCCCTAGAGTGTCAGGACATAAGGGCCGAAACACTTGCTTGAAGGGGGCTTCTCTTCTGAGGACTCTCTGCTGCCACGCTCTCCACGAGTTTCTTTCTACTACCTACCTTTTTGGTGGCAAGTGGTCAGGTTCACCATCTGAAAAGAACTGATGGGTGTTGTGAGGTGTTTGTAGTTACACAGGTTGCTAGGAATATACGTGAAATTTTTGTGACGCTTTTAAGTCACAAAATATTTACATAACAGGAAAAAAAAATATATAAAAAAATAACAGGTCAAAATCATACCATATATACTGAAAATGTATTGGAGTGTATGCTTGTTGATCTGCATGAGTTAGTTTGTGTTTGTGAGAAAAAGAATTCCTATGACTGATAATATTTCTAACTATACGCAGGTGTTAGTAGGAAGGAAGAAAGGCAGGCATCACAACACAAAACAACACTCAATATTTTTTGTTGTACTCACCATATGGTTCCAGATGTAATGAATTATATAATCCAAATGTGATCACACACAAACAACAGTCACTGAAATGTTCTTGCTTTTGAGCACTTTCGTCACACACATATCACTGACATGAAATTTTCTTTCCGTTGTGCACTTTTCTTACATGCACAAACTCCAGTACTTTTCTTTGTGGCACTTTTAATATTTAGTCAACCCCAAAACAGTCTGTACAAAACAAAAATGACAGAGTCCAGTCCTTGATGTAGTCAAGTATCAGGTGTACTGCTAAGAATGAGTGTGTAGGAACCTACTCACTGCTGGTGAAAAGAAAAAAAGCAGCCACGATCCTTGCACAAAGACACCTTACACATCACACACTCATGTGTAGACTGGATGGCATTGCCTGCTGGGGTTTCCCTGCCTTCCTTCTTGCACCAGACACAGTCCTTCTTGCCTCTGGCAGACTGGATTTTGGATGGAGTGTGTTTGTGCTTGTCTGGATTGTCATGAACGACAGGACGGCCGATCCGTTTTCCACCCTTGAAACCATTCACCATGCCCATGACAATCTCAGTGTGAAAATCCACATGCAGTTTCAGTGGGGCATCTGCAGAGTTTTTGTAGATTACAAAGGCATTTATTGCAGCAGTGTCCAGGCAGAAGAAGAACACATATTTCCACCACTTCATGAATTTCTGCTTGGAATCATAATATGATCGCAATTGATCATGCTTGTCAACACCATTGTAGTTCTTGGTGTAATCAGCCACAGCCAGGGGCCTAGAATACCTGGCTTTTTCAACACCTCCTGCACCTTTTCTGACAAGCTCTCCATCAGTTCCATCATGGACAGAAGTAAGAAAGGTGACCTTACGACGGTCAAACCAAGCAACAGCCTGAAGCTTGCCCTTCAAATCATCATAGCCAATCTCACGAACCAGCGCTTTGTGTCCCCAGACTTTTTGACACATTTTGCTGGCTTCATATCCTGTGGCAGACCCTTCCTGTTGTTTCGCACAGTCCCACATGCCAAGGTTTTCTTCTGAAACAGATATTGAATGAGGGGGACTGACGTGAAATAATTATCAAAGTAGATGGTGTGCCACTTGAAATAATGGGGTTCTGCCAAGTGTTTGATGACACGACCCCCTAGGGCATCACCTGTCCCAGCAGGCACATCATTGGTCTTCCCAGTATATACTGAATAATTCAGCATATAAAAAGAATCAGCATCACACAAAGCCCACACTTTCAGGCCCCACTTCATTGGTTTTGCAGGCACGTACTGCAAAAAACCACAACGACCCTTGAACTTGATCATTGCCTCATCTACTGTGATGTTTTGCCCAGGTAGAAACCGCATAGCAAAACATTCTTGAGTCATAGAAATGAGAGGTCTGACTTTGAACAGGGAGTCATGCCCAGCCTGACCTCTGGGAACAAACTGAGTGGCATCAGCGAGGTGAAAATACTGGTTCAGCTGTTCAAACCTGTTCTTCGACATGACACTTGCCACCCAAAGATTGAAGAAAGGAGAAGAGTCTTTCCAGTAAAAAGCACGATGAGGAACAGGGGCCATGTTCATAAACATGAGAAGACCAACAAAAGCTCTGATTTCAGCCACTGTGGTTGGCTGAAACTTATCCTCAGGAAGACCAGCAGCCATGAGCGTTTGTCTTGCATACAGGTTGGTTTCCCTGACCATGAGATGGAATGCGTCCAAAGGAAAAACAAGTGAAAAATAATCAAAAGGTGTTCGAAGATTCACTTGTGGACGTGGGGGCCCCTGTATGCATCAAACACACGAACTTCAGTCCGAAAGTCGTCGTTTGACCACTGCGATGACTGTGCACATCCACCGACATCAGTAGCACCTGCATCGCCTATGTCGGAGTCACTGTCACTACTCGCATTCACTCCTTCGGCAACTTCATAGTCACTGTCGCTGTCTACAGAGTCAAGATCAATGTCTGATTGATTCCAGTCGTCATTTTCGGTCGGAAACACATGCATACTGAACATTTGGTCCACAGTCAAGCTCATGTCACTGTCACTGTCAGAGTGCGACATTTCGATCGTAGTCGGAAGTTGTTGGGATGACCAAAAAAATGATTATAAAATCAAAAAAGCAACGAACCGCCGTTTGCATATGGCGCTGAGAAAGGGAGGAAAGACCCGGATAACGACCGATTTGTCTTATTACTGTGGTCAACCCAAATAAGGGAGGCACACCAAGACAATCAGCCAACTGAGGAACGGGCGGTACAGGGCAGATCAGGAGCCTGACGGGTCGGGCAGAAAAGGGCGGAAAGGGGATAGAAAGGTTAACAAAGAAAGTGGGGAAACTGCGAGCAGAGAGTTGTGAGTAAAACTGACTGATTTTCACAATGGCGTTGTCTGCTAACAACAGCGAGTTTGATGATATTCCTGAGTATTCAGCAGAGGAGTGGGATCAAATTTTGCAAGAAGTGGAGAAGTATGAAAATGGAGAGTTAGGAGAAGAGAGTAATGTTGAAATTGGCACAATGAAGAAGACTCGCTGCTCTGCAAACCACATGGCGACCGGCTACACATCCTGCCAACATGGCCGCATTCCAACAGCCGACAGGCCCTGCACACTCACTGCCGAACACTGCCACCCCACTAGATTATTTCTTTTTGTTTTTACCTCTCACATTTTTTCAACTAGCAACAGAAAAAACCAACAGATACGCTCAACAAAAACAAGCAGCTAAGGGCACACCTGACTCCCTATGGTTCGATACAACCCCCGACAAAATGCAGGCCTATGTCTCTGTACTGATATGATGGGGATTAGGCATCTGCCACATCTATGGTGCTACTGGTCAAACGATCGCCGCTTCAATGATCCCTGGATCAGCAGTGTTATGCCCAAAACACGCTTCTTCAAAATTAACCAGTACTTCCATCTGCGTGACACATCTAACACACCTGCACGAGGTCATCCTGCTTATGACCCTTTGTACAAAGTGAGAGATTTCATCAACATGATTCTCCCTTTGTTCAGGACAAACTACCATCCAGGTCGTGAACTCAGCACTGATGAGGCAATGATAGGGTACAAGGGTCGGATAGTTTTCAAGCAATACATGCCTGCCAAGCCAATCAGATGGGGCATCAAGGTGTGGGAGATGTGTGACATAAACACAGGGTATTGTGTTGCTTTTGATGTTTACACTGGCCGTGCAAGTCGCAGAGACACCACCATCAGTCTCTGGCATGAAGTAGTTGACATGCTAGCATCACCTTTCTACCATCAAAACAGGCACCTGTATTTTGACCAATATTTTACCAGTGTCCCCCTGATGACACACCTGTCCTGAAATGGGACGTATGCCTGTGCCACTGTCATGTCAACGGCAACGGCAAGGGCTTACCAGAGGAGGTCAAGACTGCTAAGTTGAAAGAGAAGGGAGAATTACTGCTGGTGCAGAAGAGCCCGCTGATGGCCACTGTTTACAAAGACAACCGTCATATCTACCTGCTCAGCACTAACCCGCCGCCAGGTATGACAACAGTAGAGGACAAAGTGACGCCGACAGTCATCGCCAGCTACAACAAATACATCGGTGGCGTTGACAGGTTGGACCAGTACTGCGCCTACTACCCTGTCAGTCATCAGAACAAGAAATGGTGGCGCTACATTTTCCATACTCTGGTCAACTTGTGTATTTTACAGGCCTACCTCACCTGGGAGGTGTCATCTCATGACCCAGTGCCCAAGAAGACATACGACCACATGATGTTTCGCGCTGACATCGCCGAACAAGTTCGTGCCAGATTCACCTCAGGAGGCGCAAAGCAGGGCGTAGTAAAGCAGTGCCTGAACCCCCCATTTCCAAGGCCAGCATCGACCATCACAGATTAGAAACAAGATGCAAAGCATATAAACGTACTCCCAGTTTATCCTGAATACGCTCAGATATTCCATACAGAGGAAAAACCGTCTTGGGCTGGTGTAACTGTTAGTAATGGCTATTCTGGTGAACATCGGCCATCATCTGTGACCTATGATGAACATACCTACAAATTTTCAGAAAGATCGGCCAAGTACTTTCTGAGATTTTCCATAAAGAAGAAAACCATTATGGGCCATTAGTAACGGCTATAATGGTAAACTTAAACACCGGGCATCATTCATGACCCATAATGAACATAACTACAAATTTTCAGAAAGATCGGCCACATACTTTCTAAGATATTCCATAAAAAAAAAGAACCGTTATGGGCCGTTATAGCCGTTAGTAACGGCTATAACGGTAAACTAAAACATCGGGCATCATCTGTGACCCATAATGAACATACCTACAAATTTTCAGAAAGATCGGCCAAGTGCTTTCTGAGATATTCCATAAAAAAGAAAAACCGTTATGGGCCGTTGTAGCTGTTAGTAACGGATATAATGGTAAACTGAAACGTCGGGCATCATCCGTCGCCGATTATGAACATACCTACAAATTTTCAGAAAGATTGGCCAAGTACTTTCTGAGATATTCCATAAAGAAGAAAACCCGTTATGGGCAGTTATAGCCATTAGTAACAGCTGTAACGGTAAACTAAAACATCGGGTATCATCCGTGACCCATAATGAACATATCTACAAATTTTCAGAAAGGTCAACAAAGTGCTTTCTAAGATATTCCATAAAGAAGAAAAACTGTTATGGGCCGTTACAGCCGTTAGTAACAGCTATAACGGTAAACTGAAACATCGGGCATCATCCGTAACCCATAGTGAACATACCTGCTAATTTTCACAAAGATCAGCCTAGTACTTCCTGAGATATTCCATAAAGAAGAAAAACCATTACAGGCCGTTACAGCCATTACTAACAGCTGTAACGGTAAACTAAAACATCGGGCATCATTCGTGACCCATAATGAACATACCTGCTAATTTTCACAAAGATCGGCCAAGTACTTTCTGAGATATTCCATACAGAAGAAAAACCATTACAGCCGTTAGTAACAGCTATAACGGTAAACTAAAACATCGGGCATTATTCTTGACCCATAATGAACATACCTACAAATTTTCACAAAGATCGGCTAAGTACTTTCTGAGATATTCCATAAAGAAGAAAAACCGTTACAGGCCGTTACAGCCATTAGTAACGGCTATAACGGTAAACTAAAACATCGGGCATCATCCCTGACCCATAATGAACATACCTACAAATTTTCAGAAAGATCGGCCCAGTAGTTTTGTCTGGAGCGAGTGGAACACATTTTGACCACGGATGGACGGACACACACACACACACACACACACACACACACACACACACACACACACACACACACACACACAGCATTTCTTCGTTCCCATTCTAAAGTACTCCCTGTTCTATAAGAACTGGGAGTACAAAAATCAAAGGCAGGGCCAGGGTCTGTCAGCAGTGTATCAAAGACAGCCGTATGACAACTAAAGGGCGACGCGTAGAAACGTCACGTGTTCTTTCTGCCAGGTGCCTCTGCTTTCATAAGAATGACTGTTTCCGTGACTACCATGCGCAGAATGTGGCTCAACAGTAGGGCAGTTCACTAGTCTTTGTATGTGTGTGTGTTTGTGTGTACGTGTATATGTGCTTACCTGTAGTTTACGGTGACATTAGTGCTTCGATGACACTTGGCAGTGACATTCTACTAAATATCCTCACTGTACAGCTATACATTGTGTAAACACATATGGACATGTATAAAGTACTTAGAACAGTGACAGAAAAACAATGTGGAAGTGTGCTTGAAACTACTTACAGTAAATCTTTAGTAGTGACAACTGACACTAGTTGTGTGTGACATTCTGTGGATTACCTGTGGGGACTGAACTGGCGGACAGAAGACAGATCATCTCAGATAGGCATGGGGAGTTTGCGTGGGCCCCCCAGCCCAAGTTGGAGGCGTCTGTATAAAGTTCCAGTGGTTGGGTTGGGTTGGGAGGGAGATGGGGACCCCGGTGGAGAGAGTGGCTGGAGTGAGCCGCTCCTCCGTCGCCGAAATGAACCAGTGTCCGAGGGGAATGACCTGGTCCCAGCGGTCGGAGGTCTGTGACAAACGTCGGCGGAACTCCCTCTGAAGTTGGCGTTTGGGGACCCGCCCCAGGGGAATGAGGGAGACAGGGACTCCATCATTCCTAGGAGGGAGGACAGGGTTCTGGCCGAGGTGTGGGGTGCCTGTGACAGGCAGGAGATGAGGTCCACTATGCGTGCAGGCCTCTCCGGGGTCTGCCAGACGAACCGTAGGAATCGTCTGTGGGCCGGGTGAATCAGGATCTGAAATTAGGCGTCCTTCAGGTCTATGGATGTGGCCCAGTCGCGATGATGGATGGAGTCTCGGATCTGGGTGGGGGTCTCCATCTTGAACTTGGTGGGCCTGAGGAACTTGTTGAGGGCGAAAGATCTAGAATGGGCCTCCATCCTCCCGAGGCTTTTGGGATCACAAAGAGGTGAGAGTAGAAGCCGGGGTTTGGGTGGGAAACCTCCGAGATGGTCCCTCTTTTGAGGAGGTCTTGGACTTCCGTGCGAAGAGCTTCTGCTTTGGCGGGGGAGGGTTCGTTGGGGGAGGGAGGGGGAGATAGCATGAGGGGGGGGACGCTCGTGGGCCCAAGGAAGGCGAAACCCTTCCTGTAGCACCGCCACTATCCAGGGGTGAGGCGCATGCGTCTCCACTGGTGGGCATGCTGGGAGAGGCTGCCCGCCAGGGGGGCGAGGGTCTGGGCTGGTGGGTGGGGGATAGGGCGAGGGGGGGTGCTACCTGATCTAAGTCCCCCTCGGGCTGTCTCCCTAGTCAGCTCCGGGAGCGTGACTGTTGGCCTAACCGAAAATTTTGCTGATGGGGTTTTGGCTTAGGCCTTGGGAGAGATTAGGTCGCTTGGCGGGCCGTGCGGTGCGGGAAGGCGATTGTCTGGGATAGGGTCTGTGCCTGGGGAAGGAACGAAGTGGGGGTCTAGCAGGGCGTGGCGGTGGCCTGGGCGCAAAGGACACAGCCTGCTTGCGTTCCTCAACTGCTTGTGCTATGACGTCAGCCGAGTAGTCGCCAAAGAGCGACTGGTCCTGGCCCGGGATGCATCGCAGGGCTGCCTTAAGCGTCGGGGAGAGAGAGGTCCGCGCCAGCACGGCATCTCTCGCGACCAACAAGCAGTTGAAGTGGCTTCTGGCTGCGCTGTCCGCCGCAGCCGAAAGGTGATGCGAAATCCTGTTAACTAGGTGTCGCATGAAAGGATCGCTGAACAAGCGAGGGTCAGGCTCTTGGTGCGCCTCAGAGCCCGAGTCCCCCGGTACTGGGATGGCACCATCGTCCTCCGGCCATAGAGCCTCCGCTCGCTGAAGGGGCATGTCCAAGTAGGTGTGTCCCGCCGTGGTGTGGAGGATGCCCATCCTGGCTACTCGGTCCCATTCCTTTAGGTTCTTAAAGGAGATGTCGCCGGAAGTAGGGGGGGGCAGGTGGGGATCAACCGACGGTCCGACTGGGAAATGCCCATCTCCCTGGTCCCGGGATTGTCCGTAAACAAGGAGGCGACTGAGGGGTTCTTGGGTAGATTGGTCTAGATCTCTGGGCCGGGGGGGGACCGGCGAATTGGGAGAGGGAGAGAACTTCGTCAGCGGGAGCGGCCTCCCTCCTAACGAGGTCTGGTCGCCACCGTTCTATCGTGCGGACATCGTACAATGAGGTGGGGGCTAGCTCCTCGTCATCGTCCGCCTCAGGGAGGTACTGGTCCTGAGAGGGTTCATAGCACCCGTCTTCAGGAGGTAAGTCGAGGGGTGCCTGTAGTGTGTCCCCGGTGGCCCTATAATCGGCGGCCGGGACATCGTCCTGCCGATAGGACAGCGCCCGAGGAGGGAGACCAAGGTCGACCCAGGCAAGTGAGGCCGGGTGCCACATTCGACCATGTAGCTGGTCGTGCTGGGTGTTGGCGTTAAGCCACTGGTCTCTCTCGGGGGCATAGAGCCACCGGTCCCCGGGGAGGTAAACGGGCTGTGGCGGCCCTGGGGTGTAGCAGAAAAGTCCCCGGGGACCCGGGTAACCTGAATCACTGTTGGGGGGGTCTTGAGAGGCCGTGGCCTGTCGTCCCCGTCCAGGTCCGTGCACTGCACCATACACGTCCTTGGAATGGGCCTGGGAGGGCCATAATGGTATGGAGGAGGATGCGGAAGTCGAGCCCCCAACCCGCGAAAGTGCGGATTGGTCAGGATGCGGTCCCGTGTTCCTCCCCCTGGAGGAATATGTCAGGTTACCCTTGGTCCCGCTGGTAGATCCTCCCCCCGGAGGAGCGGGACCGCGGACGTTGCCCAAATGGGGATCCGAAAAGGTCGGTTCCCCAACGTCCAATACCCCTAGGGAAGAAGGTGACGTTCGATCGGGGTAGGTCGACCGTCCTTGTGCATGGGCACGGCCGGGCCCATGGCGCGGCGTGCCCGCACGCCCAGGATTATGGACACCACCGAGGTCGTGCGTCGGGGTGACCATAAGGCTGCTTCCGGAGTCGAAGCGCTCCTCGAGCTCAGGTGTTGGCTGCACATGTGCCCGGTGGGGCCGAGCGCTATGAGTGCACGTATCAATTTGGGGGGAAAGAGAGATACGTGACTCATCAAGGCGAGTGACGGATGGTGATTCCATCCCAGATCCGTCACCCGTGCTGGTCCGCGGCTCGGCAAGGTGCCCCGGGGGCCGAGATTCGCGTGACTCAGCATGATAGTTAGAAGTCTCCGAGCGAGTCCGTAGGCTAGAGGGCAAGCTGGCCGATGGAGAAGGGGTGGGGGAGGGCGAATTCCGTTGGCTAGTCTTTGCTCGGCCGGGCCCCTTGAGGGGAGCCTTGCCATTAGACTTTCTGGGCAGCACCTTGAGGGAGCTTTGCCCTTAGACTTTGCAGGCAGATCAAATGAAAGGCATTTTGAAATGGTGGCCGCTTGCCTATCAGCCTTGGGACGCCGCGGTCGTGCGTCCGTCGGTTTGGTAGACGAGGAAAGATCACGCGTCCCTTCCGCGGAGAAGTCGTCTCTGTCTACCCGAACCGTACGTTCATCAGTGCGAACGGATTGCTCCGAGATGGAATCGACCCGCGGGTTCTCCGGGAAATTGAGCGAACTCCGAGCAGTGGAGTGGCTCGACCCGGCGGTGTCCTTCACCATGTTGGGCACAGGTGGATAGAGCAAACCCGGAACACACGACCGCAAAGAGGAGACAAGGTGGCCGATCGAGAAAATCAATTAATCTCGATCGTCCGTGTGGTGTCGTGCAAAGTGCTCGAGAGATCGACTGAAAACTCGAACTACCCGTACACGCCACCGGTCGTGTGACTGGTATGGCTATTAATAGCAATCTCTACACATGGAGTATCACTGTGTATAGGTGGGATAGTTCTTGGGCACTAAATCTTAATAAGCAGATCAGTGTCACGCACCCTTACTCGAACACGTTCTACCTGTGAAGGGTAAAGAGTACAGGTGTGATAGTTATTGAGCACTAAACCTTAATAAGCGGAACCAGCACAAAATGCGTGCTGAACCCGAGGCTCGGCAATATGGTGGGGGAACACGACCGGCGAGCGGTGCCGACGATCGCGAGTAACAAAGTCGCGAGAGTGCCGGTAAAAGAGACAAATCTTTTAATAAATACGCTCCCGAGAGTGCCGGTAAAAGAGACAAATCTTTTAATAAATACGCTCCCACCAAGAGCCTCACACGGCAAAAATACTCAGGGTCTAGTGCAAGCCGGAACCAGCACAAAATGCGTGCTGAACCCGAGGCTCGGCAATATGGTGGGGGAACACGACCGGCGAGCGGTGCCGACGATCGCGAGTAACAAAGTCGCGGGAGTGCCGGTAAAAGAGACAAATCTTTTAATAAATACGCTCCCGAGAGTGCCGGTAAACCAAGAGCCTCACACGGCAAAAATACTCAGGGTCTAGTGCAAGCCACAACTGAATCAAGTATAGAAACAAAACACAGCAATGTTAACACAAAGGCAAGTATAGGCGAGACAGAGCACAAGACTTATCTTGCTTTGACGGCAGGCCGAAGATGAATGACGTATAGGAAGTTGACACTGGCTTCTTCCGGGGCCGGAAGTGGGGTGACATCACGTGACTGTCTTATGACTGCATTGGCCACGGAAAAAATTCGGCCTGACAGAGCTGGCTAACTGCCGTTGAATGCTATGGTCTGACATGGTAAAGTATATGACGCCAAACACATCTTTCATTTTACATCACTATCGCGCATTTGCATGGGATATCTGCATGTTGGTATACTGCATTAGAATTGTCACCATCGCATGTGACACATTCGGTGACATTTTGGTGAGTGACACGACCTTTCACTTCGAGACACACGAAATCTTGCTCACAGTATAGAAAAAAGCCTTGTGACCATACATGCAGAATTTTGCAGCTCTAGAGGTTTATTCTTGGTTGTGGTGAAGCATGAACCATACATACCCATTTTAAGGCTAAATTCACCAAAAAATCTGAAAACTGGGGGGAATTTGGCCGCAAAGAATCTGAATACAAGAGGGTTAAACAGCAACAGTCTGCTTACTTGATGTCTTCTCTCCTGAGTGCAGGAGAAATCATCTGACGTCTCAAGGACACCACAGAGTACACACCCAGCTCTCCCAGGTTGTTCAGGCTGGCGATGTCATGCTCACTGTAGTTGTCACCTGGTCAACAACATATACACAGTCAATCACTGCTGTTGTACACAACTCACTGTCCATCACTGCTGTTTTACACAACACACACTGTCCATCACTGCTGTTCTACACCACACACACTGTCCATCACTGCTGTTCTACACCACACACTGTCCATCACTGCTGTTTTACACCACACACACTGTCCATCACTGCTGTTTTACACCACACACACTGTCCATCACTGCTGTTCTACACCACACACACTGTCCATCACTGCTGTTCTGCACCACACACACTGTCCATCACTGCTGTTCAACACCACACACACTGTCCATCACTGCTGTTCTACACCACACATACTGTCCATCACTGCTGTTCTGCACCACACTGTCCATCACTGCTGTTCTACACCACACTGTCCACCACTGCTGTTCTACACCACACACACTGTCCACCACTGCTGTTCTGCACCACACACACTGTCCATCACTGCTGTTCTACACCACACACACTGTCCATCGCTGCTGTTCTACACCACACATACTGTCCATCGCTGCTGTTCTGCACCACACATACTGTCCATCACTGCTGTTCTACACCACACACACTGTCCATCACTGCTGTTCTACACCACACTGTCCATCACTGCTGTTCTGCACCACACATACTGTCCATCACTGCTGTTCTACACCACACACACTGTCCATCACTGCTGTTCTACACCACACACACTGTCCATCACTGCTGTTCTGCACCACACTGTCCATCACTGCTGTTCTACACCACACATACTGTCCATCGCTGCTGTTCTGCCACCACACTGTCCACCACTGCTGTTCTGCCCACACACACTGTCCACCACTGCTGTTCTACACCACACACATTGTCCATCACTGCTGTTTTACACCACACACACTGTCCATCACTGCTGTTCTACACCACACACACTGTCCATCACTGCTGTTCTGCACCACACACACTGTCCATCGCTGCTGTTCTACACCACACACACTGTCCATCACTGCTGTTCTACACCACACACACTGTCCACCACTGCTGTTCTGCACCACACACACTGTCCATCACTGCTGTTCTACACCACACACTGTCCATCACTGCTGTTCTGCACCACACACACTGTCCATCACTGCTGTTCTACACCACACACTGTCCACCACTGCTGTTCTACACCACACACTGTCCATCACTGCTGTTCTGCACCACACACACTGTCCACCACTGCTGTTCTACACCACACACTGTCCACCACTGCTGTTCTACACCACACACTGTCCACCACTGCTGTTCTGCACCACACACACTGTCCATCACTGCTGTTCTGCACCACACACTGTCCACCACTGCTGTTCTACACCACACACTGTCCACCACTGCTGTTCTGCACCACAACACACTGTCCATCACTGCTGTTCTGCACCACACACACTGTCCATCACTGCTGTTCTACACCACACACTGTCCACCACTGCTGTTCTGCACCACACTGTCCATCACTGCTGTTCTACACCACACACTGTCCACCACTGCTGTTCTACACCACACTGTCCATCACTGCTGTTCTGCACCACACACTGTCCATCACTGCTGTTCTACACCACACTGTCCATCACTGCTGTTCTACACCACACACTGTCCATCACTGCTGTTCTGCACCACACACACTGTCCATCACTGCTGTTCTGCACCACACACACATGTCCATCACTGCTGTTCTACACCACACACACTGTCCACCACTGCTGTTCTACACCACACACACTGTCCATCACTGCTGTTCTACACCACACACACTGTCCATCACTGCTGTTCTACACCACACACACTGTCCATCACTGCTGTTCTACACCACACACACACTGTCCACCACTGCTGTTCTGCACCACACATACTGTCCATCACTGCTGTTCTACACCACACTGTCCATCACTGCTGTTCTGCACCACACACACTGTCCATCACTGCTGTTTTACACCACACACACTGTCCACCACTGCTGTTCTACACCACACACACTGTCCATCACTGCTGTTTTACACCACACACACTGTCCACCACTGCTGTTCTGCACCACACACACTGTCCATCACTGCTGTTTTACACACACACACTGTCCACCACTGCTGTTCTACACCACACACACTGTCCATCACTGCTGTTCTACACCACACTGTCCATAACTGCTGTTCTACACCACACACACTGTCCATCACTGCTGTTCTACACCACACACTGTCCATCACTGCTGTTCTACACCACACACTGTCCATCACTGCTGTTCTGCACCACACACACTGTCCATCACTGCTGTTTTACACCACACACACTGTCCATCACTGCTGTTTTACACCACACACACTGTCCACCACTGCTGTTTTACACCACCACACTGTCCATCACTGCTGTTTTACACCACACACTGTCCATCACTGCTGTTTTACACCACACACTGTCCATCATTGCTGTTCTACACCACACACACTGTCCACCACTGCTGTTCTACACCACACACACTGTCCATCACTGCTGTTCTACACCTCACACACTGTCCATCACTGCTGTTCTACACCACACACACTGTCCATCACTGCTGTTTTACACCACACACACTGTCCATCACTGCTGTTCTACACCACACACACTGTCCATCACTGCTGTTTTACACCACACACACTGTCCATCACTGCTGTTCTACACCACACACACTGTCCATCACTGCTGTTCTGCACCACACACACTGTCCATCACTGCTGTTCTACACCACACACTGTCCACCACTGCTGTTCTACACCACACACTGTCCCACACTGCTGTTCTGCACCATACACACTGTCCATCACTGCTGTTCTACACCACACACACTATCCACCACTGCTGTTCTGCACCTCACACACTGTCCATCACTGCTGTTCTACAAACACGCACTGATCATCCTGCTATTTAACAGTGTGCATATCTGAACATCTTGGGGACCCAAATCGCTCACTCACATTTATATCTATTAAACTCTCTTTGTATATTTAACCTGTAGAATTTGTAATACCATGAATTATTTCAGTGCCTTACTGTCTTAAGAATACTTCCTGTACACCTGTACGTCAGCATGAGTGTATTACAAAGCTCTCCATTCCCCCTCATCATAAGACACTGTATATACAATGTGTGGTGACTTTTACAGCAACACGACAATATTCACACTAAAATGCTATTGTCTGATGTTGGTAAACTGAAAAATTTCAGGGTGACAGAACTCCAAATATGCTGAAAACATTCTCAAGAATTGTAGGGGAAAACAAAAAGAAGAAAAAGATTCCAACCACGACTGAAAGTTTTTGTCAAAAGTTTTTGTCAAAGTCTAATACTTTACATAAGGTTAAGAAGGGAAACCAGGCAGAAGAGAACTCCCTACTTTTCCTGAAGTTGACAAAGGCCACACGTCTGAGGCGAGAACCGTCCAAGGCAGTGATCTTGTTCTTCCAGCGGGGCTTCAGGGCAGGCAGTGTGAAGGCCTGCAGTGCACAGACAACACACAATCAACACTTGTGGCACAAAAGGTACCATGGTATGAAAGCTTTATGATTAAACACATGGATTCACTAAACAACACATTTAACCAAAACTAAAAAACAGGAAAATGATAATGACCAACAATTTTTTTTTTCTGTTTTTCTCCTAAGCAAGATAACAAACAGTGTTAAAAGGGCTATGATCGAGAGAATGATTATTCTAAACACTATACATGAATCGACAGAATGATTAATTCACACACGAATCGATAGAATGATTAATTCTAAACACTAAACATGTCCTCTGCTTTGTTTGTCTATGTCCTTGGCAGTAACTAACCCCCTCTCTTTCTAAATTATGAACATTCAGTAAACTTCAAGACTGTTGTTTCTGAATGACAAAAGAAAGAAGACTGACCAGTAATGCACTATCATTAATCTATCAATCAAATACTCTATTATTTTAATAATTATCCTTTTTTCTTTTTCTCAATATCTATCCTTTATACCAAATCTGTTTTTTATATCATTCATTTTTCATAAAGCAACCAAATCTTCTTTTTCTTAATAACTCTTATATCAATTCTTGTTTTTAAACGATTATGCTTCTTTTATCAACCAATCAAATCTTCTTTTTCTTACTATCTTTTATACCAATATACTTTACATTTCTTTTGTGGGAAAAAAAAGGCTGAATGAAGGTTTTTCTGCCTGTTCCCGTCTGCTGTGTTGATACTGCTGAGTTCGCTTGAATACCTAAGAGCATTTCCCCAGTGAGAACTCTCCTAATTTCACATAGTAAACATTACCCTTGAAACAGAAGAGCTGTTTGATATGTGTTCAAAACATGATGACAGCCCAGTAAAACATGACATTACATGACACCTCCCTACCTTCAGCTGCTCCTCAGAGCAGATGATGACAGAGTGATGGCCCTCCATGTCAGGGGCCTTAGCACGCTCATGGACCACCTCCAGGGCCTCGGGCAGCACACGGTTCTTGCTGTCGATGACAGCAATGTTGATGACAGGGGCGTGGTGCTTCAGCTTGATCTCCTTAGCCAGCAGGCAGTCGACAGCGTTGGCCGATCGCTTGTCACTGGCCGGCACGGTCAGGCTGTATACATAGACGTGGCCCCCGTTGGTTCCCACCCACAACGATGGGGTGTTGGCGCCGCCTGGATGTGGGAACACAATCTTCTGTCACATTCCACAGTTTGAAAGCAGTCCTTCATGCACGGGGTTGATGGTAACAACATCAAACCATACCCAAGGTCTTACAGAGTGCACAAACAACAAGCAACTAGGCTACCCAATAGACGACAAGTCCATTCACGATATTTCTCTTCCTTGCTTCATTTGTCTGAATCACTCTCCACAACAAGCCTGTATATATACTGATAATTCATGAACGCAAACTGGTTCCTTTCACCTACACTGTAAGAAATGTCAATCCTCACACAGACTGACCATTGATAACAATGGTGTTGATAAAGTGCACTCACACACACACACACACACAAACACACACATACACACACACACAGACCATTGATGATGAAGGTGTTGGCAAAGTACAGGCATCGGACCATGGAGGCGGATGAGTCATCAGCACTGCGTGCCTCCACCATGCGTTCCACCGGGCGTGCTTCGCTGGCTGCAGCTGCACTGGCTGCGGTGGATACTGCTGCTGCCACGGCCCCCTCACCACCTCCCTGTTCTATGTGCTGAGTCTCTCTGCATACATGTCCATGGCATGAACGCATGGCAACCATATCAAAACACAGTGACTGTCACCTTTCAACACACATCAACCACAATAGCCTATGTCTCAAATGATAATCACAGACCTTCCCATCCAAAATTTATCTATGGTGTATTTTCTCACGTAAACTGTTTTTGTTTTTTTTTTTTTTTTTTGGGGGGGGGGGGGAACAGGTGTATTTCATTTTTGTTTTGAAGCAGTTTCAATAAATACTATGATCTAATATTATATCAGTTTAGCACGTGTTACATTTTCACAAACTAACACAGCTGAGCCATGCTAACAATGGCACTGAGCACAAACAGTAGAACAGATTCGCATGCACAGTCCCTATAAACAATATCCAGTGGTAAGAGTCCAAGATTCAGAATTCAAGCAATGTCCGATGTAGTGTACAAAACGAAACTTTGTTAGAATTTTTGCTTAGCGTATTTTTCATTTGAGATATGTATTGTCGTATTCTGTGTAAACTGACGTACAAAATATGCCAAAAGCATATGGAAAGGCAGGCCTGTCATAACCACCTTAACAATGCTCATTCCCAACCTTCCAGCATCAACACGCCTACAGCACATCTGTAATAATCATTTTTGGTTTCCTGCCTCATCTTCTGTGCCCTTCAGTGGCACTGCTTCAATGCCGCTCATTCTGGCTTCTCCACACATCGTCACACCTAGTTTTGTCCTGTCGCAGCCCCAGCATCCCAATGCACTGGGAGCAATCAGTATCAAGTTATCATGAGGCAACCCACCAGAGAAGACAGCGCACTGCAAACATGTCATTCCAGAGGCGTTCAGAGTGGTGTGTGTTCTGATCCAACATACACAAGACATCACCTGCTAGGCCCCCACCGACAATCACTGCTTGATCCAGAAGTCAGCCTAGGTGAACATTCCCCCAACAGAGGACTCCACCATGTTCATCCAACTACAATCCCCATACACTTGCTATTAGTGATGACTCTGACATGAACACATTACAGGTATGGACATGATGAGAATATAGACAGTGACACGTGCGCATTATCTCTAATAGTGGTCATCTCTTTTCAATAGGTATCAACCACAATGCCCGACTCTTTCATAATAATCATCTCTTTACAAATATTAATCACCTAGCTACACATCTCTAATCATCATCATCATCATTCTAAACACGATCAGAAGGCTGAACTTCCTGCAGACACTACCTTTTCAAAAACAACATCTACAATCTTTCATAGCAGTAAACTTGTCAATGGCTTTTGAATTTCACGAGGTGGAAGCTGACTGTGACTTTTCAACCATTTTTCCATTTCCAGGCTTATCCTGTTTCTTCCATCAGAACCTTTCAGAGATGGGGAGTTTGTGTTATACTCCCTGTTTGGCTAGTATACTTACCATGTCAGACCATAGCATTCAACGGCAGTTAGCCAGCTCTGTCAGGCCGAATTTTTTCCGTGGCCAATGCAGTCATAAGACAGTCACGTGATGTCACCCCACTTCCGGCCCCGGAAGAAGCCAGTGTCAACTTCCTATAAGTCATTCAGCGAGGCCTGGTGTATGGTGACCCCGAGAACCTTGGCGCCAGAGGGGAAGGTAGGGAGGGAATTAGAGTCTGACATGGTAAGTATACTAGCCAAACAGGGAGTATAACACAAACTCCCCATTTTGGCGTCATATACTTTACCATGTCAGACCATAGCAGAATTTAAAGGAATCGGAGGAGGGCGAGCGCCCTAGTGGTTCTTGGGGTTGACCGATATGGCTGCATTGGCCGCCACAAAGGAAATCCCCTTAGACCCATCAGCTCTGGTCATGCGGATATCCCTCAGGTAAAAATTAATGAAGGGATTTTCCGAACGCCAGTAGGCTGCCTCCAGCAGGTGGCGCACGGGGACAGAGTACTGGAACGCTGTGGAAGTGGCCAGTGCTCTGACCTCGTGGGCCCTGGGTGATAGGACAGGGAGATCCTTGTACGCCTGAGCGTAGGTAGATCTCACCGTCTTGGAGAGCCACCTGGAGATAGTTCCCGCCGAGATATCTCTAGTATTGTTGGGGTTGAGGGAGATAAGGAGTCGTCTCTGGGAGGAGCGCCTGGGGCGTGTGCGTTCCCAGTAGTACCTGAGACACCTGGAGGGGCCAAGGTCCATGTCTCCATCTTTTTCTCCCTTTCCCAAGATGTCAGAACTCCGGAAGGAACTTGAGAGAGACTGAGCCGTCCCTGTGGAAGGCGATATCTGTGGGGTCACCGCTGAGGGCGTGAATCTCACTTCGTCTTCTGGCCGAGGCCAGGGCGAGGAGAAAGGTGGTCTTAAAGGAGAGGAGGTCAAAAGGAATAGAAGCAATGGGTTCAAAAGGGGTTTTTCTGAGGGCATCGAGGACCGTAAAAAGGTCCCAGAGGGGAATGCGCCTAGGGGACTGAGCTTCCCGTAGAGCAACTCCTCTAGACACCTCTCTGAGGAGAAAGTCATTGTCAAAAGAAGGGCCCCCCAGTTGACGAATGGTAGTGCAGATAGCTGATCTGTAGCCCCGAATGGAGCCAGCCGACAGCTTAAGGGAAGAGGATAGGTGGGAGAGGAAATTTCCTATTTGGATGTTGGAGGGGCAGTAATGGGGAACAGAGTTATCTGAGCACCAGGTTATCCATCTCTCCCAACGGTAGTTGTAGAGGGATTCGGTGCTGGCTCTGCGAGATGCCGAGGCGAAGTCCCGTAATCCCTGAGAGGCCCCTGCCCCGGCTAGTGTGTCTAGGACGGACTGGGGTCTCTCCGAGTGGGGGGTAGATGCAGATGTTCGCAGTTGGGCTGGCATAGAAGCCACGCGTGTAGGCGAAGCATCTTGGGATTGGAGTGAGGAAGACCTGACCGGGGTTGTCTCAGCATGTCCCAGCGAGGGCTGAGCCGGAGGGGGGGAACGTGGGTGAGGGACTTGGGGTCCGGGAACCAAGACTGGGTCGGCCACCATGGCGTTACGAGGATCAGCCTGGGTCTTTCCAGCCTTGCCTTCCTGATCACCTTGTGTAGGATGGGGAAGGGGGGAAAGGCATACGCCAGTAGGCCCGTCCCGGGGAGGGATAGTGCGTCGACTGCATCCGCCTGGGGATCTGGAACGGGAGAGACGTACAGGGGCAGGTGATGGTTGAAGCTGGTGGCAAACAGGTCGATCATGGGCACAAACCAATGGTTGCGCGACACCAGCGAAGGAGGGCCTCTGTTCTGAGGGAGAGGCCTATGGAGCGGGCCTCTCCCCCTTTGTTGACATAGCAAGCTACCGACGTATTGTCCGTGAGGAGGAGAACAAGTCGGTGCGCGACCTTGTGCTGGAGTTGGAGAAGGGCTAGCCTGACCGCTTCCAGCTCCCACTCCCCGAGGCGTGACTGTCCTCCACGTGGGCCCCCCAGCCCAAGTTGGAGGCGTCTGTATAAAGTTCCAGTGGTTGGGTTGGGTTGGGAGGGAGATGGGGACCCCGGTGGAGAGAGTGGCTGGAGTGAGCCGCTCCTCCGTCGCCGAAATGAACCAGTGTCCGAGGGGAATGACCTGGTCCCAGCGGTCGGAGGTCTGTGACAAACGTCGGCGGAACTCCCTCTGAAGTTGGCGTTTGGGGACCCGCCGCAGGGGAATGAGGGGAGACAGGGACTCCATCATTCCTAGGAGGGAGGACAGGGTTCTGGCCGAGGTGTGGGTGCCTGTGACAGGCAGGAGATGAGGTCCACTATGCGTGCAGGCCTCTCCGGGGTCTGCCAGACGAACCGTAGGAATCGTCTGTGGGCCGGGTGAATCAGGATCTGAAAAATAGGCGTCCTTCAGGTCTACGGATGTGGCCCAGTCGCGATGATGGATGGAGTCTCGGATCTGGGTGGGGGTCTCCATCTTGAACTTGGTGGGCCTGAGGAACTTGTTGAGGGGCGAAAGATCTAGAATGGGCCTCCATCCTCCCGAGGCTTTTGGGATCACAAAGAGTAGAAGCCGGGGTTTGGGTGGGAAATCTCCGAGATGGCCCCTCTTTTGAGGAGGTCTTGGACTTCCGTGCGAAGAGCTTCTGCTTTGGCGGGGAGGGTTCGTTGGGGGAGGGAGGGGGAGATAGCATGAGGGGGGGACGCTCGTGGGCCCAAGGAAGGCGAAACCCTTCCTGTAGCACCGCCACTATCCAGGGGTGAGGCGTATGCGTCTCCACTGGTGGGCATGCCGGGAGAGGCTGCCCGCCAGGGGGGGCGAGGGTCTGGGCTGGTGGGTGGGGGATAGGGCGAGGGGGGGTGCTACCTGATCTAAGTCCCCCTCGGGCTGTCTCCCTAGTCAGCTCCGGGAGCGTGACTGTTGGCCTAACCGAAAATTTTGCTGATGGGGTTTTGGCTTAGGCCTTGGAGAGAAGATTAGGTCGCTTGGCGGGCCGTGCGGTGCGGGAAGGCGATTGTCTGGGATAGGGTCTGTGCCTGGGGAAGGAACGAAGTGGGGGTCTAGCAGGGCGTGGCGGTGGCCTGGGCGCAAAGGACACAGCCTGCTTGCGTTCCTCAACTGCTTGTGCTATGACGTCAGCCGAGTAGTCGCCAAAGAGCGACTGGACCTGGCCCGGGATGCATCGCAGGGCTGCCTTAAGCGTCGGGGAGAGAGAGGTCCGCGCCAGCACGGCCTCTCTCGCGACCAACAAGCAGTTGAAGTGGCTTCTGGCTGCGCTGTCCGCCGCAGCCGAAAGGTGATGCGAAATCCTGTTAACTAGGTGTCGCATGAAAGGATCGCTGAACAAGCGAGGGTCAGGCTCTTGGTGCGCCTCAGAGCCCGGGTCCCCCGGTACTGGGATGGCACCATCGTCCTCCGGCCATAGAGCCTCCGCTCGCTGAAGGGGCATGTCCAAGTAGGTGTGTCCCGCCGTGGTGTGGAGGATGCCCATCCTGGCTACTCGGACCCATTCCTTTAGGTTCTTAAAGGAGATGGCGCCGGAAGTAGGGGGGGGCAGGTGGGGGATCAACCGACGGTCCGACTGGGAAATGCCCATCTCCCTGGTCACGGGATTGTCCGTAAACAAGGAGGCGACTGAGGGGTTCTTGGGTAGATTGGTCTAGATCTCTGGGCCGGGGGAGAGGGAGAGAAATTCGTCAGCGGGTGCGGCCTCCCTCCTAACGAGGTCTGGTCGCCACCGTTCTATCGTGCGGACATCGTACAATGAGGTGGGGGCTAGCTCCTCGTCATCGTCCGCCTCAGGGAGGTACTGGTCCTGAGAGGGTTCATAGCACCCGTCTTCAGGAGGTAAGTCGAGGGGTGCCTGTAGTGTGTCCCCGGTGGCCCTATAATCGGCGGCCGGGACATCGTCCTGCCGATAGGACAGCGCCCGAGGAGGGAGACCAAGGTCGACCCAGGTAAGTGAGGCCGGGTGCCACATTCGACCATGTAGCTGGTCGTGCTGGGTGTTGGCGTTAAGCCACTGGTCTCTCTCGGGGGCATAGAGCCACCGGTCCCCGGGGAGGTAAACGGGCTGTGGCGGCCCTGGGGAAAAACCATGGTAGGTAGGCCGCACTCAAGGTCTGACCAGCGCGTTGGGCGAATGCGTAGGTCAGACATCCGCCGAGTCGTAGCCACGAGACCCTCTTCTTCTTGTAGGCAGAAAGTCCCCGGGGACCCGGGTAACCTGAATCACTGTTGGGGGGGGGGCTTGAGAGGCCGTGGCCTGTCGTCCCCGTCCAGGTCCGTGCACTGCACCATACACGTCCTTGGAATGGGCCTGGGAGGGCCATAATGGTATGGAGGAGGATGCGGAAGTCGAGCCCCCAACCCGCGAAAGTGCGGATTGGTCAGGATGCGGTCCCGTGTTCCTCCCCCTGGAGGAATATGTCAGGTTACCCTTGGTCCCGCTGGTAGATCCTCCCCCCGGAGGAGCGGGACCGCGGACGTTGCCCAAATGGGGATCCGAAAGGTCGGTTCCCCAACGTCCAATACCCCTAGGGAAGAAGGTGACGTTCGATCGGGGTAGGTCGACCGTCCTTGTGCATGGGCACGGCCGGGCCCATGGCGCGGCGTGCCCGCACGCCCAGGATTATGGACACCACCGAGGTCGTGCGTCGGGGTGACCATAAGGCTGCTTCCGGAGTCGAAGCGCTCCTCGAGCTCAGGTGTTGGCTGCACCTGTGCCCGGTGGGGCCGAGCGCTATGAGTGCACGTATCAATTTGGGGGGAAAAAGAGATACGTGACTCATCAAGGCGAGTGACGGATGGTGATTCCATCCCAGATCCGTCACCCGTGCTGGTCCGCGGCTCGGCAAGGTGCCCCGGGGGCCGAGATTCGCGTGACTCAGCATGATAGTTAGAAGTCTCCGAGCGAGTCCGTAGGCTAGAGGGCAAGCTGGCCGATGGAGAAGGGGTGGGGGAGGGCGAATTCCGTTGGCTAGTCTTTGCTCGGCCGGGCCCCTTGAGGGGAGCCTTGCCATTAGACTTTCTGGGCAGCACCTTGAGGGGAGCTTTGCCCTTAGACTAGCAGGCAGATCAAATGAAAGGCATTTTGAAATGGTGGCCGCTTGCCTATCAGCCTTGGGACGCCGCGGTCGTGCGTCCGTCGGTTTGGTAGACGAGGAAGATCACGCGTCCCTTCCGCGGAGAAGTCGTCTCTGTCTACCCGAACCGTACGTTCATCAGTGCGAACGGATTGCTCCGAGATGGAATCGACCCGCGGGTTCTCCGGGAAATTGAGCGAACTCCGAGCAGTGGAGTGGCTCGACCCGGCGGTGTCCTTCACCATGTTGGGCACAGGTGGATAGAGCAAACCCGGAACACACGACCGCAAAGAGGAGACAAGGTGGCCGATCGAGAAAATCAATTAATCTCGATCGTCCGTGTGGTGTCGTGCAAAGTGCTCGAGAGATCGACTGAAAACTCGAACTACCCGTACACGCCACCGGTCGTGTGACTGGTATGGCTATTAATAGCAATCTCTACACGTGGAGTATCACTGTGTATAGGTGTGATAGTTCTTGGGCACTAAATCTTAATAAGCAGATCAGTGTCACACACCCTTACTCGAACACGTTCTACCTGTGAAGGGTAAAGAGTACAGTGTTTTTTTTTTGTTTTTTTTTCCAGACATCAGAACCTTTCAGAGTTTGTTTTTTTTTGTTTGTTTTTTCCAGACGTTCCTCTTCTGGTCATGCTGACTCAAAAGAAACTTACGCCTTGTCTTTAGGGTCTGGTCTGCGCCTCTGGGATCGGCCTTTACGCAGACGTCGAAAGGATTCTCTCAGTGACTTTTTCAGGGATTTGCGACGAGACATGGCTGTGTCTGAGGTGCCAGACATGTCTGCAGAACACACACATCATGCCATTATACACCAGTGATAATCATTTCATAGAAATCAGACTCATCATGCTAAACTCACTTCTTAATTTTCAGGGGGTCATCAAGATATTCTTTTTTTTTTTTTTTTGATGATCCATTTTCTGTGTCACCTCAGTGGCACTGCACCCATGCCGCTCATTCCTTCCGTGGTGTTCAGTGGTACCTGTTCTGATCCAACATATGCAGGAACTACCCACTAAGCCCCCTACTGATGACAATAACTGCTTAGTCTTGGAGCTGGCATGTATGAGCTCTCCATCTGGAGGGTGCCACCACATCAATCTAACAACAGTCCTCATGAACTTGCCGATACAGGTGACCCTGATAGAGTCAAACCAAGGCCAGCGACTTGGAAAGGGCATCAAAACTGAGGTCACCATGAGAGCAGGGTCACAGAGTTTGAGACTTCATCTTAAACACTGATCGATGAGAATGAGGATGATGAAGATGATGCTACGGATTTCTATTTCAGTCTGAGACTGCATGACAGGACTGTGGTCTACACTTACTTTCAGAACATATTCCGATGTCAACCAGGCCCTAGAGATACAGACACCTGCAGTGTTAGTCAGGATATTTAAGCTACACTCTCAGAGACGCATCCATTTAGTGGAAACTCGACTGTGTGGTTGCAGTCTTCCCAAATGAGCCCATAGCAAACTCAGCTCTGGGTAGGAGCCAGTTGGGGCAGAAAAATCCCACATAGGTCTGATGGGAATCAAACCCAAAACATCCAAGCTGGGAGTCCACAACACTAACTACTTCGCCATGGTGGCTGGTGTCATCAGGATATGCAGGGGGGGGTCACATTTCATAATGGTATAAATTGTACTTAAAACATGAACATGCATGCACACACACACAAACACACTGACTGGCACACACACATAAACAGAGAGTGACTCAGTGAGCTAGACAAACAGAAACAGAAAAGAGAAGAGGAGCAAATGACAATCACATTTCATGAAACACTCCAGATCATGCTAAACATTATTCATTCACTGAATCCTGACTTGTACTCCACTGTTAGTGATATGTTATCAAGTAAAGGGAATAAATGAGAGCACACTCAATCAGGATTTTAACAATAAAACTCTGATATCTGGGATGCTATCTTTGACCATCATTACAGCCTTGTGCATCATAATTTCAAATTCAGATGGCATTTCCAGCAGTGCTGTAATATTCTATTGCTCGACTATATTCAAATCCAAAAGCAATGATTCAGAAGCCTGGTGATGAACAAGAGACAAGCATTGAAAATTCATAGAACCCTTGACAAAACTTTGTACACCAACCATTACTGCACTGTGCAAAACATTTGTCCATCCATGAAACACAGCCATTTGAACCGTCTGAGCCAGTCATGTCACGAAGATCGCTAGACTTTCTTACTTAACGTTATAGTCCTATCAAAGACTCTGTAGGCTGTTTTGAAGACTCTTGCTGGTTTTCACCTGAGAAGAGTTCTCAAGCAGAATTTGTTCATCTCTTCAGAAAGTTCTTAAACAGTGAGGAAAGTTAAGTTTTCATTGATTTTGTTCATGGCAGATCGGACGAAGGTGTCTTTGCATGACACACTGCTCAAGCTGTCGTGCTCATAGATGAAAATTAAGGCGTCTGGGAACATTTTGATAGGTGTCAGTGAAGCACTATCCTGAACTCCAGTACGCACATGGGAATTTCCTGCATCAGAGATGGACAATTGTGCATAAGCACTGTACATTTACTGCAGGTTCAGTCCACACATACAGTGCTGATTAAGCTTTACTTTCAAAGTCACTTAAACAAAGTGCAAGCTGGCGAGGCTCAAAACAGTTTATAAACATGCACTTGTGCTCAACAACACCAACACTTGAACACTCATCCAAGAACTCACCGCCCACATTCAGTGTGCACTTGTAGGTCACTTGTTTCTTCTGAGCATAGTCAAACAAGCCAAAGCCATGGGCTGTGCCTGCCGCCACACTGCACACCCAAACAGCCTGACATCAGTGTAACAGTGACTGGGAATCAAACAACTATTCATTGCCATCCCTCCCTTCTCATCTTTCTCTTAGTTGCAATCACGCTTTCCTTCATCTCACCCACATGCTAGGTTTCAGTCCTGCTTCTGGTGCGAGCAGCTACATCTGGTGAAAGGTGTTTTCTCTGTGAGCCCTTCCCTGATCAGTTTGTACAGTCAAGGAGAGATCTGCTTTTTACAGTTTAAAACCAAACTGACTCCCAGTTTTGAGTTTAGGTGACTGGCAGCTATGCTAATGCTGAGGTCAGTCTGTTATTCAACATTATTTGGCAACATGGTGAGATGGCTGCTCTTCCCAAATGGTTTGTTTAAAACCACGCAGGACTGATCACTGCATGTGTCAGACATAAAAAAAAAATTAAAAAAAACAAAAAAAACTAGCAATCTCTTCTACTTTTCCATGCTGGCTATAGCAATAACTACAGCAATCTTTTCCACTTCAGCTTAGTGGCCAAGGTCAGATTAACCAATAACAATCGCCATAAGCAGTCTTTTCAACTTTAGCAAACATGCAAAGAAAAAGTTGGTAATAACCACTTGCAGTTTCTTCCACTTTGGCATAAAGGCACTAATCTTTCACAATAACAACAGATCTCTTTCAGTTTACCAATAACCACTAGCAATTTCTTTCACTTAAGTATTCCAGTACAAGAAATGATCAGCAATTACCGCTATCAATTTCTTTCACTTAAGTATTCCAGTACATGAAACTTTCAGTGCAACACTGGCCACTTCTTTCACACATTCCCGTACAACAAACATGCAGCAATAACCACTGGCCATTTACTTCACTTAAGCATTCCCGTAAAAGAAACATTCAGCAATAACCATTGGCAATCTCATTCACTTTAAGCATTCCCGTAAAAGAAATGCTCAGCAATAACCATTGGCAATGTCATTCACTTTTGGCTTTCCCATAAAAGAAATATTCAGCAACAACCACTGGCAATCTCTTGGGACCATAAACATCGGACCAGCATTTTCCACTCACAGCTGCCACTCAGAGTGCAAGGCCAGAGCAGTGCACGCCGCAGGTGGATACATCTGCAAGATGCAGGTGGGCTGGTAACCTGCCGCAAAGCGTGTGTCGCCCACCGTGGGGGTCAATGCCTCGTGCCCTTTCCACACGAAGCTGTCGCGGTCGCTGACGATGTTGATGGTGAAGGCCTGCAGTTCTTGTGTGCGCGGCTCACGTTCCATCTGCAGCACCACAACCTGTCCGGCGGTGCCTGCCAACACTAGCGTCTCACTCAGTGCACACAGCCAGATCTTCTGGATCGCCAGACGCGGATCGTCGCTGTAGGGGTCAAAGGTACCCACCTGTCAACATACAGAAATCACCCCATTTACAAAAATTTGAAAAATGTACACAAATATGATTTCTTTTCTAAATTTCTCAGGTCACAGGTCAGTGATACCAAACTGCTTTTAACTGTTTAATCAAAAACACATTGGACAAAGACACATTTCATGCCAAACATTGTGCGGCAACATAGTTCTATTCATAGGAACATTTGTTACGATTGTTATACCAGTCTTAATTGTCATCAAGGTCAAATACGACAATCCATCTAATTCACATATTACTAGGAAGATTGCTTTCTCTTTTCTTTTCCTTCTTTTTAGAGGATTTCTCTGTGAAGCTTTTCTTCAGTACCACTATTCAACACAGAAGCATATGTCTTCATATTCTATTTTTCACTTCCAATACAATTCATAAATATAATCCTATACATAAATTTAACAGTGTATGAGAACGTTTTCTACATCCACACTCATTACATCATGTTAGATACGTATGCTGGTGGAAAAACTGTTTCTTGGTCGAGGTGGATTAATCTATGGGTGTTTTGGTACAGCTCTTGCCATAAACTTAGGCCAAATAAAGCCAACTTGCTACCATTTCACAAAGAGCAGTCAGGCATGTGCTTTTACTTACTTCTTATCTAAGGATACATGACTCTTCTGTTAATTGATATACTTTACAAAGTTCCTTGCTCTAGGCAGTTTCCTTACTGAAATGTTTCTTTCATTGAAAGCTGCAGATAACTTGAATCTAAGTATAGAATTAATTTTACAGTTACAGCAAACAAGTTTAAAATCTGATACACTCACAATGAAACCATAAACAAAAGACAAAGAGAGAGAGAGAGAGACAGAGAAAGAGCGAGAGAGAGAGAGAAACTGACTTTTACCTTCCTTGTGCAAAAACTTCTATTTTTAGTATTATTGTCAATATGGTGTACTAAGTGTACTTATCATACAATGAATATAAAATCTACTAAAAAGTATGACAACGTTGGTTTCTACAGTACACAACAAGTTCCTCTACTCTCCTGTATCATGCCTGTTCCCCTTTCCTGCCCTATGCCTGTGCATTCTGTCAAGATAGCTGACCTTTCTGAAGGGAGGCCACTCGTCTTCCTCGCCATTGGACAATTCAATGGTGTGATCAGGAAAGCCAAAGATGGGAGAGGTGGCCACGCGGTACAGCAGGGACAGACTGGTGCCGGAGGCATCCCAAAACCGAACCGTGCCATCTTCGTGTCTGAAATACACACACAACTTAAGCTGGTTACTGTGTGGGACAAGCTAAAAGGTAATCAAGACTAATGTACAGTTTCAAATTTACTTTCTACATTCTTTTTACAGGCATTAAAAGTACCTTCTAACAGCAAATTTTCAAAATACAATTCTTTCCTATGGTTTGAAGCAAGAGGTGCCATAAGTTCTCCACATGATCTTACTCCTGGTGATCAGTACCAACATAGCAAGACACGCAAGCTGGTGCATGACAGGAGACACAACATCAGGGTTTTGTAGCTCTTACCCTGTGATCAACAGGTCCCTCGACGTGGGGTCCTTGGACAGGCTTTTCCCTCCTGTGATGGGCCATTCCTGTAACAGCAAAGCCCTCAATTCCAATCATCTGTCGCTGTAATAGCATACTAATCAACATACACTTCTCAGGTCACAACCCCAAACCACTACATACTCCTCGCTATCTTCAGGCATGACATAAGACATCCAACAAATCTCTTGCTGGGATTTATTTGTTTTGTTTCCTGCTGAGATTTCTCAGTTTAATCCAACTCAGAAGAGCAGAATGAAAAGGCAAGAGGTGACCGAACTTATACAGGCAAGGTCTCTCATAACTCTTTTAACATCATCCTTGGATTGATGCCAGAAAATTATCACAATGCTATGGAATATAACTGGACAAATAGAAGAAATAGAAAGGATGGGAGAAAAAGGCGATCAAATCAATGCAAAAAATGGTGTGTTTTTTTGTTCCGTTACAGAAAGATTTAGCACAAGCCACAAAATGAAGGAAAAACCACTGTACATAAGTTCTGAAAAAGGCAAAGGCAAAACACAGCAAAAGCCTGGCAGGAATATCTTGTTCACAGAATGCAAGAACTGGATATAGCTTCACACCTGGCCTGGTGGTGTAAGATGTTTTCACAGGTCATTGTTGTACTGAGCTAGCCATGAAAATATGGCTCAAAAGAACCAGCAAACTGACCATGGCTTTCAAAACGTTTGCTTTGGTGCAGAGTATGATGCGAAAATTTCTTTACATAGTGCCAAACACCTTCATATTTTGCTATTCCCAAACCACCTTTCTTCTGCTACTCTGTATGAAATTGCCAATTCCCTCTAACCATGAAGTGAACACAGCAATGATGAAAGACAAGAAAAGAAAAGAACATGTAAGCAAAAGGCATCAGTTTCCATCCTTCAAACTACATGTTCTGTCCACTATATATGTACAACCTACCGACCCACAACACAACAGAGCACATACTGACCCGTTTGGAGAAGCTCTGACTCTGGGCATCCCCAGCATCAATCAGCTTCTGCCAGAGCTGGTCAGGGACGTTGTGGACGTGCTGGGTGCAGGTGATGGCTGAGGAGTGGATGCTGTGCAGGTACGGCAGGCGGAAAGTCGGCCAGCCCTTGGTGGACAGGTCGATCATCACCACCTCCTCCTCCACCAGAACCAGCAGGGTGTGGGGCTCATCCTTGTCTGAAAACACAGATTTCTAGTTTGAATCATTAAAGCCTAGCCAACCATACAGAGCCTGTTGGAGCAACCATCATGCATGTATAGTACACTCATTCCGTACACTTCTATGACTAGCCATTGTCGTCAATCAAGGGTTAATTACATGTTCATGTTTGACCAGAACAAGCCCAAATGAAAGCCAGTAAAGTGTCATTGAAACAGTGCTGTGTCTCCTCTGGTGAGACACATGTTGACCTGACACTAAGACCTCCTTGTGGACCACTTGCATGAGTCTTAGGACACAGTGAGCCAAGGTGTGGCTCTGCACAAGGCTTAGAAGGAACATTCTAAGTTTAAGGGCACAGACAGGCTATGGAATATCAAATGAAAAAAAAAACACAACAAATTCTATTCAATCTCCTTTCTATTTTTGAGTTGCAGCATCTCTTAAATTTGTCTGCCGTCCTGTCTCTCTTTGTCAAACTGTTCTTCTTCCTCACATATACGTCTTGCAGTGTTTGTCTTGGAAAATGAGTGCATGCTTGCGTGTGTGTGTGTGTGTGTGTGTGTGTGTGTGTGCGCACGCGCATACTTTTGCATTCTTTTTGCATACTTTTTTTTCCATTCACTGACTACAGGATTAGTTTAATACAAATATCTCAAACAAACTTATGATGAAACAAGCTTACATAATAAATTGGTGAAAGACAAATAAATCAATAAATACATCATGTAAATCAAGAATAAACTTTTTTGAAAGAACCAGGAAAAATTATGCAAACTGCTTATACACAGGTTCTAACCAAAGTAACCCATAAAAAAAAACCTGGCTTGAAGAACATCACTAATCCTCTAATGCCCACCTGCCCGAGAGTCTGGAGTGTCTGTGTCATCAGCAGTGGACAGGACAATAAAGTCAACAATGCGTGAGGTGAAGTCGAACACCACATGGGTCTCCGGTCCGTGCATGACCGTGATGGTGTGACGATCCCCGTAGCTGGCTCGCGGCATCCCACCAGAGAACACCATGAAGTGATCCCTGGTTGACATCACATGCTGTGTGAATGTCACTGAAGTTAGCCTACACTGACTTAGCTTACTAATTCCATTCCTGACTATTCATGTATTATTTCAGATATGTAATCCTCCTCCTACCCTGTGCCTTGTCCGTTTCTTTTATATTACTTACTTATACAACTCACCCAAGCCCTGTCTCTGTCTCTATATTTACCGTCCACAAAGATGGGTTGACTTTTGTTTCTGAAATGCATCTACAGGCATTCTGACAGAGTCTTATACATAAGTATATATTATTCCAGGAACTGTGCATGGAACAGGCCCTATAAGGCATTTGTGTCTTAACTAAGCCATTGCCAGATTGGAAATTAAAGCGCACCTCGCTTTTCATACCACTCTGACAGTGACATCATTTATTACAAGTGTGTATTCATTAAGGACTTATGTTTAGCTTGTTGCAATACACGCAGCATCCTACTCTGCATTTAATCAACATTTCCTGTTAGCTCCTTACCAGCAAATATAATACCTGAATCCTTAATTACATTTCCTTTTCATGTCAATATTCAATGTCCTTAGACATCGCACATACCTTAACCACTGAATCCTTAATTACATTTCCTTTTCATGTCAATACTCAATGTCCTTAGACATCGCACATACCTTAACCACCGAATCCTTAATTACATTTCCTTTTCATGTCAATACTCAATGTCCTTAGACATCGCACATACCTTAACCACTGAATCCTTAATTACATTTCCTTTTCACGTCAATACTCAATGTCCTTAGACATCGCACATACCTTAACCACTGAATCCTTAATTACATTTCCTTTTCATGTCAATACTCAATGTCCTTAGACATCGCACATACCTTAACCACTGAATCCTTAATTACATTTCCTTTTCATGTCAATATTCAATGTCCTTAGACATCGCACATGTCCTTAGACATCGCACATACCTTAACCACTGAATCCTTAATTACATTTCCTTTTCATGTCAATACTCAATGTCCTTAGACATCGCGCATACCTTAACCACTGAATCCTTAATTACATTTCCTTTTCATGTCAATACTCAATGTCCTTAGACATCGCACATACCTTAACCACTGAATCCTTAATTACATTTCCTTTTCATGTCAATACTCAATGTCCTTAGACATCGCACATACCTTAACCACTGAATCCTTAATTACATTTCCTTTTCATGTCAATACTCAATGTCCTTAGACATCGCACATACCTTAACCACTGAATCCTTAATTACATTTCCTTTTCATGTCAATACTCAATGTCCTTAGACATCGCAAGTACCTTACCCACACCTAGCTGTACCCTATCTCTTCCCACTTGACATGTCATTACACAACATGACAAATGATGTTAGCACAATATTATCAGAGTGATAGGTTTATCTTTCAAATTGTGTACTCCTCTTCAAATATACAAATCAGCATGAACTAGTAAAATTATGGTATCTGTGGATAAAACTTACCTATAACACACAAACCTGAGCTCTCACAAGTGTAAAAAATATGTCGCTGGGTTCTACATAAGAAATATCAAAATCACAAAACAGACTTTCAGTCATTTTGTCCTATTCTATACTCCTTGAAATATCACTTTTGTGGAAGGGGATGGACCTATGTGTGTGTGTGTGTGTGTGGGGGGGGGGGGGGGGGGGGAAGTATAACACCAGATTAACCTAGTATGTTACTTTCTGCACAGCCAAATATTATACAGGCATACTTACTCCTTGGCACTTTTCCACAGAAGTTTGTTGATGGCCTTGCAAGGAAATGGACCTAAAAGTAACACACAAAAAGAAAAAAAAAATGTATACATGTATTTATGTCAGACCTGCCTAAGCCCAAAATTTCCCCCAGTAGGAGAAACCCCTATTTTCAACTTCCTTGTACTAATCAAGGCAAGATTCATGCAAACTGTTATGTTCTTTGAATGTATACAAATACCTATTTCTACAAACTTGTGATGTGTTTGATATTTTGTGAATGTGACAATCAGCATGTTACAAAAATTTTATCATTCGTTTTACAGTAAAAACCAAAGCTGGGAGGAGGAGAAAAAACTGGAAAACTTTACACACACACAACACGTACAAAGCTTGTGATGGGGTTTTAATCAGATGGTGGCTGACCAGATGAATGCAGTGTTCATCAGTCAGTAGTCTCACCACTCTCACTATCTGGAGTATCGAATTTTTGGAATCTGCTTTAGATCAAAGTTCAAGAGTTCCCATATTAACATTTACAGTTGTCAATACCCCCATGCTAGATTGAGATATCTATTGTTTGTGCCAACACAGCACAAAGAAGAAAAAGGCTTGTCCCTTTGTACTTTTTAATATTTCAATCATGAATGTCGACTATCACACTTGGTATTTATCGACATGATGCGCACAAAACTAAAGGGAAACAAGGAAGAAAAGAAACGGGGAGGGGGGGGATTAACACATGCATGTGTGTGTGTGCCTGCATACATGTAACCATGAGTGTGTGAATGTATGCCCTTCTTTGACCAACTGATGTAGGCTATGAACATGCTTAACATAGTGTATCTGTATGTTTCTATGATTCTGGTCTGGAAAAAGAACTGTAATAAAACCAGAAAATAACTTTGCATGGATGTTAAGAGCTTTTCCGTTTTCTTTTTTTTCTTTTTAAAGTATCCAACTGACCGTAGGGAGTCACTGATGATTCTTTCGGCTCAGAAGAATCATTGGCATCCCAGGTGATGTAACTGCCATCAGAATGAGCACTGAAAAACTCCTTGCCGTTGCGGTTCCACACCAGTGATTCCAGTTGCTGACAGACACAAGCACCGCAATCTAAGTACATACGCACATTTTCAAACATATTCCATTTCGTCCAAATAGAATGACATAAAAATACAAATATACTGTATATTTTGGATGACAGGGTGTTTTTGAATATGGGTTACATCCCATATGTGAACATTTTCATATATATTCTGTTTTGTCTTTTTAGTGTGGTATAAGCAGTATATTACAAATATACTTTATTGTTTGGACAAAAGGGCACTTTGGAATATATGGTGCATCCCATGACTTATAAGAACAAAATCATTTTCATCCATCTATAAGGTGCTTCGGAATGTTGTAAGATATTAACTTTGCTGTGCACATGGTAATCTTTCTTATCCCTCTATAAGATGCTTTATAACGTTAAGATATTAACTTTGCTCTGCACACGGTTTCAGCTGTATGCCAGATAGACTAGAACATGGGTATGCAAACATGACCACACCAGAACACTTGAAACATGGTGTGGAATGTTTGCTGGATACATGAGCAAACTTGGTGATCAATGCTTTGAGCTGTGTCAACACACAGAATGCAATTTTAGGTCATGTGTAAAGTCAGCATATATAGTTGGGTATTAAATTGATTATGCCATAAACAGGGTGCAATTAAAAACAAGAAGCCTTGATCAGCAAGATTTTAAAAAAAGAAAAAAAAAATCAACCTGTAGTCTACAAATTACAGCAAATGAAGCAACTCTGCTATTACACGACTGATGTGAAGCTCTGAGTATGCCATTTTTTTCTGTCTTGTTGCCTTCCACTGCCTCTTCCACATTTCCCCATATTATCATGCTGTTTCTTCTGTAACTTATTTCTCCTATTCCCTTGTCTAACTTCAATAATGCTATTTAATGGGATTCCACTCACGTTTTATCTGCTTCTAGCATGCATGACCTATGAATTCATCTTGGTTTTGTTTTTAAAACATTCCCTCACAGCAAGGCCATCCTTACATCCTGATTCAGTGTGAACAAGGCTGAATTACATACTCTGTTTTATGCCAAAAATATGATTGAAGGTAAACAACTTAGTCATTCTGAAAAAAAAGTCTGTCCCACTAAGTAATATGTGGACATCAAATCAAACAGGAAATTCACTACTAAAAGTAGTTTACAATGTTTAATTCCACAAAAACGCACAGCTTGCCAGGGATATGTCTCACAAGCAGAGACCTTCACAACTTACAGAACAGGTGAGTAGGCGCTGCCAAGCTGTTCAAGACCCTGGAGTGAGTCGCATCTTGGTTCTTTAGATAAGCCACCATAGTGGAAATAGTCTGTGCACACCCGTAACAGCAACTTTCGACATTTGAGAACAACTACATAGAGCAGAGAAGACAGCTCTTAACTCGAGGATGTTTATATGCTCTAACACCTCTTGCTGTGACTAAGTACTGCTGTTCTCTAGGAACAGCGGACACAGATGTGCACTCTGGCCTGACTCGCACCACAAAAGTTTGGGTCATGGGTAACAGGACACCCTAACTGGCTGACTGGTCCAAAGCATTGCTCACCATCCGCTAAAGGGGACAGAAACTGAGACGACCCAGAGGGCCAATCTGCGGAAACTAGTCTGCACATCATCAGACGACCCAGAGGGGCAATCTGCGGAAACTAGTCTGCACATCATCAGACGACCCAGAGGGGCAATCTGCGGAAACTAGTCTGCACATCATCAGACAACCCAGGAGGCAATCTGCGGAAACTAGTCTGCACATCATCAGACGACCCAGAGGGGCAATCTGCGGAAACTAGTCTGCACATCATCAGGAGACTGAAAGGAGACGCAGACTTAGACTGCAGAAAGAACTGAGAAAAGGACTGGATCTATTCCATCCTGGCCTCCAAAAGACGAACGAGATTTTGATCTGTAAAGGAATGCATGCATAAATGAAAAAAAAAGGTCTTTGAGACTCAGGACCCGTCTTAAGGTTAACTTGAAAGCCCAGAGAGGGTCTGCCCAAGCATTAAAAGATCCTAGGCACAATGCTACAGTCAGGCAGTGATGGAACATAATTTGCAGGAATTCATCAACCAAAATTCCCCTTTGAGAAGCACAGGAGACGGAAGCTTCTCTGTAAGAAGCAAAAGCGAGCCTGAATTGACATTTGTAAGGATCCATGAGTGCCGAACATCTGAAGTCCTAATTCAACAGCTGAGAGAGACATGTTCTTCCACCACGGAAAAGAAGAAAACTGGGCTATTTTGAGTGTGACGCAATGAAATGGATTAAGGATGACCACTCTTGCTGTCTGACTGGGTATGGAGGTGAGGTTAGCTTCTTGCTCTTCATTTTTTTTTTCCTTTTACGAGTGGGAAGGGGAGGAGGGACCCTGATGATGTGGCAATGGTCATGCCAGGCATGATGAGGCATTTGTTTGGACAGGTAAGTGTGAGAAAAATACTTTAACACATAGCCAATTTTTTTCACCGGTGCAATCTTCAGTTTGTTTCATTAAGGAGACATTACTGCCTGTAAATTAGTCCCCATCTGCTTAGCTACAGAATAAATGCTTAGATCTTAGCTGCCCATCTTCTGAAGGAAGAGTTGTAGAACAAGGTGTAAATGGTGAGGGCAGAGGCAGCAATTTGGCTTTTGCCTGAACGCACTTTTACACCCTTATCACTTCAGCTGACAATGTGGGACTTAAAAAGAAAAGGCACATTTCACAACATGTAACTGCCCAAATTCACGTCTTTGGGGCTTTGTTTCTGCAACACTTTATCAGTCCTATTTAAAAAAATGAACTCACACTTTCCACAACATATAACTGCCAAAAGTCATATCTTCTGCAATACTTTGTCAGCCATATTAAAAACAAAAAAAATTCAAACCCATCAACAAAATTTTGAAATTCTGGATATCTATGCACAATTCAGTATCTAGGGAATGAATTCTAAAACGGGGAAAGTTTAGAAAATATCTTCAGTGCTTGCAGCGTTGCTACATAAATGAACAAGAAAAAGTGCCTGCAGTGCCTGCAGACCTCACTGACCAGACTTGGCAGATGCATGACCTGCGCATTATCCCAAAAAACACTGGTCATGTCTTCAGTTATCAGCACAGAGACAATGAAAACGTTAGTGCTCCTTAACACAACCATTCCATATTACCAGTACAGGTATAAAAAGAATGTGAGAACCTACCTGTGAGGCATTGTAGGTCTGTTCAGTCTTGCTCTCCTTGTTGTCCCATAAAACTATCAGGCCTCGGTTGTATCCTATCAAGAACTGCACACCATTCCACATGCACACACATACGCACACACACAATCACACATGAAACAATTTCAAGGAAAAAAACCATAAATCAGCACAAACTGAAAATCAGTAAAGACTATATATGACAATCAGAAAGCAAGACTACATCCTGTGTTTCAACAAACAAGTGACGCATTAATCAAATATCACTTTAGAATTTAAAAAAATTACTAGAGGAAAAAAAACGAAGACTTGTATTCAAACTCTAAACATACGTGGTCGAACACACACACACACACAGACACATATATACACATACACAAAGATAAAAAGTTTCTTGAGGAAGAAAACGAAGATTTGTTTTCAAATTTCAAACATACTTGAACACACACACACACACACACACACACACACACACACACACACACACACACACACCTACATATAAAGCCTACACACACACACACACACACACACACACACCTACATACAAAGCCTAACACACACACACACACACACACACACACACACACACACACACACACACACTTTCAATCCTGCAGAGCTCTGACCTGATCTGGATTGGTGGGGTGCACAGCTATAGCTTCTACTGCTCCAGGGCTGACCTTGAAGTCATCCGACACACTGCCACATACCACCATCATTCCACACCATCAGCAACAGGATGAAGTGAAAAGAATACATTACATACAGTTCAACGATTTTTCAGTACAATAATTAATATGACACCTAGCCAACAATTCGTATTTTACAAATAATCATTTCATTGGTATTACTTAAAAGCACATGCTTCTGGAATTATCAAATTGTAAAAGGGATGAAAAATGAATTCAGGCTATCGGGGTGAATTGAGGATGATCTGAGGGAGACTATTCCTGTTGGCCTGATGGTTAAAGGAAAGAGACTAGCGAGGCTCCCCACCCCACCCCACCCTCCATTTTCAATCTTTTCACAGGAATCCTGATGCACAGCGCTGTTTCACGCCTACTGGAGATAAAACATTTGTTTGCACAGGAGTTGTTCTCAATATATGTAGTTCCCATTGTTTTACTAAACACATAAGTAGGGATGGATGCTGGTTAATGTCACAAACATGGATGTGCCAATGTCATAGTTGTCTTCTTCCTGTGCAAGTTTTAGTTTCTACGCAGTTGCTCTCTTTTAAATGGAAGCGGTCAATTAAGGACTCTTTACGGGCAGACACAAGGGAAGGGGATGGGAGAGGAGTTTGTGCTTTGGGCTTTTCATGTCATGTTAACTTCTTTTTCCCTTTTCAGATCAGGTTTTTCTGAAAACATGACAGAATCTATTTCAGCTATCATGCAAGAAGGACCAAGGTCCAGAAATGAAAAGATTAGTTTTAACAACTTTTAAAGGAGTCTGACCACAACAATATTTCATACAAGATGTTGGTGTATGAACGTCCTTGTTTGCACCGTCTTGAGTTTGTCCAATAAAAGTAAGAAATGAACATCTGACAGGCATTTTCATAGTTCAGTGTTTACGTCAAGAAAAGTATGCAGTTATACAACAAAGATTGTAAGGCTATAGAGTACACATTTTTAGACTAAAGGCTTTACATGGTAAGAATTATACACACTTTTCCTTTACCATTCCCACCCCTCCCTCTCCCTCTATAAAATCTCACCCACCTCCACCCGTCCATTCTCGCTTTCTGACACATCACCCACTATTAGTTACCAACCTATTTTCCATTATCATTCGTCATTACCATGTCTGCACAAAGTGTACATCATCTCTGAAACCTTTGGACAACCCACTAAACAGAGTCCGACTCACTTCTGCATGACAATGTCCTGATAAATAATCTGGTCCATCAGAGAAAAAGACGCCACATTCAGGACATGGATGTTGCCACCTTCCGTTCCCAGCAATACATTTTGGCTGTCAGCTGTCAGACAGCATGTGGAGATCATTTTCACTTTGCTGCACACATACAATCATGCTTCAAACAAATGCTTCTGTCTCTCACCTTTAAATATTACAAATCTAATTTTCATTCTTTCTCTCATGAACATACGATCACTTAGTACATCAGATCAGAGCAATCAATCTATCGGCAAATTCATTAACCTATGCACTGATGCTGGCATTATGATTCAAATGTTTTCAAGTTCATGTAAACTGCATGTATACCATAACAGTTGCCAATGTCATATCCAAAAATGATTCATGAAGTCCTGCTTAACTTCATTTTTTAATGAGGGATTCCTGTTTCCCCATACTTTTCCCTCCAAGACAACCATATCTAATTTCATTATTTATCTATACCTACAACAGTCTGTTAGCTTTAAAAAACAAAAATTTCTCCTCCAATTTTCTTCTTGTTGTTGTTATTGATGATTTTTTTTTCAGTTAAGTGGCTCTTAATCATGATGACACACTCTCCCAAGCATCCCAAGCACAGCAGCACAAGTTTTACACAGAAAAACACACACAAGAAAATACAGCAAATTAATCTGTGCAATATGGATTTATATAAAATGTTTCTTTGCTAAAAATACAAACAAATCAAGAATTTTCTTTTTTATATGCAAAGAAGAACAAACCTGTTTTCCATGGAGAAGTCTCTTACTTCTTCCAGAACAGAGTTTCCACCACGCAGATTTATCTCCCACAGATGTAGTGTGTTGTCACTGCATAGCGAAATCAAGCGACCCTGCATACAAACCCACAAATAATAAATGTTTGAATAACAAATATTTAAAAGCTGCTAGCAATTTTTTTCAACAAACACTGGGGCTGTTCCCTCCAATTTACATACTAACCATGGCCATTTATATAGGCTAAGTCCCCCTCCCATGGTTGAGTGATACAATTCTACACAGGTGCTTAAACAACCCACTCTCAAGAGCATATATAACAAAAGAGCTTTGTCTTCAGGAAAACAGTATTTTTTTTCTTAACAATGGTAATATTTTACATCATTGTGAGCAATGTTGTTGCCTTACATAACCATTCATTTTCTTGCTTTCCTCCTTAATTAGTAATTATGACTAATGATAACAGACAATCACAACTTATGAACACTGGTACCTATGACAGAAGTGCACGTACACATACCATCAGTTGTGCTGCAAAGGAATGTGCGTCTTTGAAAGACTGCTTTACAAAGGTGCAAAATGACTGGAGCCAAAAACAACCTGGTACCAAAACTGTTCTCACTCCTCATGACTTACCAAGTCATAGCATTCTTTCCTTTCTTTTGATTCACTATCTTTATAATGTCAAAACCAAGCAAAGTAATTTTACAAATTTCAGTTTTCACATCATTACAATTTTCTCACAGTGATTTTTTTATTTCATGTAAAAAGTCATCATCACAATTTTCTTGATGAGAATTAGTTATTTCATCATGAAAACAGTAGTCATGATACTTTAATACTAAAATCACACTGACTATGAGTATGATCTGCTGAGTACTGTGCATTTTTAATGTCTGATATTTGTAACATCTGAAGAACACAGACATGGTTGTCGAAAATGTACTGGTCTGTTTTGTATTGTGTATTAGACAAGCATTACTTTGCATCTTGTTTTCGTGTTTTTATTTCTATCCTGACTTGTTTTCAGAAATTCTCAGTCTATTTCAGTCGACTCCTTCCAGTAACATATACCCTGATCTGAAAGACTAGCACCAAGAGCACTAAGAAAAAAGATTAATGTTAGGCAGAGCACAGTGGATGGATATGAGGGTGGGAAAATGCCTGCCCCACCAGAACTTGAACTGCAGCCATTCCACTTTCAAAAAATAAGTTTACAAGCTAACCAGTAAAAACAGAAAACAAAAATATAGCACACAAAATTTATGGTATAAATCAGGCACAGACATTTGCTTCAGGGTGCTGATATACACAAAAATAAATAGATCAATTCATGTTCAAACAACAGCACTCACCTCTTCAGGCAGGAAGAACAGACTGGTGACGGACACATCTTCCACATGTACTGCTGAAAATTCCACACCTGGAGCACCATGTCTATACACCGTAGGTCAAGGAAGATGATTAAGATCCTCCCCCTACCCCTCCCCACCTATCTCCACCTTCACCTTTGAGTCTGTAACATGTATTCATGATAATTTTTCTTTTAAAATGTGCTACTGACTCAGGTACAGCTTGCATTTGTGTGAAAACAAAAACACAAAAAAAATATAGTATATGATGTGATAAGGTAAGCATAATGTGAGGCTCTCCTGATAGTACTTGAGCTTGCATGTGTTATCAAATCAATTATTATTAAATTTCATGTAATAACACAGTCCTAGCCTGCTGAAGACACCACATTTGGGTTTTCAGACTAATCAACCAATGAAAAAGAAATTATCTATCCAAGTTGTATCCTTGGTTTGTTTTGTTTTGTTTTGTTTTTAACTGGAATCAAATCATTCTTATACAATAATCATCAATCAATAACAAAAGACTGAAGAAAACTACTAAGCTTGAATCAAAAGGGCAAAAAACAAAAACAAAAATTTAAACAACCTTTAAAATCACAAATGCACACACACTTAATGCCCCACAAAAGGGTTACTCAGCTTTCAATTTATGGATCTGATTATTAACTTGACTTTCATTCATGGAAAGAAGCCATATTCAATCACAATTTTAAGGCTAGAACCCTTCATTTAAGTAGAACAACTTTTTTTCATACTTCCTACAGTACAAGTTGATTTTTTTTCCAGGACTACCTGTGAAACAGTGATTTCTTATTTCATAAGTCAGCTATTCAGAAAGTCTCGATCATTTCAAAAATAAGTCTGCCCAAAAAAAAAAACAAAAAAAAGATAGGATCCATGAGAAATAAAACCTGGCTCTCTGAAAAAAGTGGTTTATGTCATCAAAGATCCCACATGTTCGATTTGATAACAATTTGTGAATCCACTTTGTATGTTACGCATATTACACACACGTGCGTGCTCACACACACACACACACACACACACACAAACACAAATCATACAACTAAATATGCACAAGTGATCACACACACCATACCTTATTCTGGATGTACAAACAACAACAAAACAACAAAAATCATACAGGAAACTCACTATTATATCACATGCACTATAAATAATTTCAAAACATCAACAATATTATTCTTTGGGGAAACTAAATGCATTCTTTGCTGAATTAACAGTTAAAGCAAATCAACACAAAACAACAACAAAACCTTACCATTAACAAAATCAAATCTGCTGTAAAAAAAAAAAATTAAGAACACTAATTAAGGATACACTCTAACCAAGCCAGACTTGGTCCCAATGGCCATGAGTTTGAGTTTGGGGTCATAGGCCAGGGCACTGGGCTTGCTCGGAAAGCCATGGTCTGCACACTGGAAAAAAAAGGTATCCAAGAAAATGAAAGAAAAGAAAAGATAAAAGAACAGAATAAGTATCATAAGAGTTTCCAGAACAAAAAGGCAGAAAAACAGTTGGCGATATTACAGAAAGGCAAGAAAGAAGACAGATTCAAAGAGAGTGATACAAGAGGAAGTCAAAAGCACAGAACTTCCCCAAAGCAAGAGAGCTATGTGCATCGATAAAGCCCCTGGCATCCCCATATGGACAAAGTGTAAAACTGAAATACTGCTTTCAATATAGTTACAATAATATCAATTAACGTCATTTTTCCTTCATTTTCTTTTACTTCCAGACTAGTCCTTTTCATCAAATATCTAAAACAAATTTCAATACATCATTTAATACAAAATTAAAATCCCAACAAACAACAATTTAGCAAATCTATGTCTTTTCTTAAAAATTCTATTAAGTGTGATCTTGAAAGATGTTTACAAAATGGGCACTTGTCATACAAAAAAACTCTGTGTGTGTGTGTGTGTGTGTGTGTGTGTGTGTGTGTGTGTGTGTGTGTGTGTGTGTGTGTAAAAGAGTCATTATGTGTATGTATATACAGTGTGTATGTAAACAATAAAAATTCATTATTTTATTCATAGCCATTTCAAGTTCTGCATCAAATCATATCATCCTATGAGGTGATATGTCTCACAGAAAGGAGTGGCTGAACAAGTGTAGATGTCAATCGGGAATCACTCCATTATTCATCACCAGAACTGTTACATCCTCACTGAGTCACTGCATACACTATGAGTCAATTACAATGAATTGTGCTACACCATGTATACCCTCTCTCTCTCTCTCACACACACACACACAAGCACATCCACACTACGTACAGTGCCACATACCCACACATGCTATGTACAGTACCATTAACTGACAATATAACATGACACACATGAAGATTAACACTCACTCACTCACACGCATGTGTGTACGCGCGCACACACACACACACACACACACACAAACTTTCTCTCTCATGGATACAAACAGTCACTGTTCAAGTGAGTGAGTGAGTATGAGTGAGTGGACAGTGATTGAGTGAGTGAGTGAGTGAGTGAGTGAGTGAGTGAGTGTGTGTGTGTGTGTGTGTGTGTGTGTGTGTGTGTGTGTGTGTGTGTTTGTGTTTGTGTGTGTGTGTGTGTGCTTATGCATGAATTCTAAACACAATCCACTGTGATTTGACATTTGTTCATACACAATGAAACTTCAAACACACACACACACACACACACACACACAGAGTAACACATGCACGCACACATGTACACAAACATACATGTACACATAAACACACAACACACATTCTATATTTACACTCCCTTAAACAACCTGTGGCTATGCAAGTGTAAGTACTATGCGAGTGTGAATGTGTATGAGAGAGAGAGAGAGAGAGAGAGAGAGAGAGAGAGAGAGAGAGAGATGAGAGGAAGAGAGAGACTCAAAGAGCGTGAACTGAAAAGAGAGAGAGAGACATAAAGAGACACAGAGAGAGAGACTCAGAGAGAGAGATGGGGGGGGGGGGGGGGGCTTTTTTTTCCCCTGAGAACTGGTTAAAAATGATCACTGCCAAGCCGACCCAACAGAGCTATCTCCAGAGTTCTCACCACCATGTGAAAAAAAGTTCTGTCCAAAGAAACATCAAATGACAACTGTACCAAATGAACTTCAAATGTATAATAACTTCACTGTTAACATTCTTCAGGTGGATAAAACTTGGATGCCAGCCCTTCTATTAACATTTTCACTTGCAGTTTAAAATTTATGAGTAAAAAAACAGTAAACAACAACAAAAAAACATCACAATGACAAAAAGAAAAAGAAAAAAAAGAAAAAATGGTATATTAGCAGACAGACAGAATATACAGCTGGTGCTAATTCCAGTTGTTAAACTCTCACTACTTTGTCTTGAGATTACAACCAAAAAACAAAGCTGGCATATGATACCTCATAAGAAGAAAACAAAGAGTAATTTCCCTCGATCAGTGGAACAAAAATACATGAGCATCAAACAACAGAAAAACCGCAGCCAACAGCTAACGAACTGATGTTTATAAGCAAAATGAGGCCAAGTGAAAGAATGTAACAGAAAGGAGGATATTAATATTCCCAAATGCTGAAAATAGAAAAGCCTCAGCATTCCCACCAGAACCACTACCAGTGGGTGTGTCACCATCTGATTAATTAAGTATTGTCCTGTTCTTGTTACTGTGTGCACACAGAACTGCAAGCTGCAGGATGCACATCACTAAATTCGTAAATGTGTAATGTAGCACTTTTGAGTTGCTCATTTGGTATACAGATCTAGTACCGGAGTACTGCCAGCAAGCTAATTCTTTTATGTTTTCACTGATCTCAGTACCTGTATCTCCATATCAATGTTGAAAATGGCACTTTTGTCCCTGACCAGTGATGCTGAGTGAATAACATCCACAGAGAGAAGTTTACCATGAAACTCGTTCCACAAATCATAATCCCAGTCTTACCGCTATAAGCGGCAATCTAAGTGAAATATATTTGTAACCATACTTTACATAGTTTGACGTCACAAAAAAATATATAAATGAATATATTGAGGGAAAATACATTCAAAATTTCCTTTTAAATTTTGATTAAGAACAATCAAAAGCATGAATCCACCCTGGCCGGTATGAGGAAATGCCAGAATACCGTATTCCATACGCTGACGCGCAGGTGAGACATTCGATTCTGTTCCACCATTCCTGCAGATTCTGCTCATGAGTCATTATTTTTTTGTCATCCATTCAAAATGGCTGCGCCCATTCGCAACATAGCAAACTAACAATACAGTATGATCATCATTTTGCTTACCTTTTTAAAATCGAACAGTTCCTTTATCAGTTTCTCTCGGTCTTCACCCTCCTTGGGCGGATGTTTCTTGAAGAACTTGAACATGTTTCTGCTGCGAAAAATTCGGTCCTGCAAGTAGCAGATTGAGATCTGTCAACTGAACTGAAACACAAATGTCTCTCGCACACTTTGTCACAATATTCTACTCCCAATATACGTTAGAACTAACGACTGAAATGAGTGTTTGGTAATGTCACGCAAGAAGGCACTCAATCGAAGCCGATAGTTCCAAATGGCAACACGACAAAACGTGTCATACGCCGGGTTACAGAGTTCAAACCCGCGCCAGTGTCTATCACACACACAGACAGCACGCAGACAAATTCAGTTTCGATCATGAGAATATCCGTCCGCATATCTGAGACAGTTTGTAAACTATGGAAAGACAGGTCTTATAATTGAAACAAATGCATGAAAGCTTATAAATGCAAACAGCAATTTAGTAAAGTAACATATATAAATGACCAGTTCGTATCTTTAGCCGAAAAGCTATGGGACTATTTTGTCTGTGCGGCGGAATTGACCTTGAATTTTGACAGGTGATTAGCCTACATGAATGTCTCGCCGGGACAAGCAGCTGGTCATTTCCTGAGACTGAATCATCACGACAACGCTGTGCACACTGATCGCTCTGCAGGAAACAATCGTGTTATGGAATACTATACGCTAGTTAACGTTCACTTGCCGTTGGTTTTCAATATAAGTTTGTACATGCCTATCAGTGTAGCTCATCTAGTTATCTTTTATTTACAGTCAAGAAGCAATCGTTTTAAAATTGTGCTATGATCGCTTGTACTGTCATTGTTTTAATAATTAAAACAAAACAGACTAGATAAGATAAATGTTACTTACAGCCCAGCCGACCGCGAAGGGCCATATTAGGGCTACCGCTGTGTTTAAAGTAATCCAATTGCACATCGGTTTGGAGGTGAAATCCCGAGTTTTGCCTCAATAGAATCTTCACCTGTCCCGTACCCAAACTTTGTTACACTTCGTATTCAGTGTGTTCGTAATAGAAATGAATAAGACATCAAAATACTTATAGTCAACACTCGTGTTGCTGAGCTTTCGATGTTCGCGTAGGCGTGCTGCGCTCATTTAATGGTGGTGGTATTTCATAGCCGTGTCTTCGTGGCTGTTCGTCTTTCTAGCGAGTCTTCAGCCTACAGCTTTTTTTTTTTTTTTTTTATCCATTTTTCTGTCCGGTGTCTTGCTGTGACATCCCGATTCGGAACGCCTAACTGGGCCTGTACTCTTACTGGAATATCTCCGAGTGCCATATTAACTAAAATGTAACGTGTCAGATCTAATCACTATATAATTCAGCAGTGATCACTTCGAAATTAATTGATAAATGGATGCACTTTTGTGCTCTCGCGTGCATTCACCGAGGCCGGATCAATGAGTTAAGGGGAAGGGGGGGGGGGGGGGGAGGTCCTCTGGCAGAGAGGGGCCGGAGTGGGGGCTGCCAACTCCGCCGGAATACGTGCACTCCACCCCCTCCCCCTCCAGTCCAGCCCTGATCTCCCACCCACCCACCCCCACCTTTCTCTCTCTCTCTCACTCTCCAAAAAGGTTAAGAACTTTTTGCATGCAAGCAAAATATTTACCATTCTTATATTTAGCATATTAATGACGATGCCTCAACACTTTGGGAATCTATCAGGATCAGGATCAGGGGCGTTGTATTAAAACAACTTAGCATATTCAGGCTTTTTACGCCCCATCTTTTTTTTATGGTGTCTGTTGGTCCAATCGTTGACTAGCCCAGTCTTCTTTACCCATCAAAGTCATATTGTATTTCAGTTATTGAATCATGTTTATCTATGAGGTTCTAAAATACATTTATACTAGGTGCATGTTTGATGTTAGTTTTAATTTATTCCAACAATTAGTTACTCTGTTAGTAAATGTAAATTTTCTCAAATTCTAGAATATTGTTTGAAAATCTTATCTTCGCTGTTTCTTGTAGTATTGATCTGTGGAGTACAAAAAAGCATGCTTTGTCAGTTGCTACGAGCAATAATTTATTGAAACAGCTGATAAGCATTCACAAAAGAGCTATCGCCGTAACAATAGGTAAAAATCCTTACTTGGCATACTCGGATCGGATTATAAGCAGGCAGGCGTCGTCCCACTTAGAGCCAAACTTCTGTACAATTAAAGAGTCCTTACGCATAAGACACTCGCCTCACGGACATGCTCCATTTTCTTAAACGATTTAAGTTTACTTTTAAAAACAACCGACATTCGCTTAAAGTAAACCTCCCCTTCGCTATGATTAATTTGTTTCAGAAAATGAAATAAAAATCTAGTCTGGTTTATTCCGGGGGTTGGGTGCGGAATCATATCTCCAAAGAACTGAGTCAAACTTTGAAAATTCAGTGATGAAATTCTCAAATTGATTTGACTCACTCCAAATTCAGATCTAGTTTCATAGGTATCTGATCAATGTTTCAACTTAGACTCCACTTTACCCCCCAAAGTGCATTGATCACTTTACATCAGGAACGCGTCTTTCACTGTGTTCCGTCTTTGCGGGCGCGCGATTAGGCATAGGCCTATCCATTTCTGTTTTACATGCCTCTGTCTCTCTGTCCAAGTGACTGTCAGACGCTCGCTCTCTCTCTCTCTCTCTCTCTCTCTCTCTCTCTCTCTCTCTCTCTCTCTCTCTCTCTCTCTCATATTCCACACACACACACACACACACACACACACACACATATTATATATATATATATATATGAACAAGAACATTATCCACAATTTCGATCGATGAGGATTAAGTTTTCATGTTTGACAGACCAATATCTAAAGAAATTAAGAAGCGGTAAATCTGCTGGACCAGACAGTATGATTGGTGAGTTTTTCAAGAACTCTGGAGAATATATTTCGATTTTGTCTGTAAGACTGTTCAGTTTTCTGTTTGATTCTGGAATTCATCCCGATACCTAAAAGGAATCTGTAAATCTGCGTTACTTAAAAAAAAAAAAAAAAAAAAAAGGGGGGGGGGGTTATAATTCGAGTGAAAAAAATATAGACGCATTTCTTAAGTTACATTTGTTTAAACTACACAATTCTATTATCAACAATAGACTGTGCGAACTTCAATGGGTACGTCATAATGCTATAACTGGTGAACATTAAGCTGGTTTAAACAAGAAAGCTAGGCAACGACTGACCTTAAATTTAGGCCTACCCTTTCAGCTACAGAAACAGTTTGTGAATAATCAGAAGTTTCATGTTGCTTTTCTCGATTTTGAAAAAGGTTTTCGATTCTGGTTGTTGTTGTTGTTTTTAACTTTTATGGTTTGTTTCGATGAAAATGATATTAAAGGTAAACTACTGTTGTGTAAGAAATATGTAGGCCTAGTATGTATAGAACAGTGAAAATTAGGACAGGGGCGAAACTAAATCGTCTGATATTTTTTTAAATGTTGGGTCCGTTCCTATCCCATAAAAAAAAAAAACCCACATTAAAACTACGTCCATACTCGATCCAGAGATGACAGAAAAGAAAAAAAAAAAAAAAAAGCCAACACATCCACATCAACATATACGTCAGGTTAGACGATTATGCTCGCGCACGGTGCCTGTTTGATATATGCCGCCGCATACGGATATTACACGCACGTGGGGACGCCTATGCCTCGCGATCAAGAGCTCTTGGAAACAGTACACGCACAAGCCTTCTTATGCATGTTACTGGTGGCCTGGTTTGAAACGGTTTTTGTTACAATACACACCATCGTAACAAGCCTGCCCGGCCATTAAACGCCGTTTGAACAGTTTTTCCCGTTTTGTGACTGTCGACATATATCTTGACGATCGAATTAACGCTTCATGATATCCTAAGTAGTGACCCAAAGCAACAGTGAAGTACTGTGGAGTCCGTTCAAACGCAAGCTTGAATGAAAATTGTGTCCATAGGAAGACGCGCAATCCCCGATGCCTGCGCGCTTACACCATCCCCCTCCCCCTCCCCGGCGTCCACCAGTCACTGCACATTGCCTCCCCTCTCGAAGGCTGGTCATGTGATTTTACTCGGTTGGTAAACGACTGTTTCTCTGGCATTTCTGAGGACATCAAAATGTTATTACGGATAGACACTGGTCCTGTACAAACTTATAAGATTTGATGAAACCATTGAATAATGTTTGCACGCGCACACACACACACACACACACACACACACACACACACACACACACACACACCATTGTACTCACACACAAACACACACACACGCGCGCGCGCGCATGCTCGAACACACACACGCATGCGCGCACACACACACACACACACACACACACACACACACACACACACAGGCACAACAGAAAAAAACGAAGAAAAGAGAGAACAGAACATGACCAAAAATCAACACCCTGTCCTGCAGACAACGCCAGTGTGCAGAACAAAATAATCTCCTAAAATAAAAAAAATATATATATATATATATATAAACATTCCAGTCTGGAAACAGACCACCTTGTGCACGTGTCCGCCTCCTCTTTCGCCTGGAGAACGTAAATGTCACCGTCTATTCCAACAGATGTGCAGTAGGTCTAGAAACGAATCCATGCAGATGTAGGTTCCTAATCTTTATTCGTTGGGAAGGGGGTGGGCCGGGGTGTTGTTTGTGTAGTTGACCTTCTCCTTCACGTCCAGTTGTAGGCCTACTCGTGTCTACGCACGAGCACTGGTAGGCGCGCACGTGAATTTCAGATTCCGGATCAGTGCGCGTTTCAGATCCTATGTCTCCCATGTCGATTTCAAACGGACATTGAACAATGTTGTCCTTCAGAGCCTTAATATAATTAGATGTTAATGTCAACATTACCCATCTCTCTCTCTCTCCTCTCTCTCTCTCTCTCTCTCTCTCATCACACACACACACACACACACACACACACACACACACACGTACACGCAGGCGCGCGCACACTCACACACACAAACACACACACACACACGCACGCACACACGTGCCTACTGTGCGTGCATGTGTGTACTCGTGTCAGTCGCGCGCGTGTGTGTGTGTGTGTGTGTGTGTCCATTAGACAGAGTGTGTGTGTGTCCTGCAACGCTATGCATATCAATGTGGACATGCCCCTATCATCCTCTTTCCCACCTCGATCTCTCTGTAACTCGCACACAAGAGAAATGGCCCTCCAACTTCTCCACACACACACACACACACACACACACACACACACACACACACACACACACACCACACCGGCTCATACACAAACGACGAAGTTCCACATGACAACGGACACAAGCGTGTCCTACTACTGATGTACACGCTGTGGCCTTCATTATCCCTGACAGGCCACGAATGTTATGCCAGGAATGCATGTTTCGCCAGTCTTCCACTGTCTCAGCTGACCATACAAAATGACCCCAGCTTTCTTTTCCCTACTTGATCAGCTGTATAAAGCCGTGTCATGAAGACTTCCACCGTCAGAGAGTTCGCACAAGCTCGCAGCAAATCGCGTAGACTGTCACATTCCTGTTTGCCCTACATTAACATAAAAGACAGACAGGTAACGGGCAAACTTACCTGTCTGCCGTATCACCTGAGATGACCGGAGCTTAAGCCTTGATTAACCAACTAACTAACGACACAAACCGAATGTTTTGTTTGTAGGGACTTGGAACAATCCGTTATTCAAAGCTTCCATCTGATACATCTTAAAACTCGCCATTCACCAAGATCTATCTATCACATATAGCCTACATTCAAACCGCGGCACACTGGATACTGGCACAGACGGATAATTTATAGGCGAACGCATGCATCAATACATTTCGCGCACGGATTCATACGACTGTCTCTCTCCGTCTCAGTGTCTCTGTCTCAGTGTCTGTCTGTCTGTCTCTTCTCTCTCTCTCTCTCTCCTCTCTCTCTCTCTCTCTCTCTCTCTCTCTCTCTCTCTCACGCACGCACGCGCGCGCACACACACACACACGCGCGCACGCGCGTGCGCGCGCGTACAGACGTATACACGGTGATTGATTTTTAAGTAAAATAAATTGAACAAAAACAAACAAAACCCCCCAGCAGTAATTGTCAACAGGTTAGTAGTATTCAGGATGAATACAATTTCCTTCTTTCCCCCTTCCCCACCCTCCCATCTTCTTTCCCCCCCCCCCCCCCCCCCCCCCCCCCCCCCCCCCCGTCCACGTTAGTCCTCCTTATATCTCCCCCATTTATTCAGTGTACATTCATTTCGGAAAGTTTCCTTTCGCCCCCCTTCCCCCCCCCCCCCCCCCCCCCCCCCCCCCCCCAGCTCTTCATGTAGTTCTTCTGTCCGTCAAGCTGAATGCTGAAGCCGATTCGTTGAAATATAATGGCATTGCGGTAATGTTCCCTTGTCACGTTAGTTTCTCTCTCTCTCTCTCTCTTCTCTCATCTCTCTCTCTCTCTCTCTCTCTCTCTCACTCTCTCTCCCGTACTGTTTTCGGTATTCGACGTTATGAACTGTTTGTATGGGAAGGAGGTACGAAATGAAATCTTGCCCCGTCCGATGTCGGATGATGTGACACTATATGAAGTCTTTAAACTCTATAATGTTCCTTTGGCATGTTAGGTGCCTCTGTCTAGGCGGGTTTGTTTTTTTTTCTCTCTCCCCCCCCCCCCCCCCCCCCCCCCCAAACAAAGCTGATATTTGCAGGCTTGTTTTGCGGGACGATGAGGAGTGGGTGGTGTATGTGGTACAAAAAAAAAAGAAGAAAAAATCCATCTTTACTGGTTAATTGCAGCGGAGAGTCAGATCAGAGACACGGACCTAGCTACTGCAGGCTCAACACAGTATACACATCCCAGACAACCCAGGCACACACGCAAGGAGGGGACTAAACGGGGTTTTGTTGTTTTTACCTTCATACTTAGCTGCGGCTGCGTGGCCTGGTCCGCCATACTGTCTTAGCTGTCCTGTGCAGCGATGAATGCTGGTGCAGAAATGATCACAACACTGACCATACACGACGTGTTACAAAGCTTTCAGCTGGCCTCGGTTTCTTCTCCGGGCGTCAATTGTTCACGACTAGAAAGAAAAACGCTCAAGATGTAGGCCTACTGAACTGACGACCTTTTGAACCAGAACACTCACACATCACGGAAAGCCGACACTGCAGGATGATAGGCCGTGTAGCCCAGTCAGTCACGACTAAGGTTAAAAGAAGCTTTCTCTCTCCGCCGCCGTGCCCCGCCCCCCATGCCCCCTTTCCCCATCTACCTCCCCGCCCTACCTCACCTTCCCTCGACTGTTTTTCCTCTCCCTCACTACCACCGCCTCCCCCCCCCCCCCCCCCCCCCCCCCCCCCCACCTCCACACACACACACACACAACACACACTGCACCACCAGACTCTTGTTTCAACGACACGCCCCATACGTGTTCACACTTTAATCTGGTGTGTGTGAGAGAGAGAGAGAGAGAGCATGCATGCATGTGTATGTATGTGTGCGTCGGCATGGGCGCGCGCGCGTGTTTGTGTGAGTGCGCGCGCGCGCGTGTGTATGTGTGTGTGTTCGTGCGTCAGCACACATGCGTGTGTAGGCCTATGTATGTCTGTGTGCGTCAGCGTGTGTGTGTCTCATGTTAGTGTGCGTGCGCACGCATGTTTCAGACAGAAAGTGAGTACACTTCAATTCTTCGATGTAATAAACCTCGTTTGAAATAATCGCCGTGTCGGTCACATGAACAGACGAGAGACAGAAGAAGTAGCCAGCAGGCAATGAAAAAAGTGACTCAGAATAGGAACAAACTTAACACAGTTCACCCACGTCCTACCCATAAATTAACAGCCATTTACTTAGTGCAGTGACACACACAGATCGACATGTTCCACCAGAGAGAGAGAGAGAGAGCGAAAGATAGAGAAAGGGAGATAATTAGGAACTCGGAATACAATGGCTAATGCATCAATGGAAAATTCAAAAGCCTGAACAGGGAGGCTATGATTCACTATTTTGTTTGTGTGTTTGTTTTGGTTCACATTTATTTTTAATCGGCGAATCGGGTACCTTGACACAGGCTACATGAATTAATGCGACAGAGATTGGGGAGGGGGGAAGGGAAGGACAAAGTTTGACTAACAACTAAGTAGGCCTACCATTCCCTCACGGTTTAAAATCCTCATCTTCGATACAAAGAAAGAAAGTCATCCCTTATAATCTACTAACATTCATTTTTAATGTACAACACGTCTTAACAAACTGCAATTATTAACATCGGTTCTGATCAGAAATCGGCGCCGTCTCCAAAAATGGCCCTTTTGCCACCTGTACGATCAGTGTGTCTTCACAAATTCGATGGCACTAATATTCAAGTCTTCTTCTTCTTTAGTCCTCTTCGTTCCGATCGGAACACAGGGCCCGCACTGCAGATCTCCATCTCGCTCTGTCTTGGGCTGTTCTCTTGGCTTCACCCCAGGTCATGTTGGTGAACTTGAGTTCTGCCTGTAGAGTTCTTCTCCAGGTGGTGACTGGTCCGTCCCCTCTTCCGCTTCCCTGTGGGTTCCAGTCCAAGGCGTGGCGTGGGATGTGGGCCTGTCCTCTACGCAGGGTGTGTCCAACACAACCCCACTTCCTCATCTTCAAGTTATTAACATTAATTAGACGAATGTTGATAAGCAAAATCTGCCACAAAAGCTACTGAACCGTTTTCTTCAGACAGGGGGATCACCTTCTACACCCCCTTCCTTCTTGCCCTCCTCCATCCACTCTAAGCGAGAGAAGCTGATTGAGAATCTGTATTCTCAACACTAAACAGATACAGAGAGTAGATGTTGTTTTCATTATGTCTGGCGGTTGCCCTCCAAA
>CM065715.1:49513153-49563153 GCA_033310375.1 Conus canariensis | reverse complement strand
GGGTGGAATACGAAGTTTTAGAGGGAAGGGACATGCAATTGTTTCACCATGGGGAAAGTTACCTCCCGTATTTTAATGAGCACGAGCATTCTTTTCGCATGCACGAGAGTATGTGTGGATTTGCAAAAGCTGAAGTAAATCGTGTGTGTGTGTGTGTGTGTGTGTGTGTGTGTGTGTGGGAGAGAGAGAGAGAGAGAGAGAGAGAGAGAGAGAGAGAGAGAGAGAGAGAGGGAAATAAGTACATGCCCATAACTCCAAACGAACTTAACCAAATCTGTTCTCTGTGTGCTCCTTGTTGGCATTTCTGCTAAGTGATTTGGTGTCTTAAGCAGCATTCGTTTGGAGTTATGGGCAAGTGATTACCTCATCATGGGAGCAAGAGTTACCCTACTTGTTCGTTATTTACTGCTTCATGTTCCCTGCCTCGTTGAAGCTACCTGTATTTGTTATTGTACGTCCCTGTCGTTGACAATATTCAACATAATTAAAAAAGAAAGGCTGTGCCTGTCTCGAACAAATGTTCATTTGTGTTTACTCATGTCTCTAGTTGTTCTTGATGTGTACGTGTTATCAGGTATAGGGAATTACGGGCAAGCGTGGAAAACTTATGTTCTTGACGATACCTCCTTGTGTGTTTCGTATGCGCTATGCTGGCATTTCTGCCGGGCGTTTCGGTGTCGTAGGCAGCATTCCACTGGAGTTAAAGGCGTGTAACTATTTCATCATGGGAGCGAGAATTACCCTAGCTGTTTGTTGTAAAACTGGAAAGGTGAACAGTGGTGTTTGAGGGAAGATGAGCTGGGGAGGCCTTTGAGGTGAGGACACTAAACACGAGAATGAGTTGGAGGTGGGACACTCTCTCCTGACTGAAAGACTCAAGAGGTGAGGGATCGATCCTATTTGATAAACCTGAACATGAAGCTTCTGCCTTAGAACGATGGGACTGCAAAAGCAGATGGCGCTGCAGCCGTTAACACGAATTTTAGCCACATACGGGCAAGATGACCAGATGACATTTATTACCGTCTATGTATTAGCATCTTGTTGGGCTGGCCTGCATCGATGAACTTGTTCCGGCTTGTCGGTTCAAAGTCGTTTCAATAACAACTAAGCGACAATTACGAACAGAAGATCATATTATTACACACCACTAACTACTACCACTGATGATGACGATGATGATACAATATAGTTAGAGAGAGAGAGAGAGAGAGAGAGAGAGAGAGAGAGAGAGAGAGAGAGATGATGATGATGATGATGATGACGACGACGACGAAACGACACGGGCCAGCGTCCTCGGATTACTCCCACCGACGAAGGCCTTTACCTGCACCGAGTTATTTCCCCGGATGTTACTGGTCATGGTGGCATGTAAGAGAAAGGGTGATGGGGATGATAGAGGGGTAGGGGGAAAGAAAAGAGGGCAGGGGTGGAGGTGGAGTGGGGAAAGGTAGATGATGAAAGGAGGGGGTGTGGGGATTCACAAAGTGGGAAGTGAGCGTCTTTGCAAAGGGCAGGTAGTGCGTGTGTGTGTGTGCGGGGAGAGGGTGAGGGGAGGGGGGGGGGGGGGGGAGATGCGGTACCTAAGTTGTCAGCCTGGTCAGTGAGCGGTCAGCTATGTCGCGAGTCTCTTTGATGTTATATCTTCCTTTTCTATGCCTCCGATCGTTCCATGAGGCCAAGGTCGGCTTGATGCACCAAATCACACGACAAGCTACTACATGGGTTTATGGTTCATTCTTTATGTGCTCAGCCATTCTAGTATCCTTTCAGCGTCTGTGATCGCCTGACTTCTTCTCTTTCCTCCTTCATTTTCTTCTATATTTTACACACACACACACACGCGCGCACACACACCCCAAATGTCTCGGTTGTCTCTTTTAGCCTGCTCCTGTTTCAAGCGTCTTACGCCGAGCGGTTTTGTGGCTTAGTTTTCTTTCACCCATCTTTTAGCGACCTCAGACAACTGACCTTTTAGCATCGGTGGAGTGGTTTTTAACCCGAATTTTTTAAATGTTTGTTTGTACGTATGTACTCTCTCTCTCTCTGTCTCTCTCTCTCTCTCACACACACACACACACACTGAAAAAGATAGGTTTTAAGTGCAGCCTTGAAGGATGACAGAGACCTCGCATGGTGGACAGAAAAATGGAGTCTTAAGTATCCCAGATATACAGAAGCAGTTACAAGAAAAGGCATGCAGGTTTTCGAGTCTTGTCTATTTGGTAGATGAAACATACGGGAATCATTAGACGAACGGAAACATACAGTTGAATTGTAAAGCCACAGAAAATCATGGTGACAGGTTCAGAGCCATGAATATATCAAAACAATATAGACGATCTTGAGGTCCATTCTCAGATGTACAGGCAACCAGTGCAGTTCAGCCAGGTGGGACTTGATGTGGGCTTGTTCTCAGGCCCGCAAAACAAGGAGTGCTGTGCATTACATGACCTTTTTTGAAAAGGTTCTGTGTGTATTTTAGAGAGGATACCAGCTGACAAAAAAAACAAAAAAAAAACAAAACAAACAAAAAAAACCCACCAACTAGAAAAGAGACGCTATCGATGCTGTTGTGGGTTTAATGGTAATTAAAAAAAATCTCCTGACCGAAACTATCCCTCTGATCTTAAGACAACAAAACCCTCACTCTCTCGACTCGACAGCAAAGGTCGCTTGGGCAAGTTAATTTGTCTTCCGGATGACTGCATCGCCAGGGTCGTCACGGCTGACCTGACACCGGTATGCTACTCTTGCAGGACAATAGATGTGCCACCGAGTTACATGGGGAACAACTATGCACATACGTTCATCTCATTTTCAGTTGTATTATAGCCTTGCCAACCACACAGCGGCCTTTCAGGGCTGATACCATATTGTGAGTGGAAAAAAAAAAAAAAGGCCTTTGCTGGAAAAGTAGCGAGGACATGTCTGAACAATTCATGACATGATAGTTTAAACTACTGATATTCACAAATCAGATCATACAACTACACCGTATTGTGGGCGCCAGCCGCACAAAAGATGCCAAATTCCACAATTAAAAGGGGGAAAAAAAAGCGCAATGCCCACCTTTATATTTTCTGTTTAAAGTTTTCGCTACTTGTTGAAAGCTTCTTTAGGCTGAGAGAGAGAGAGAGAGAGAGAGAGAGAGAGAGAGAGAATGCGTACATTGGCCATTAGTCACAATGCAATTGTATGGGGAAGTGGTGAGTACGATGATATTGTTTTGTAACTATATTTGTAATCAAATGAAACAAATGACACCAGTAATGTACACAGATTGGCAGTTACATTCATACATGAGAGAGAGAGTGTACATACAAGGATTACTTCACACACTCACACACACACTCAAGGAAAGAGAGAGAGAGAAACATGGACAGAAGAAAGAAGAGAGTGTGGTTGCGGACGGTGAGCTGGTGGAAGAGAGTGTTAAGTGGCCGACAGAATCTCTGTTATGAAAACGATCTCACACAAGGAGATCTTTGCATTCTAAGCCAGACAGCCAGCCATGCAAACAGAGATGACGGACAGACAGACAGGCACATCAAACACACTTGCACAGAAACACAATTCACAGTGACTGAACTCCCTGAAATAATTATTTTCAATTTACAATGTTCTTTATTTAAAGAATTTGTATCATCAAATACTCAAGTGGTTCGAGAAGTAAATCACTAATCGCTGATGGCAAGATCGGGCAGTTCAAAGATTTGGGGATGTATACAATACTTTTTTTCAGTGAAAATCTCCCCCCCCCCCCAAAAAAAAAAAAAAAAACCAAAAAAACAACAACAACAAAAAAAACTGACATATCACCTATGCCTGAAATAGTAAATACTTTCAGAGACACAGAGACAGAGGGAGAGGGGAGGGAAGGGGCAAAGGAGAGAGAGAAGAGAGAGAGAGAGAGAGAGAGAGAGAGAGAGAGAGAGAGAGAAGAGAGAGGAAAGAGAGAGACGCAGACAGACAGATGGAAAAAAACCGCAGTTCAAAGTATTCCCCTAACCACTGAACTGCCTGCAAATTGCTACCAGCCAATTTAATCATGATGACTCTAAAACAAAACACACAGCATCTCATGACAGAACACATTACCCCATGACAGAACAGAATGCACATGCACCAGCTGTGGCTGTATCCATATACAACCATCATCAAGTATAAGTGACTCTTTTGACACTAGAACGAAAGGGAAAAGCAATCTAAGCAAAACAGGCTTCACCAACAGCAAGCTATGAAGCACTTGTATGTCCTGGTTCAGCATCCACTGAATCTACTTTGAAGACAGTATAAGGGAGATGATGCATTCAGTAATCACAGAGAGCCTCATCTTTCAGGCACTTGTGCAGAAATGGACGGAATGGTATGTTTTCAGTGCCCCAAATTGAGGTCTGTGTCAGCGAAGGAACCCACTGTTCTTACACAAGGATGGTTCTGATAGAATAAGACAGAAAGAGGGAGGGATGGGGGAGGATGGGGGCTGGGGTAGAAAGCAGGGAGGAGGGAGGGTGGAAGGGAAGGGTGGTGGGTAGGGGGGAGGAGATGGATGAGAAAATGGATGATGGATGGATGAATGGATGGAGAGAGATGGATGGATGAATGGGAAAAGAGAGAGAGAGTGAGAGAGGGAGGGGGCAGAGAAAAACAGAACAGATGAGTATTTTCTTGGGAGAAAGTTTTTTTTTTTTTTTTTTTTTCCTTTTTTTTAAATTTTAAATTTTTTTTTTTATAAATCATGTCCTTGAAGGGGCAAGAGGCAGCATAGACGCTAGGGGTGGGGGGTTGGGTGTGTGTGTATGAGACAGAATATTAAGAAGCAAGTCTAGTACACATGATATACAGTCAATGAGAGAGAGAGAGAGAGAGAGAAGAGACAGACAGACAGACAGACAGACAGAGACCAACTGACTGACCGACAGAAAGACAAAGGCCCTATAAGACAAAAGAAAAACACTTGCAGATTGCATTACAGTAATTCTCACTAGCCGTGAACTCCACCTTTACAGTTTCAAGCCAGCTGTCACTCAGGAGTGAATGAGGTCAGGTTAACAGTGCAGCTGACTATAACGACAAAGGCTCTGTAAGAGCTGAATGGACACCTGACAGCCAAAAAAGGGATCTTGTTTTCTTAAAAGCTTCATTATAAGAAAGGGGGGGGGGGGGGGGGTAGGGTACGGGTGTTGCCATTTTTTTCAAAAGCGGTTGGGGTAGGATTAATCAATATTCTTCAGTGTTATTATATATCATATTTTATGTGATGCTACCATTGTTAATGTTAGACTTCCTGCATAAATCATCCGAAGGACAAGGTATGGAGAAGAGGTGTGGCAGGCAGGTGAAGGAAGCATGGGAAAGGGGAGAGAGGCAGAGAAGAGGGAGGTACCTCTATTCTTAAGTCATTTTTTGTTTGTCATCATATTTCATTATGTACCACTAAGTCTTCATGTTCTAAATCATCATGTCATCAGATGTTACTATTCCTTAGTCTTATGTCACAAATCGCATTTCACTGGATGGCACTGTCCATATTCTTTAAATCATACTGAACACAGCTCTTACATTTTATGTTGTAAATCATATGTCAGTAGGTACCACTATTCCCCAGTCTTTATGCGTTATAAATCATATCTGTCAAAGGGTACCACTGATCTTTTTCTTTACATAATAAACCACATGTCAATGGGTACTACCACTCTCTAGTCTTTTTGTTATAAATCATGTCAATGGGTACTACCACTCTCTAGTCTTTTTGTTGTAAATCATGTCAATGGGTACTACCACTCTCTAGTCTTTTTGTTGTAAATCATGTCAATGGGTACTACCACTCTCTAGTCTTTTTGTTATAAATCATGTCAATGGGTACTACCACTCTCTAGTCTTTTTGTTACAAATCATGTCAATGGGTACTACCACTCTCTAGTCTTTTTGTTGTAAATCATGTCAATGGGTACTACCACTCTCTAGTCTTTTTGTTATAAATCATGTCAATGGGTACTACCACTCTCTAGTCTTTTTGTTGTAAATCATGTCAATGGGTACTACCACTCTATAGTCTTTTTGTTGTAAATCATGTCAATGGGTACTACCACTCTCTAGTCTTTTTGTTGTAAATCATGTCAATGGGTACCGCTAGTCTCATAGTCTTTTTGTTATAAATCATAAAATCAATGGATACCAAATTCTCAAGACCTTGTGTTATGAATCTTTTTTTCACTGGATGAAGCATAAACCAGTGCAGTTTGGCCTCTTCTGTGGTGTCTTGAACTTGGAGACATTTAAAATCAAAGATGAACAAAAAGCCCAACAACAGTAAAACAGGCCAACAGCCAGTATGTAAGCCACAATAAGCTGTAAGTAAAATGAAACCACCAATGCGCACTACAGCAAAGACAAACATGAAATCAATTATTCGCCAAAGTACGGTGACGGCAATAACAAACTCAAGTTTCACATCAAAGCACCTGATAGAACACATTTTCGCTTATACCAGTGCCCAACATTATACACATACAAAAAATCTGAGATTTATGCAAATAATAAAACAAGAAAACAGTACAGGTCCAAACCTCTCTTGTTAGCATTTCACATCAGATCTGTTAATCTTTTAAATCTGAACTAGACAGGACTTCAGACTGATGAGACAAGTAGGTGCCCAGGCAGCCGAAAGTGGTGAGGATAGGGAAGGCACATGTGCATCAGAAACACCAACACTGAATGAATAAAACAGCACATGGCAAAGGCATGAAGCTGCTTTACAAGCTAGAAATTATCTTTCTTACAAATTCAAAGAACTAACTTCCGCTGTTGCTTCACATAGAGTGAAATAACTTTGAACTAACATCAATGTAATTCATTGTTCAGATATATGTATGGGATACTCTATTCTCCTGTTTTGAAATAAAGGTGAATTTTCTTCCAAGTGGCATCACACACACACACACACACACACACACACACACACACACACACCAACACACACAAACCATTCATACAGCTGGCCTGTGTCGAGGCAGAAGCCCAAATCATGCTCTTCAGAGAAAAAAGAATTAACAGAGTGAGCACATTATCAATGTGAAGGCCTGACTAGAATTAATGAATAAGAGAATGTTTTCTGGAAGGGTTTAATAATATCAAATTACCATCTCAGAGCTTGTTCATCCCTCTCACACTTCTGAATAAAGAGAAAACAGTATTTTTCTTCAAATGAAAGAGAAAACAGTGTTTCTCTTTACACAAAAGAGAAAACGGTATTCCTTTTTCCCCTTAAACGGTTCACCCCTTCAAAATCATATTTCAGAACAGTATTTTCTGTTGCAGTTGTTCTGTAAGAAGTTTCTCCCTGCAGCTTGAAACCAGCATTAGCAAATTTTAAAAAGTAACTATAATGACTCCACCAAACAACGTCGACAAACGAATCACAAAACAAAAAACAAATGTATTTTGTCTTGTGAATCGTTTGTCCACATCAATCAATGGAGTCATCATAAATACTTCTTGAAATCTGTTTAGATCTCCGCCCACAGTTGCCTCACTTTGCAACCAGCATTAGCAAATCTGGAGAATCCTCCCAGGATGAAATGTCTGGTGCTCAAACACAACAGAAGATAGTTTAAAAACTGTAATTGCTTGTATTATAGCCTTTCCTATTTTCAAACTAAACTGATCACTTCTCTCCTTTATTTCATAATCTGAGCTAGCAGGAAAAAGTATCCAAAATGGAACCGACAACCGGTAAGAATTTTGTAAGGTAGGCACAGAAAGTTAAGAACCACTCCAGACATCATAAAAATACTCTGAATACACTTAACTGAAGCTTCTACATTTTCATGGGTATTTAAATGAACAGGCAACGTGTCTACAGTGCAGGTTTGTTAGCAGCTCAACACAAACTCTGGCGTTGCCATGTGAAAGACATATAGAAGTTGCATGAAAAATGAGTTAAGTTCAGTTACTCTTGATGAAGCAGACAAGCTAATCTGGATATCTGTGCTGCTCCTGCAAGGCAGGACATCATTAAGAACAGTTCACTCAAACTTTGCTTCACATACAAATAAACAGCAGTGCCAAATAAAAATGCCACCACAAAGAACATTTGCAGAAGCTTTTTGCTCTCTGAGCGGTACTATATGATAATTGGCCTTAACTTCTTGTGCCTTGAATGAAATTAAACTTTGCAAGAAAAGCGGTCTCTTCATCATAAATGCCTGCAATCATGTTCCTCTCTATGAGTGGCAGAAATTTGTCACACATGAGGCCAAACTGGAGGGAAAGGCTGGCAATCATGTTCCTCTCTATGACTGGCAGAAATGTTGTCACACACTGAGGCCAAACTGGAGGGAAAGCCTGGAATCATGTTCCTCTCTATGAGTGGAGAAATTTGTCACACATTGAGGCCAAACTGGAGGGAAAGCTGGAATCATGTTCCTCTCTATGAGTGGTAGAAATTTGTCACACATTGAGGCCAAACTGGAGGGAAAGGCTGGAATCATGTTCCTCTCTATGAGTGGTAGAAATTTGTCACACATTGAGGCCAAACTGGAGGGAAAGCTGGAATCATGTTCCTCTCTATGAGTGGTAGAAATTTGTCACACATGAGGCCAAACTGGAGGGAAAGGCTGGAATCATGTTCCTCTCTATGAGTGGAGAAATTTGTCACACATTGAGGCCAAACTGGAGGGAAAGCTGGAATCATGTTCCTCTCTATGATGGTAGAAATTTGTCACACATTGAGGCCAAACTGGAGGGAAAGCCTGGAATCATGTTCCTCTCTATGAGTGGTAGAAATTTGTCACACATTGAGGCCAAACTGGAGGGAAAGCTGGCAATCATGTTCCTCTCTATGAGTGGCAGAAATGTTGTCACACACCGAGGCCAAACTGGAGGGAAAGGCTGGAATCATGTTCCTCTCTATGAGTGGAGAAATTTGTCACACATTGAGGCCAAACTGGAGGGAAAGCTGGAATCATGTTCCTCTCTATGAGTGGTAGAAATTTGTCACACATTGAGGCCAAACTGGAGGGAAAGCCTGGAATCATGTTCCTCTCTATGAGTGGTAGAAATGTTGTCACACACCGAGGCCAAACTGGAGGGAAAGCCTGCAATCATGTTCCTCTCTATGAGTGGTCAGAAATGTTGTCACACACTGAGGCCAAACTGGAGGGAAAGGCTGGAATCATGTTCCTCTCTATGAGTGGTAGAAATTTGTCACACATTGAGGCCAAACTGGAGGGAAAGGCTGGAATCATGTTCCTCTCTATGAGTGGTAGAAATTTGTCACACATGAGGCCAAACTGGAGGGAAAGGCTGCAATCATGTTCCTCTCTATGAGTGGCAGAAATGTTGTCACACATGAGCCAAACTGAGGAAAGGCACCAGTATCTAGAACAAAAGAGAAAAAAGCGCCAGTTCTTTCATTTACTTCAGAATCATTATAGGATGCTCTGAGAGATGCATTCTGGGACTGTACATAACCCCCCCCCCCCCCCCCCCCCCCAAAACACACACACACCAGGCACGTCCTTTTTTTCAGCTGATTTTCTTTTTTTTTTTTTTTTTTTTTTTTTTAAAGCTGATTTCCTTTTCTTTCATGCTGGAAACTTTCAGAATGCCACCCCAACTCCCTTCATTTTTTCTACTGATAATACCAAATCTGAACAAAAACTACATGAAAATACATTAGAATGCAGTAAATCAGTTGTTATGCAATGCAAAACGGGTGTTCTTGAGCATTGCTTGTTTTCTTTCCCCATCCTCTTTTCTGTACCTACCTCTCCTCCCCACTGCAGTCGAAATTTTTGTCTGTTTTTTTCTTCTACTGGAATTTAGCATGCCTGTGCATGCACACACACACACATGCACACAAACACCACTCACACATCACTCACACACATACACACACAAACACACACACACACACACACACACACACACACAAAGTGAAGGTAGGGAGAAACTGCATTTCAAACAGACTTGGAAAAACCGATACACTTGAATCATTAAAAGATAATATCTTAACCAATGGTACATGTACCACTTCCAAAGCCAACCACTCAAACAACTTTTCAAACCAACTAAAACAAAACAACACAAAACAAAACAAAAAAAGAAAAAAATATAAGAAAGTGAAAGACATGTGGATTATTTTGATACAGACAGTCCATAATGTCGAAAGATCTACATAAACATCCTTCTCTCTCTCTACATATATATAAATATGCATATATAAAATATATAAATGTAAGAATGCTGATATGAAATATCTCTTCATCAAGAATATCAATTTACTTGAGCTGTTCAGAAATTAGTGGTGGGGTAGAGAGTCAGACAGAGAGAGAGAGAGAGAGAGAGAAAGAAAGAGAAAGTGAGCGACAGACAAACAGAGAAAACAGAGAGAGACAGAGCCTTCGGCTTTAGTGTTACGTCAGCCATTTCAGTGCCGTCACCACATAGGGGAAACAAATCCTGCCTTAAAGAAAAACCTCTTCCTTTCTTTCTTTATTCCTCAGTTCTCTCCCATGTTCACCACCAGAAATGTTTGCATGCATGCCCTTTTGTTGTCGTGTCAACCATCCTGGGGCACATGACGGCCTACTCTTCTCTGAAAGGTGAAACACCATGACTTAACACACATGCAAGGTTTTCTTTGGCACACATTCACGCACAGAACCTTGGCTTCAAGTCTCGTATTCAAAGGACTAGGTGGGGACCGGAACTTGCACAGAAGTTAACTAGGTAGATAAAATCTTGTTCAAGCTTGGCTATCTCCAGTCGGAACCGAACCTCAGATCCTGGAACATGAATGTGACACTTTACTTACTTGGTCAATTAGATCTCTGAAAGACCCTGATGAGCACAGTCATCTATGAAATATCCATGTATATACGTCAGATTTATAACATGCTAGTTCACCTCTCGACACCCTGAATACAGGTAACACAAGGCTGTGCTGAAGACGCGAGCCCTTTGACGTCATTCATTACTGACATTAGTAAAACAAAGACGTAAACATTACTCAAAATCATGAAGAAAAAAAACAACAACAAAAAAAAAACACATAGGCAAACAGACACAGCAGAATGGACAGCTAGTGTTGTCTGTGTTCACAGGTTACTGTATTACTACCTATTTCTGACAACAACAACAAAGCATGCTTTAGATGTTAATGAGAGAGTAGAAAAAAAAAGCAAATTTTAGAAGACAGGAAGCCTGGCCATAAAGAAAGTAAAACAAAAGACGATAGTAAAAAAAAAATTAAAAAAAAAAAAAAAGGTAGGGTTTGAGAGTGAGAAAAGAGGAAATTATTAGCATACAATTTCCAGATCACAGAAATATATCTAAATCTTTTTTTTTTAAACAGTAAACAAGTGGGGTATTTTTTGCTCCCATAAGAAAACCTAACACAGAGTAACTTTTATTCAAGACCGGCACAGCCTTTTAAACTTGAATAAAATCAGACAAATACATAGACGAACAATCTAATAGTGGGGGAAAAAACAAGCGCAGGCCAACAACTGAACTGTCTTCATAGTAATGGCTTGGCAAAGATTTGGACTTAAGGGGGGAGGGGAATTTGAAGATGGAGAAACTGAGAACATGAAATTAAGAAAATATGTTACAGATATGAAAACTCTTCACTAGCTGCATAAGGGAACCATTGCAATCCCTTTTGAAGGCAGATATATTTGTATTGCCTGCTCCGATTGCAATGGTTCCCTTATGCAGCTAGTGAAGAGTTTTCATATCTGTAACATATTTTCTTAATTTCATGTTCTCAGTTTCTCCATCTTCAAATTCCCCTCCCCCCTTAAGTCCAAATCTTTGCCAAGTCATTACTATGAAGACAGTTCAGTTGTTGGCCTGCGCTTGTTTTTTCCCCCACTATTAGATTGTTCGTCTATGTATTTGTCTGACTTTATTCAAGTTTAAAAGGCTGTGCCGGTCTTGAATAAAAGTTACTCTGTGTTAGGTTTTCTTATGGGAGCAAAAAATACCCCACTTGTTTACTGTTTATCGTTTACTGTTCCCTGCCTCATTTCATTTCCTTTTTTTTTTAGGTAGAGTCAGAGAGAGTGAGAAAGAGTAGATCATTAACATACAATTTCCAGATCACAGAAATATTTGAATCTTATTTTTTTTAGGTAGAGTCAGAGAGAGTGAGAAAGAGTAGATCATTAACATACAATTTCCAGATCATAGAAATATTATTCATACTGAAAGGGATCCCAACATCCTTTTGGGTGATGGTACTGGGGTGGGGGCAGGAAAAGAAAGAGACAGACAGACACACACACACACACACACACACACACACACACACACACACACACACACACACACACATATACAGAAAGACAGACAGAGACAGAGAAAAGGGGGAGGAGACAGATTTAAGAAAGGAAGAGAGAGACACTGAGTAAGAAAGTGAGACTGAGGGAGGGAGAGAAGAAAAAAAGACACAGAGGGGACAAGATGCAGAGAGAGAGAGAGAAAGAGAGAGAGACAGAGAGAGAGAGAGGGAGAGAGAGAGAGAGAGAGAGAGAGACAGAGCGAGCAAAAATCATGTAATATTACTAAGCAAATCACAATTTCTATCTCAAGGAGATAGACAGAGATAGGAATCCTTACTGTTGTATGTCTATATCTTAACATCCTACACTGTGCCTCAAGTGGACTTAAACAGTTAATACAAAACAAAGGATCTAACTACGAACATGACAAGGACTTCCCTTTCCAGCTACAGTTCACAGGCACAGCCAGCGATCCTGCCAAAAATCAATACAAGCTTTCCTATGCATTATGAAAACATACTTAGGTCACAAAACTAATTTTCACTTTCACTTTGTAGCAAACCACCATACACTTGTGTGCAATAATGTGATATATTCCAGCTTTTTCATTGGCTGGGTTCTCTATAACTAATCTTTTCACACAGAAAACCTGCAACGAACAAACATAAATCAAGACTTTTCACCAACACAAAACAAAACAGCGAGAAACGCTTCTAACACTATGCCATTTGGCAACTTAAAAAAAAACAAACCTTTTAATATGATCCATGTACACATAAGGCCTTACGCATTCTGAGGTCAAAGTGCAAAGCTGGTAAGCACATAAAAGGAATGTGGGATTTTTGTACATATGTGACAGAAAAAAAAAAATGAAAAAAGGATACAAGCCAAAAAAAAGTTCCTTGCAGAAAAACAAGAATTTGTTGCTTCAAAAATGTGCATAGCGCAAAATACCCAGAGCAGACAAAGAAGCAAGCATACAATAAGGAAAATAACAAAACACGTAAACGTTGCAATCAATATTGTCTGATTAAACACAAAATCATATCAATATAGAATGACATGTTGCCAGCACACAGAAGCAATAAACAGACGAACGTGGAACCATGTCGTCCTGTTACTCTCTCATTTGACATTCTTGTGGTACATCAGATCATCAGGTCTTCCAGTCTATCACAGGAGCAAGAGATCAGTGTGTGAGGTGGAGGTGGGGAGAAAGGAGGGGAGGGGGCACGGAAGGGTGGGGGAGGAAAAGCCTTGGGGCATTGGAGGAGGGGGGCGAGGGAATAATATAATGCCAAGATATTTTCAATAAAACTGTACCTAAACAATGCATAAGAAAACAATACATGAGAAATCAAACTGTTAAAAATCAAATAAGAAAAGTACAAATTTGCTTTTCTGCATAAAAGCATACTGAGATTACAATTCACTTTCATTTTTATCATAAACAGATCTTACACAGTATAAAAATCTTTACAAAAAAATCAAAAACCAAATGTAATACACATATTCCCCCTAAGCCGATCAAATAGGAAACTCCAGTGCAAAGAATATACTTAACCCTACTTTTACGACAGACTACCTGTTTGCATTCAATACATTCCTTTGACAAGCACAAAAAGCCCAGTGGTTACAACCCTAAACTGTGGAGTAAGATCCTCCCGTTCTCCCAAGGTGACATAATGCACCTGTGGATGTACCTGAAGATGAGCCCCCATTCATGGTATGCATACACAAAGAAAAGATCAGGTATGCACACTGATGGAATCTCCTATCCCTCTGACAGACAGATGTGTACACAAGCAGGTCATTTGCTATTATGGTCTTGATGTAGGGGTGGAAACTTGTCTTTGAGGCCCACGGTTCAATCTGACATACATTACAATCCTGAAACCTACATCACCATTTGGTGGGTTGCGAAAGTAGGAAAGTACCCAGAATGCCGCAGGATTCTTGGCCAGGAGATTGGCATTGCCTTTACCCAATGAAATGCTGAGATTGATGTTTTAGCCTCAGAGCTATTATGGTCTGTCCATCCACACAGGGTCCTCAAGAGCTCTAAACAGGTAAGTCTGTCCTGTTCAAGAAAACCCAAACCAACAAAGAAGCAAATTATCAACAGCATACTGCTGACATTCAAAAGGTAGATGAAAACTAAGTTGTGCTAAGGACATCAACCATTTTCACTCCTAGATGACCCTTTTACATTCTGTCCTGCTGCAGCCTGCCAACCTGAAATCCCTGGCGTTAATTTCTATCCACATCAGCCCACCTGCTTGTCACTCAGGTGAGTTTCTGATTTTCTATCACGCATTCAGCTCTGCCTTGTGCACATCCATCATGAACAAAAATTCCCACTTTGGACAGGGATAAACTAGTGAAAGAATGGTGCTGATTTCGGCACCACACTATAGTGCTTCAGGCGCTTAACAGGAAAGAAAATTTTTGAACACTATGAGGAGTTTCACAAAAATTTTTCAAAATACTAGAGGGTTAAAAAAAAAGACAATGATGAAAAAAAAGACCATGTGAACAACACAGCAGCATGGACAGCTAGTGTGAACTCATAAAAAAAAGACTGTTTTAAGTGCATGGTATCCCCATAACCTATTTGTCAAGGTGTTATTGGGTGATGCGCATACTGAATTAAATGTAGCATATTTTCACATCTCATAATTTATCAAAACAACTTAATTGTTAATCTTTACCTGTATGCTTTGCTCAGATTTTACATACACAAAAATCGCATATGAATAAATTCACCTAAAAACAGAAGCATTGTTTTACTTGTTTATTCTCCTGATTTGAGAATACTGTCACAACTTCAATTTGGAATACATTTCCATAGAACAGATCACATAAGATACAAAATACTTTTTACATATGTAGGAGAGCATATGCAAAAGTGAAATATGTATGTATATTGTTGTGTGTGTGGGCAAATTTGCATGAAATTTAGAAAGAGAGAGAGAGAGAGAGAGAGAGAGAGAGAGAGAGAGAGAGAGAGAGAGAAAGAGAGTGTGTATATGTGTGTGTGTGTGTGTGTGCGTTTGTGTGTGTGTGCTTGCACATGTATGCATGTTTCTGTGTATGTGTGCAAGAGCATGGTGTATGTGAGTATGCCAGTATAAGTCTGTTCATGTGCTTAAATAAATAAATAAATAACTATGATATATACAAGACGAATATATCCAACAATACCTACCAGCCTTAATTGTTGATCAAATAAAGGTTTTCTGAGTTCTGAGTCAACATTTATCAGCACCACATGCTGTCTTCAAACTGACCCAAGTTAGCACAGCATGTGCTGACAACATCATATTTCCTGTTTAAAATGAATCAAATGCTTGGGCAAAGTACATCCTTTATGGTCATTTCACGTGTGTGTTGTGTGTGTGTGTGTGTGTGTGTGTGTGTGTGTGTGTGTGTGTGTGTGTGTGTGTGTGTGTGCGTGCGTGCGTGTGTGCGTGCGTGCGTGCATGTGTGCGTGCGTGTGTGTTGTTTTTATTACTAAAGTCATGATTTCTTCTCACCCCTTTAAGGGGTTATATTTATAACCCATTTGATAAGCATGAATTAACAACAAAATTATCATCCCCCCACGAAAAAAAAAAATTCAGACACTGACTAAATGCCAGTGTGTTTTTTGAAAGAAATCAATTAACATTTCTAAAAACATTTAACTTGATCATGATTAAACAGACAGCATTTTGCAACACATTATCAATAAAGATATCTAAAGGAGATTTAGAAAAAAAATGGCCTTGTTTAACACACACACATGATTAAAAAAAATGACAACTGAAAACAGAAGAAAATCTTCACATTTGTGGTACAGGGGAACCAACTGAAAGGGGGAAAAAAGCTTTCATCTACCATCAACACTTGTGGTACAGGGGAACCAACTGAAAGGGGGAAAAAAGCTTTCATCTACCATCAACACTTGTGGTACAGGGGAACCAACTGAAAGGGGGAAAAAAGCTTTCATCTACCATCAACACTTGTGGTACAGGGGAACCAACTGAAAGGGGGAAAAAAGCTTTCATCTACCATCAACACTTGTGGTACAGGGGAACCAACTGAAAGGGGGAAAAAAACTTTCATCTACCATCAACACCTCCCATTTTACTGCAGCATCTGGGGAAAAAACCTGATGGATGAAATCACCACTTATTTCAAACCAGAAAATTGAAATGCCTAATTTGTATTTCCATTACAAATACATTTTCATTGATTTCGTTACTCTCTTGATAGAGAGTACAATTCAATGGACAACAAAACAAATCAAGAAAAATGAGGCCGTTGATAGGTCTGTTCTTCTTCTTTGTTGTGCTATTCCATCCACTTCATTTCAAATCAGAAAACTGAAATGCCTAATTTTTCTTGCCATTACACATACATTTTCATTGCTCTCTTGAGCCACTGATAGGTCTGTTCTTCTTCTTTGTTGTGATATTCCATCCATTTTTTTCTGTTGACTAGGAAAAAGGGGGAGGAAAAAAAAATAGTGAAGCTAACATCATCAGCAAACTCATCTCACCGAAGTGGGACAGTGGTTCAGCATAGTGACCCAGACAAAGGACGAACAGCACAATATTTGTAAAACAAATTCCGATGATAAAGTAGGGATTCCTCAGATTCAGTCAGCTTGTCATCAGACTGTACACAGCTCACCCTTTTCTCACTGGGTGAAACAATTCTACATTTTACACCACAAATGCTGTGGATGCCAGTCACACTCTGAAAAGCTGCAGTGTGCTGATGCCAAAGGTTCTCTTCGTTGCCCTGTTTCTTCCTATATGAACTTATATATCATTCTCGACACATTAGTCCATATTCTTTTTCTCCTACATCCACATCTTTCTGCAGTTATTTTTCCAAGCGGCATCAGTCAGCTACATCTGGTTAGAAGTTCTTCCTGTTTTGTTTTTATTTGGTCTTTAGACATTTTCCACAAAACCACAATGGATGCCTGTCAACTTGACAGCTGTACACCAAATCCTTCTTTGTTTCACTCTCTCTCCTTTATTTTCATTTTTATAAACAGAAAAAAAAATCAAACTGTAAAGTACTTCCACTCAGTCTTCATGTTTGCTCTTTCATTTCATGTCAAATGGAAAACCACCCTTGAATTTCATGATATGCACAATCCATACGGGAAAGAAAAGCTTTAGCTTTCATTCCACACAGAAGACGGCCCTGTGCAACTGTCCACCGAATGATTAACCACCAACACACATTATACAACCTACTTCGTGAGTACAACTGGTACTCAATGGAACATGGTGCAGTCAGCAGACACAGTCTCCTTGCATCTCTGTCCCCAGTTCCGCATCAGCCGTTGTTCCACACAGACGTCCACAAGGTGTCCTCTTGCTTCGTTCAGGCAGGATGAAAGGCAGCAGACTTCATGATGCCATGGCACAGGTGGGAGGAATGTGAGGAATGGGTTTTCACGAGGTCACGTTGTTGATTTCCAGGATGGAGGGGCTCTTCTCCAGAATGATGAGCAGCATTCTGTCGATGTACTGCTTCAGACGCAGGTTGTACTCCTGCTCCTGGCCTAGCTTCTGCAGCAGCTGCACACAGCAGATCATTGCCTTGGTCATGAATCATGAGCATGAATTGTACAGAACATCGCTTTAATGGTCAAGCATCGAAGGCCTTTGTTTTACACAGGAAATGTGTGCACTCCTACACAAAGTCTACTCTGAAATCGGCATTCACTTACACTGAACTGGGTGGATTGGGAGGCATTACAGCACAACAGTTTAATCGGTAAAAAGGAGGGGACCGACATGGGAGGAAGGGGGGAAAATGTTGCAGTTTAAACTGAAAAAGGGGAGAGGAACTGGACAGGATTACTGTTCAACAAATTACACTGTAGGAAAAGGAAGTGGAGGAAGTGAAGGGTGTGTGTTTGTTGAATACTGCACAACCGTTTACACTTTCTTTCTGTGTACGCAGGCTGATACTCCTGCAGACACTCCCTGTTTAGAGAGGCAGCGGAGTTTTGTGTGTATGACCGTTTTTTTATCCTGCCATTAAGGCAGCCATACTCCATCTTCAGGGAAGGTGCATGCTATGTGTAACGTGTCATCCATACCAACGGCCAAACTAGCCTTCTCTTCCGAAAGTTGGTGATGGGTTTTTACGTGTGTGCAAGATGTTGTGCGTGCGTTCACACATGGAACCTCGGTTTATAGTCTCATTCGAAGGACTGTATGGGGAATGGAGTCAGAACCAATGTTAACTCTGAGGCAAAAATCCCCCTGAACCGAAACAGCCCGGCGGAGATGTGAACCCGCAACCCCAGGATCACCAGAGTCTGGCGCTCTACGAACTGAGCTATTCCGCCCCCCCCCCCCAACCGTTTACACTGAAAGGAAGGGAAGGAGGTGAAGGATGTGTGTGTGTGTGTAATATTGCACAACCGTTTACACTGAAAGGAAGGGGAGGAAGTGAAGGTGTGTGTGTGTAATATTGCACAACCGTTTACACTGAAAGGAAGGGGAGGAAGTGATGGGTGTGTGTTGAATATTGCACAACCGTTTACACTGAAAGAAAGGGGAGGACGTGAAGGGTGTGTGTGTGTGTTAAATATTGCACAACCATTTACACTGAAAGGAAGGGGAGGAAGTGAAGGGCATGTGTGTGTGTTGAATATTGCACAACCGTTTACACTGAAAGAAAGGGGAGGAAGTGAAGTGTGTGCGTGTGTGTGTGTGTGTGTGTGTGTGTGTGTGTGTGTGTGTGGTGTTGAATATTGCACAACCGTTTGCACTGAAAGAAAGGGGAGGAATGAAGTGTGTGTGTGTGTGTGTGTGTGTGTTGAATATTGCACAACCATTTACACTGAAAGAAAGGGGAGGAAGTGAAGTGTGTGTATGTGTGTGTGTGTGTATGTGTGTGTGTGTGTGTGTGTGTGTGTGTGTGTGTGTGTTGAATATTGCACAACCGTTTGCACTGAAAGAAAAAGGAGGAAGTGAAGGGTGTGTGTGTGTTGAATATTGAGCAACCGTTTACACTGAAAGGAAGGGGAGGAAGTGAAGAGTGTGTGTGTGTGTTGAATATTGCGCAACCGTTTACACTGAAAGGAAGGGAAAGAAGTGAAGGGCGTGTGTGTTGAATAATGCACAACCGTTTACACTGAAAGAAAGGGAGGACGTGAAGGGTGTGTGTGTGTGTTGAATATTGCACAACCGTTTACACTGAAAGGAAGGGGAGGAAGTGAAGAGTGTGTGTGTGTGTTGAATATTGCGCAACCGTTTACACTGAAAGGAAGGGAAAGAAGTGAAGGGCGTGTGTGTTGAATAATGCACAACCGTTTACACTGAAAGAAAGGGGAGGACGTGAAGGGTGTGTGTGTGTGTTGAATATTGCACAACCGTTTATACTCAAAGGAAGGGGAAGAAGTGAAGGGTGTGTGTGTGTTGAATATTGCACAACCGTTTACACTGAAAGAAAGGAGAGAAAGTCAAGGGTGTGTGTGTGTGTGTGTGTGTGTGTTGAATAATGCACAACCGTTTACACTGAAAGAAAGGGGAGGACGTGAAGGGTGTGTGTGTGTGTTGAATATTGCGCAACCGTTTACACTGAAAGGAAGGGGAGGAAGTGAAGAGTGTGTGTGTGTGTTGAATATTGCGCAACCGTTTACACTGAAAGGAAGGGAAAGAAGTGAAGGGCGTGTGTGTTGAATAATGCACAACCGTTTACACTGAAAGAAAGGGGAGGACGTGAAGGGTGTGTGTGTGTTGAATATTGCACAACCGTTTACACTCAAAGGAAGGGGAAGAAGTGAAGGGTGTGTGTGTGTGTTGAATATTGCACAACCGTTTACACTGAAAGAAAGGGGAGAAAGTCAAGGGTGTGTGTGTGTGTGTGTGTGTGTGGGGTGTGTGTTGAATATTGCACAACCGTTTACACTGAAAGAAAGGGGAGGAAGTGAAGGTGTGTGTTGAATATTGCACAACTGTTTACACTGAAAGAAAGGGGAGGACATGAAGGGGGTGTGTGTGTGTGTTGAATATTGTACAACCGTTTACACTGAAAGAAAGGGGACGAAGTGAAGGGTGTGTGTGTTGAATATTGCACAACCGTTTACACTGAAAGGAAGGGGAGGAAGTGAAGGGTGTGTGTGTTGAATATTGCACAACCGTTTACATTGAAAGGAAGGAGAGGAAGTGAAGGGTGTGTGTGTTGAATATTGCGCAACCGTTTACACTGAAAGGAAGGGAAGGAAGTGAAGGGTGTGTGTGTGTGTGTTGAATATTGCACAACCGTTTACACTGAAAGGAAGGGGAGGAAGTGAAGGGTGTGTGTGTGTTGAATATTGCACAACCGTTTACACTGAAAGGAAGGGGAGGAAGTGAATGGTGTGTGCGTGTTGAATATTGCACAACCATTTACACTGAAAGAAAGGGGAGGAAGTGAATGGTGTGTGTGTGTTGAATATTGCACAACCATTTACACTGAAAGAAAGGGGAGGAGAACAGATGAAGAGTGGAAGGAGAGCACTGTTGTGTAACAGGTTACACTGCAGGAGGTGGGTCAAATCAGGTCATAACTGTTTTGGTTTATTGCCCAGCTGACCACAGAAGCCAAAACTGGGCTGGAAGGGGCTGGGCGAAGGAAAGACTGGTGAAGGAAGGGGATTATGGGGCACTGCTGTTGGCTTTTCTAATGGGGCACTGCTGTTGGCTTTTCTAATGGGGCACTGCTGTTGGCTTTTCTAATGGGGCACTGCTGTTGGCTTTTCTAATGGGGCACTGCTGTGGCTTTTCTAATGGGGCACTGCTGTTGGCTTTTCTAATAAACAATATAGTACAGTTCCAGTAATGACCCACACTGCTTTTCTTTACAACTATGTGACATAGCTCAGGGAATTTTAATGATGTTTGATTTAATTTTTTTAATCATCATGATCAAAACATAGGATTCGCTGTTTAGCATATACTGGTCTGTGACTTGGACAGTCTTTTTGCCCCACAACAATCTTGATATTGATACAAGGGTACTTTCAAAAGTTTGTAGCCTCCATGTGAAGACAGTGTCTCTCTCTCTCTCTCTCACACACACACACACACACACACACACACACACACAATTTTTCTCATACTTACGTGTCCAAAGAAATGTGTTATTCTTATTTGGCATTCACTATGCACAATGCCCTCTAAGTTCAAATAAAAAATAAAAAAAGAAATGAAACAGAACAACAAAAAAGAGAGAAAGGGAACTTAATCCTGTTCCTCAATATGACTCAATATTCTCAGTCATTGTGGCTGACCTCCCTTGACTCTGCATTGCTTTCTCTACACAAGTTTTGACTCCGGTACAGCACCTTTCCTGAAACCCCAACTCAGCCCACCTACCCCAGAAAACGGTCGCAGCCATGACATACAAAATATCACCCAGCCACACGCTTTCTCAGATCTTGAAAGACATGGTAGCAGATTTGGAGAATATGGCGAGTAATCAAGCACTCTAAAGCTGCAGTCATGAATTTCTGACTTTGGCGCAGACGTATGACCATGGTGAAACAACACACCGTGGTCAGCAATGGCTGGTAGACCACTTTGCTTGCTGATGTTGTTATAGTTACAATGATGACTCACATGACTGTGCGTCACCTTCCAAGAGGCATTGCCAATATGTGCCAGTTTTGATTCCTCTAGCTAACCTTCCTCATATGAACTGTTGAAGCAAAGGTCGAGGGTGCATTTAATTCCCAAACTTGTCAGCAGCCCACCATAATCAATTAAATTGAACAAAGCTATTGTTTTATTGGACTTCTTTCACACACACACACACACACACACACACACACGCACACACACACACATGCACACACACACAATCATGATCATGTGTGATTTTCTCGTGCATGTATGGTTTGATCACACTGCAAAGATCTGTAATACCAGTTTATCTCCATCCCAAGACTTTCTGAAAATCAATCCATTCCATGCATGAACTACAGGGATCAATTACAATTCTGATTTCTGTCCTCCCCCACCCTCATCCCTCCACCCTCCCTCCATCTCACATTTCTTGCCCCCTGTACGGCATTCCCCTGATACTGCTCATTCCCAGTCCCCTAACACAACCACATCCACAGCCTACCAGAAGAGACACAGCACTGCTGCCCAGTCACTCTGGGGAACCTCAGTGATGCCTGTTTTTATCCACCATACGCAAGACATGACCTACAAAGCACCCTCTTCACTGCCTCCTGATGCCACAAGATTCTGGCGGAATGCTGGCACTGGGACAGTGACAGAACACACTGGGTGCGGCTGTACATGCTGAAGGGAAGAAGCAAGTGGAGTCAGAACGAACAGCATGGGAGTATTGCCACTGAATGGAAAATGCCAGAAAATGGCTCAGGATGAAAAAAGGAACAAATTAAAAAAAAAAAAGTAAATAAATAAAAAGAGGAGAAGAAAGGTTGTGACCTCTTCCTTGGTCATGTGATCCAGCTCTTCGGCCAGGGAGGCAGTGCCCCCATCATGCAGCAGGGACTTGCCCTCCGCCACACATCGGGTTACCAGCTGGACATTCAGGTCCTCGTTGCTGTCACGCAGCGTCTGGTTCTCCTGAAACGCAAACGCGCGCACACACACATATATATACACACACACATGCACCCACACTTTAGAGTGGTGAGAGTCCTACTACTCATTGCTCTGTCTTAAACACACACAACAGAGACAACACAAACGCCTTACAACACTGGGTTTTTATTTTCCAAATACTGTCCTCGTGTTTGCTTAATCAAGTGTTCATACCTTGTTTGTTTGTTTTCTTAATTGGTGGCAGGTGCAGAGGAGAGGGGTGGTGGTGAGGGGAAGGAAGCAAACCTTCTATCCAAGTTTGGAAATTCTCTCACATCATATTGAAAAAATTTTCCCTTTGTTTTTCCGAGATTTCATTTCTTTCTTTCTAAGCACAGATGACAATCAGATATAGCACTTCTAATGACTTTGTCTAAGATCGTGGGAGAATCTTCATTTTCTCTGTCATTTCTCTTTATCTCTTCTCAACCCACAACCCTCCATAAACACCTATCTGGAAGATACAATGCTGTCAAATTCAGCACTGTACAGCATGGCCAGTATTAACAATACAGCAAAGTAAAACCATTAACAGTACTGTACAGTTCAGCCATTAACAGTACAGTACAACACAGCATAGCCCTTAAAAAGTCTTACAGTACAGCAAATGGTGAAGCCATGTAACAGGAATGCAGAACAGTAGGACAAAGAACACAGCATTGCAATAGGGAACAGTACAGTAAAAAGGCAAATCAACAATCTAACTTCCATTTCACAAGATGTGCTTCTTCTCATTCATCAGCACACTTTGAGGGCTCAGAGAAATGGACTGACACCTGTGGAAAAAAAAATGTCCACACACCGTACATCTGATGACTGCTTTGTCCTTCAGATTCTTCTTTACATGTTAGCAGTTAAAACCTGTTCACATCATTCATATATGAAGTGGAACTTCAGCGTCAGTGCACTTCGGAAAATAAATAAAACAACCTGTCTGCTTTGAAAGAGTACTAAGGTTTCATAGTTTTTATTCCAGCCTTACCTTTTTCAGTTTGTGGATTTCATCTTGCAGTTCCAGGTAGCGGCCTGGGATCTCAGGTACACCATCACCTGGTTTTCGCACACCTGTCTCCACCTCCTGTTTGTACTTGCGTAGATCCTCCAGCTCCTTTCTCAGCTCATCGACCAGCTGAGACAGTGCCAGAACCACAAAGTCATCTACGGCTGCAAGTCATTCTAAATTTAAGGAGTTTTACACCAAAGGCCACTCCAAGGCCACAGAAAGGGTTTTTTTTTTTTTTTTTTTAAATGTAATGCTATCATATAAACGGGAACCAACTAATGATAGAGATGTTGAGGCAGATACCATGCTCAGTAGCATTTTGCTGTTTGAATACGACACCGTCCTCAGGTGCAGCATGATCATTGCTTGTTGACACCTGGATGTAACACTGTCCTCAGGTGTAACAAAATCACTGCTTGTTGCTGCCTGATTGTAACATTGTCCTTAAGTGTAATATGATCATTGCTTGTTACCGCCTGAATGTAACACTGTCCTCAGGTGTAACATGATCACTGCTTGTTGCTGCCTGAATGTAACACTGTCTTCAGGTGTAATTTGATCATTGCTGTTACCACCAGAATGTAACACTGTCCTCAGGTGTAATATGATCATTGCTTGCTACTGTCTGAATGTAACATTGTCCTAAGGTATAATACGATATCTGCTTGTTACCGCCTGAATGTAACACTGTCCTCAGGTGTAATATGATCAGTGCTTGTTACCGCCAGAATGTAACATTGTCCTCAGGTAGATGAAAAAAGGCAGAAACAAAGCGAGTCGCAGAAAAGAGGAAATTACAAACACATTACTTACAGGATGTGAATAGAATTTGTACTAAAAGGTTCCCAAGCATCTTCACAGGTTGAAGACAAAAAGCATAATGACTTCTTAGAACTAAGGTATAAACAGGCTGCAAAGGCAGGAAGCATAGTGGAGGACATCTGTTCAAAGGGCATAGTCAAAGAAAGTGACTGAAAGGACGGAATTATCTGAAGAGAATTTTTAGAACACATTGATATAATTTATACTAAAAGACACCTCCCTCTATCCCCCTCTCTCCCCATTATTTCTCAAGGGTACAGGTTTTTTTCAAAAGAAATGCACGTCAAAGGCAGAAAAACAGTGGGTGATAGTGATGAAAGAGAATTCTCTTTTTTTTTGTGTGTGTGTGCCAAAGGCAGAGTCAAACAAACGGTACAAAAAGTAAGGAGTAGAGGAAACTACTGGTAAAGAATTTTCAGAAAAGAGGGATAAATTTTGTACTGGAAGGTCCCTGCCATTGCCACGGGGTGAAGGAAAAAATGTGTGAATATTTCTTTGACAAACTCAGGTGTATGGGCCTTAAAAACAGAAAAATAGCTGATAAAAGTAAACAAAGACAGAGAGAGAGAAAAAAAAATAAAAATAAAAATAAAGGCATAGTCAAAGAAAGTGTATGAAAAGAAGAAATTACAAGCATAGAGTTTCCAGGAAGTGGGAGTACAATTTACCCTGAAAGATTCTTGGAATCTGAAGGACTGACGAATATGTAAGGATGTGTGTTCCCATGATGAGTTAGTCTGGACGCCATGCAGAGAACAAACATCAGAAATAAAACAGCTGGGCACCAAGCATGATGACAACACCATAAGAATTCTCTGTCTGTATTATAGCCTACCTGCCCCGTGGAACGACGTTCTCGTTGATGCAGGTCTCCCTGCTTGTGGTACTCTCCCTTTAGCTGCTCATGGTCCTCGTACAGCACGTTGTACATTTCTTGCTTTTCCAGCATCCGCTCCTGCAGATCTAGCTTCTCCTGCAGATGGAAGGGTACAGAGGTAGAAACAGGTGTGAAAAGAACATCATATCAACACAGATATAGAAATCATTCACACTTTAAAAAAAAATGACACATGTACATATTCGGGCATATGTGAGCACACTTGGATGCACAGTCAAAATAATCAATATGAACAGACCCACAAGCAGGCCCAAGAGATACAGACACTTGCAGTGTTAGTCAGGAAATTTTAGCAACATCTCAGATGCATATTCACTCAGCTGATGAAATTCAACTATGTGCTTTCCGCCTTCCCATTTGAGCCTACCCATAACATACTTGAGAAATGGCAGTAAAAGCTAGCCGATGCTGACAAATCTCACACACACATAACTCTGATATGACTCAAACCCCAAACCTCCCAGCTTGCAATCTGCCAGTGCTAACCACCACACTACAGCGAATGGACCCATCCTTTTCTTGGGAGGAAGGAGGGAGAGGTGGAGGGGTAGGAAGGGCGGAGGTTAGGGGCGGCAGACACAAAGTTCATCCCCGATCTGCAGGGTCAATGAGAACAGCATCCTGGATTTATCCACGGGGACAGCTTATGGAGGCCTCATAATTAGCAACTGTACACACATTAATTAGGTGTCAGGGTTGCTTTTGAACGTGAGTGCACTACTCTATCATGGCTGTGTGATATATCAATTACCACAAAAGAGAAAAAAAAGAAAAGAAAACATGGCATTGGTTACTATTGTACTTAGGAGGATCAACCCAACCAGGATGCAGAATCATTTTCAAACATTAATCAATACACAGGAAACAAACACCCAGAATTCCCTATACAAACTGACAACCTTTTCATATCAGGCACACCTGAACTTACAGTTCTGAGTCGGCTGATCTCGTGACGCAAACTGGATGTCTCTTCCTTGAGGGATTCATGCTCCTTCTCCACCCGATGCACCCTGCGCATACACAGTGAGCACATCACAATACAGCAGAATGAAGCAAGAATCCCAGACATTTTGTATTGTTGTACAAGCCCATGATTGTGCGATTCATCACTTTCAAACAGCAAAATGTTACAAATTCTCCTTCTCTCATCATCGAAGAAGTTCTCACACACACAAAGAACACCATTGGGAAGAGAAGGTAGATGATTTGAATGGCCAATAAAGCTCTTTTCGCAGTGACAAAGTTGAACTGTTCCCGTCATAACAACAATGTGTGTATCCAGAAAACAAACTCAGATAACCTATTTTTGGTTCTCCAGTAATCAAACAATGAAACAATTCAGTGTGCCTGGCAATGACAATGAAAATTTCACCTAACTTTAGTGAGTTTCATTCTTAAACTGTCTTGAACCGAGGAAGAAGAAAGAGCAGATTCTTTTCCTGTGCTGTACAAAGAGGTCATGAATATTTGCAAATGATCAAATGAACCTGAAAAAATATAAAGATGTTTGATTTTGTTTTCTACCTTGAAGTTCTACACAAACGTTCTAAACAAAAACAAAAATTCAAGTTTTGCGGGAAGGAAAAAGTTAAAATCGAAACCATCAGAAAGTCTTTCCTTTTTTCATCAAATTAAAAAAAAACATATCATAAATGGTGAGCAGGCAGCCTGTTTTCATACTTCTGTATGATCACAGATATACAAAGGTACAGAAATATCAATGTCTTCAGAGGATGGGAAAAGGAAGGGAGGACAGGCAGAGGAGTGGGGGAGGGGAGACAGAAACAGAGAGAGAGAGAGAGAGAGAGAGAGAGAGAGAGAGAGGAGCGAACAAGCCAGTTACGAGAGAAAGAAAGACGAAGAAAGAGAGATGGAAAGAGAAAATGAAAATGTAGTAACATACATACACATTAACTCTCCTGACTGAGATGACAAAAATTCTTTAGAAGACAAGTCTGTTTGCACTGAAGCAGTTCATCACTTAAACATATACTCATTCCATCAAACTGAACTTTTTCTGAGCTTTTATAAAGTCATAACATTTTTAAGTCAAATGATAAGATATGGTGAGATCCAACAGAAAATGACACCTCACCTTTCCCTCATATAGTCCACTTCTTCACACTTTTCTCTATCTCGCCTGGACTGAAAGATGTAAATATTTAACATTAGATAGAGTGAGAGAAAGAGAGAGAGAGAGAAAGTGTGTGTGTGTGTGTGTGTGTGTGTGTGTGTGTGTGTGCGTGTGTGTGTGTATGTGTGTGTTTGTGTGTGTGTGTGTGTGTGTGTGTGTGTGTGTTGTGTGTGTGTGTGTGTGTGTGTGTGTGTGTGTGCATGCATGCGTGTGTGCTTGTGTGTGTTTAAGCATGTATGCTTTGGAGTGTGACATGACCCAGCATGTGTGTACACATGAGCAGCGTGTGCATGCATGTGTCCATGTGTAACATACATATATGCGTAACACTGTGTAAGTGTTGCACTGTTTGGCATGAGCGTGTGAAAAAAACACTTCTGTATGTGCACATGATTCAAGCACACACAGAAGTATAATATTAACATGTTAGCGTCAAGAACATGGATTCACTCCCATTCCCAAGTAAAACATTGCCGTTAACACACTGCACACAGATACATTATAATCTGGGTAAAACCTGCACTCAGATACATCATAATGTGAGTAAAACCTGTCTTTGATGTGGGGAGAGGGGAGGAAGGGAAGCTGGCCAATAAACAATAATTTCCTGATGTGCCCCATACAGGATTCAACTTCTCGAACAGTTGACATGCACATTAACTACTGGGCCACAACTCCCATCTATTTTTCATTGCACTTTATGGTTGTGCCTCTAGAACTATGATTGCTTTGTGTGAACTAGTTTCCCTTGCATTTTTTTCCCTTCTAAAAAAGCATCAATTGCTCAATCTGTCAGTATTTCACTCATTTCCATCATCTTTCTCCCCTCCATTTAATAAATATGGAAGGAAATGGTGATGAAAGAACTTAAAAGCACATAAGTGTGTGCATACACACATGTATATATACACACATGCTTGTATGCATGCATTGTGTAAGCATTTTGATTATGTATTAGTCTGCAGCATTTCCGACAATTTAGAGAAACCAACCAACAAATTAAACCTCCTGTAACACACTGGTGAGTTCTCCTTTGGATCATGGATTAGAAAGGCTTATATGAGAGGGGATCCTGAAATGTGGGTGACCCAGTGTTCCTTGCACAAAATTCTTAAATGAAAATGAAGTCTTTACTGGGAGACCTGGAAGTAAAATCTACTATATGAACAAAATATTTAAAAGACAAAGATCGTCTTTAACCTTCTAACTATAATTCAGCCTTATTCTACCCATATGCCATACTCTACTGCACTACCAAACCGTCCCCCCCCCCCCCCCCCCCTGAGAGTGACCCTACATTTTTTTCCCATATGAGACATTTGGGAAGCTTTGAGTGTTAAGACAAAATCTTTTGAGGACAACATTGTTGTTGAAGTGACAGCCCTGGTGAAACTACTTCGATTTACTTCTTTAAAAACAAAAACAAAAACATCATATATATATATTGTTCAGTTTGGATTGAGTGCGACCATGTGGCAGTGACAGCTGATGGTCCACTGAACATGATTAAGGAAATTCAGTTGCATAAGTGCTGCTCAACTTATAATGACCCTAAGAAAGCCATGAAGGTTATGCTGGTGCACTTGCACTCTCTTCAAACTTCAGTGGCAGTCTGAGGTAGGACTAGTCGGCTTCGGCATTATGTATGGATCCCGCATTTACTGGAAAGAAGCATGTGACCATAACGATCAGCTGTAAATAAGACTAACACAAAAAACAGGAACACTCACAACAAACAACATCCACACACAAAAACAGACACATTCACAACAAACACATAACCTAACACATTCACAACAAGCTACACCCACACAAAAACAGACACATTCACAACAAACTACAAACAAATAGAAAACAGACACATTCACAACAAACAACAAACACATACCGCAAAACATTCACAACAAGCTACATCCATACAAAAACAGACACATTCACAACAAACTACAAACAAATAGAAAACAGACACATTCACAACAAACAATAAACACATTGAAAAAAAAACCGATACATTCACAACAAACTACATCCCCACAAAAAACAGATGCATGCACTTTTAGATTTCTTTTATACAAAAAATAGGTATGGTTTACGTATATTTCTGTGGTGATCTAAAAACGTAAAAGTTTCAATATTTTGTTTCAAGTCCTCAAACAAAAACATGGTAAATGAACAAATGATACGTGAAACAAACTGGTAGTCAGAGTTGAAAGAGAAAGAGATTTCATTGAGAGGGTGTTTACAGACAGATTTCAGAGTATGGCTACTGGAAACAGTATTCCTACCATATGTTCTTGGTGGGTCTGTCTCTCTTTCGAGAGGCGCTCATGTGTCTTCAGCTCCATGTCACGAAGCTGCTCCTCAAGGAAAACCACTCTGTTGGCAGAAGACCCACACAAAACAGGGCTTTACTGCTGCTTTCTGCTTTCCCTGGGGTTTATTTTGGGGCTGTGCAAGTCAGTTATATGGCAGTGAGAGAGAGAGAGAGCGGGGGAGGGAGGGAGGGAGGGAGGGAGGGAGAGAGAGAGAGAGAGAAAGAGAGACAGACAGACAGAGGAGACAGAGAAACAGACGGATAGACAGAGGTACAGGCAGAGACACAGACGGAGAAGGGGGGAGGGGGGGGGGGTGAGAGGGAGAGGGAGAGTGTGAGAGAGAGAGACAGATGGACAGACACAGAAAGAGAAACAGAGAGAGAAGAGAACAGCCAGCCAGCCAGCCAGCAAGAGACAGACCGAAAGACAGAGACTGAAACGGGAAATTCCATCAACTCAAGGGATGGACAGGAAGGTTCATTGAGAAACAAAAACTGTTGGGCATGGTGTGTGTGTTGTTGTTGTTCTTCAATTTAACGTCTTTTCACTAAATGTGATATTAGACAAGGTGTGTGTGTTTGTGTGTGTGTGTGTGTGTGTGGGTGTGTGTGTTTGAGTGTGTGCGTGCAGCGTGTGAACGTGTGTGCGTGCAGCGTGCGTACATGAGTGCGCGCCCGCGTGCGTGCATGTGCGTGTGTGCGTGTATGTGTGATGAGGAGAAACTCTAAGTAAGAATTCAACTGTAATCACACTTGACTTTGTAACTCTTTTTATCTCACGTGAATCAAAAACAGTAAACTTCAATGGTGTGTGTGTGTGTGTGTGTGTGTGTGTGTGTGTGAACTTCAATGGTGTGTGTGTGTGTGTATGTGTGTGTGTGTAAACTTCAATGGTGTGTGTGTGTGTGTGTGTGTGTGTGTGTGTGTGTATTATGTGTGTTATGTGTGTGTGTGTGTGCATGTGTGTGATCTTCACCACATCTCTCTTATGTCTGCAGACTAGGGAGCAAAAGAGAACTTGAACCCAAAATTACCAAGGCAATAAGACTTAAACGCCACAAAATACTTCCTCAGATCAAATGGCTAAGGGTAAATACCCCTCTTTCTAGCCCTTCCTCTCACCCCCCCCCTACTCCCCTGTCTCCTACATCCCCATCTCACCTCTCCACCCCTCTCCCACTTTGCTCTGCTCACCAACCCCCCCCCCCCCCACTTTGCTCTGCTCCCTACACCTCTTCCACACCCATACCATTTCCCTCCCACATTCTCTCCTTTTCCAGTGAGAGGGTCAGCAGAGATGCCACTGTGGACACACACACACACCTGCTGCTGAGGACGTTATTGTCCCCCTTCAGTCTGACCTGCTTGCTCTTTGTGTCCACCTGGTCTTTAGTCAGGTGCAGCAGCTGGCTCTCCAACTGTTTCACCTGAGGTGGGGGAGAGAAGGTAAGTGTACAGGTATGTCATGCGCTGATAAAGGTACCTGCATGGGTACATCACAAACTAGGCTGTGCTGAAATGTATTTTTCATCACACTAATGAACAGTAAACTGTTACTAATGGCATTTTCTGAGTGGTGTCAATTTTGAAATTCTGTAAATTTTCCTAAAATCATTTCTTGAAGATTACATTTACATACATACATAATATTTTCATCATACTAATGAACATAACTGTTACTGACTGCATTTTCTGAGAAGTGTCAATTTCGAAATCTTGTAAATTTTCCTAAAAACGTTTCTTGGAGATTACAGCCATGACTATCTGATGTCATCTTTGTTTGGGAGATGGCTGGAAATGTTCATAATTTGTCAAGTTTAGCTGTAAAAGCCATTGCAACTGTGGAAAAAGTGCTAAGTTTACTATGCACATACATGTGTGTGCATGTGCGTGCATTCACAAACACACACACATATGCACATGCACAAGCACACACATACACACGCATGAATGCAGGCACACACACACTACTACTGTCATCACACTTGACTTTGTAACTGTTTTTATCTCATGTGAATCAAAAACAGTATCACATCTGACATTCTTTCGCTTTAATACTTATATTTCACAAACAACGTTTCATTTTGATCATTTTCTGTGCAATCATGCTCAAATATTCGATCACAATATTAAAGGGGGAAAAGGCCACATACACATGACACAGCTCTGCATAAAGCGGTTCAAAAGATTTGAACCTGTAGGCAATCACTGGTGTTACTGACGTGCTATAAATATCTCTGATCCCCCACTTTGCTTGTCATGCAAACTTGAAAATAAAAGGCACACACTTCAGTGTCACAAACATTCACACACACACACACACACACACACACACACACACACACACACACACACACACACACACTGAGTGAAACCAATTTATTGTCAGATTAACCCGTGGTTGTACTGACATTTAAGAACAGAATGTCAACATTTTTTATTAAAAGAAAAGGAACAAAATTAACACACACACACACACACACACACACACATCTCCATACGAACATACCCACACCCTTACATACACACAAACATACACACAAACATACACACACACACACACCACACCACACCATACCACCCTACTCACACACCCTCATACACTAGCACTTCTACACACACACACACACACACACACACACACACACACACACCACATATACACACACTCTCTCTCTCTCTTTCTCACACACACACACACACACACACACACACACACACACACACACACAGAAAGCATACATGCAGACACACGCACACTCAGGATGAAAAAAAGCTGTAAAGCTTATTCTTTAACCCTCAATAAAGATAATTTTGACTTGACTTGACACATGCACACACACATAATACATATGCACACACACGCACTCATACAAACACATGCTCTCACAATACACACACACACACACACACACACACACACACACACACACACACACACTTGGTAGACAGCAGACTACGCACTCTCTCATGAATCTCCTGGAAGTTTTCATCAATGTTGTCGAAGACCTCCTCACTGCTGCTCTGGCCTGTACTGGTGGGGGTCCCACACCGTGGACTGAGCCGTGCCAGGCTGCAATCAACCACGGACATTGTCATGAATAAAACTCAACACACACACATGCAATGATAATTATGGAACAGCCAATGTTAGGTAGGTCCCCAAGGTCTGACCAGCGCGTTAGGTTAATGCGAAAGTCAGACATCTACTAAGTCATAGCCATAAGACCCTCTTCTTAAATTCTCTCATCTTAGTCATTAATTCATTAATCCATCAACTTTGAATCATGCGCTAGTGTGGTCTTGAAGCTTAGACATATAGTGGATGTAGTGTAGCGTATATGGACTAGTCCGCATGCAGTGACACCTCCTTGATGAAACTGAAACATCTATAGATATTGTCTGTATCATTTATGCATAGATACACTCATACCCTTAACCAAGTCGCACTCCTCTGTAGCTAACCCTCGTTAGTTGCAATGATCAACCGCACCATTCACATCTGTCCGCACGCTCACATTATTATTCTTATTATTGTTATGAATACTTATGTAGCGCCTATCCTCGGCTAGAGACCAAGCTCTAAGCGCTTTACAATGCACTCTCTTTACACAACGGGCTGCCTACCTGGGTAGTGCCGACTGAAGAGCCGCCAGCTGGCGCTTCATTCAGTCGTTTCCCGTGTCATCCAGTCAATATCGTTCACTAAATTTCCTTACTTCCTCCATTCTTTCCATTTCACATGCATGGTGCACTTCATGTGTAACGTGTCATCCATACCAACGGCCAAACTGGCCTCTTCTGAAAGTTGGTGATGCGATTTTACATGTGTGCAAGATGTTATGCGTGTGTTCACACACGGAACCTCGGTTTATAGTCTCATTCGAAGGACACATACATACGTATACATACAATTTAATGCATGTTCTTTATAGTCCAGCTGATGATGGAGATTACACTAGGGCTCACACACACACACATGCATACACAAACACATATACTCACGCACATACATGCACACACAAACACACACACACACACATGCATACACAAGCACATACAGACACACACACACACATGCATACACACATGTGTACACACACACACACACACACACACACACACACACACACACACACACAATCTTAATTCAGCTGACCACAGAATTTATTATGGGGCTTATACACTAAAGCACACACACACACACACACACACACACACACACACACACACACACACACACACATACACATTAATGCAAGAACATACACTCAAACACACACAAGCACACACTCAAGCATGCATATGCACACACATACATCTTTTTCTCTTCTATTTTAACTCATTCCAGATGAGTTCTGAAATAACTTTAATAAAATGATATGTAACTGTTCTAAGTCATCTTATAAGCTGACTTAACAGATAACACTGAATAGCAAATGTGACCTGAATCCTTCAACAAGTGCAATAAATTATTCTCAGTGACACCAACATGTTCATGCTTATCACCTTTGTACCACTGCTTTAAATAAGGTACCATTGCTTTAAATAAGGTACCACTGCTTTAAATAAGGTACCACTGCTTTAAATAAATAAGGTACCACTGCTTTAAATAAGGTACCACTGCTTTAAACACTGCTTTAAATAAGGTACCATTGCTTTAAATAAGGTACCATTGCTTTAAATAAGGTACCACTGCTTTAAATAAGGTACCACTGCTTTAAATAAGGTACCATTGCTTTAAATAAGGTACCATTGCTTTAAATAAGGTACCACTGCTTTAAATAAGGTACCATTGCTTTAAATAAGGTACCATTGCTTTAAATAAGGTACCACTGCTTTAAATAAGGTACCATTGCTTTAAATAAGGTACCACTGCTTTAAATAAGGTACCACTGCTTTAAATAAGGTACCATTGCTTTAAAACATTGAATGAGTATTGACTCTGCGCAGGAATTTCTGGATTTCTCTTTTTTCTTTTTCTTTCTTTCTTTTTTTTTTTTTTTACTGTGTGCTCTGATCTTACTGAGTTTTCTTCCATGTCAGCCTAAGCCAAAGGGTGGAGTTTATTTTGGAAGCTGAGTCAGAATTGGGTTAAACTGTCTGCACATCAACCATAATGATTGCATGCCGCAGTCGTATCACTTGCGTGTGCCCGCACGCACGCACGCGCGCACACACACACACACACACACACACACACACACACACACATCTATGTCATTCAGTCACATCTGTCTATTACCTTTTAACAACTACAGCTGTCACATGTATCAATCACTCATTAACACACATATCTACATTCTGTGTTTCTGGCAAATCTGTCTCAGTTACATCTCAGCCGTCTCTGATATTTAAAGATTTTTTTTCTTTCAGTCGTATCTGATTACACATTCACCACATCATTTACATACGTTTTTCACCAAATTTACACCACAGCATATCCATCCTACATGCTCCAATCATCAAAAGCACTTTCCCCCACATATGTAAATATGTAAATGTGTGTGTGTGTGTGTGTGTGTGTGTGTGTGTGTGTGTGTGTGTGTGTGTGTGTGTGTGTACTGCTTTGGAATATGCATTGCTATTCACAGAGCTGTACTGAACCAATTTGCTAGGGAGGTCAGAGAAGGGGGTGGGTTCAGACAGACAGACAGACAAAGAGAGAAAGACAGAGAGAGCAAGAGAGAAATACAGACAGAAAGAGAGAGAGACAGAGACAGAGAGAAACAGAGAATAAACAGGAACACTTACAAAAGAGCAAAGATGTAAGATCGAATCTCTTATTTTGTAGTATATGCCAGGAGTCTTTATAAACTATTCACAGAAACTAATTTTTGAGGTTCCATTTGATAATGTAATATAAGTGTGTGTGTAGAGAGACACTTTGATATTTTATTGTCATTACCAAAGAGGTCTTTTGACAAGGGGGGAGGGGGTAACAGAACAATAACATTTCCCTCTTCCTTTCCTGCTAACAAATAGTACACACGAGTGTGCATGTGCATGTGTGCATGTGCGTGTGTGTGTGTGTGTGTGTGTGTGTGTGTGTGTGTGTGCATGCATGCACAATTAGTGAATAATCCAATCAGACTTAAACAAATACCTTGCTCATTTTTTTCTTCCACAAAACACTCGGAGTTACTGCTTGGTCTTATGTTGTTTCATTTTGTTGTTTGTCGCCTTACATCATGTACCCCCCCCCCCCCCCCCCTCTGCCTGGCATTACTCCAACACTCCTCATTCCAACTCCCACATACAAACCCACACCCACATTTATCCTGTTGCAGCCTCAGCACTGACAGTTAACAGTGAGTAATTAACCTCCAGTCACTCCGAGGCAACCTACCGCAGGAGACACTGCTCTGCTGCCGAGTCACTCTGGTGGTATCAAGAAGCCTCTGTTCTGATCTTAATCATACATAAAAATATCACTTACTTAATCCCCCTACTGACGACAGAATTTGCTTACTCATAGAGCTAGCATGACCAAGCATTCCCCTCTGCAAGGTGCCATCACATCTATCCATCATCAGTACCCCTGAACTTGCCCACATCAAACATTTTGACAGGAATTCACCACAGACAGGTAAACAGAATGACACTGGAAGGGAGGTCACCATCAAAGCAGGACATGAAGGACCACAGAATTTGACTTTTTTTCTCTCTAAAATAAACCATGAAGATGATGATCTATTAAGCTGACTCTATGGAAATCCATTCTGGTCTGAAACTACATAACAAGCAGCAATACTCTCAGAGACACATCCAGTAAAGATAAGATAAGATAATGTTGCTTATAGCCCAGCCGACCGCAAAGGGCCACATCAGGGCTGACATCCAGTAAAGGAATGAAACTTTCCTGTATAGTTCCAGTCTTCCCATCAAAGCTAATACCACACTCAACTAATCTAGCTAAGAGCCGGCCTGAAAGAATGCGCGCGCGCACACACACACACACACACACACATTTAAGAATGCATGTGCACACACACACACACACACACACACACACACACACACACACACACACACACACACACACCCACACATCTCTGCTTCTGATGGACCTTGAACCCTGAACCTAGGATGCTTATCACTGCAACTGGTCTCCCCTAAAAGATTAACAAACATGTACAGTATTCCACACTGTTAAACTGCAGTCTCTAAACCCCTTTATCAACAGACCCCTGTTTCCTTGAATGCAATGCTTCTGTTGATCAATTTAACTCCCACTGCTTAACTCTTAACACACTGAATCCTTGAAACCAAGTGTCTACGTCATGCCCTCAGAATTTTTCCTGTTGTTGCTGTTTCAGCAAGCATAGACATTTTCTGTGATCAGATTCCGCTGACTTCTTCACAAAGTTAAAATCTACAGACACTTACCTACATTTTTATATACAATATGAGATAATCACCATCATGGAGAATTTTTATTTCATAATCTGTAAACTGTCATGACCCAACTCTACTAAAGAAAAAAAAAAAAAAAAGCTAGCGATAAAGTGTCCAAACGGACAAGAGTTATCCCCTCAACTGCTGTTGCTAAGGATGCTAATCAGCATGGGACTGTTAACATCCTTGTGAAGGGACTAGGTCATTAAGCATAATCACTTTCACATGGGACAGCACCGTTTCACTCTGCTGAAATTATGTCACTTTCAACCATTTGATCATAGCTACCAAACATGCTCATCAGCAGAGAGCTGTCTTGCAATGTGGCTGCCGAACCTGCTCATTATTGACATGTGGTGGTAGATAGTTGCCAACAACTTGCACACATTGCCTTATTTGGCTATATAACAGCCTCAGCAGTGAAGGGGTTAAACATTCCACAAAGTATAAAGTCAACATTCTCTTTAAATTAGAACATGCAGATCTGCTCTTTTTTTTTTTCTTTTCTTTTTTTGTTGTTGTAAAGTTTGAAAGTCATATGATCCAAATATAACACGCAAACACCATTTTTTCCAGAGCTTTCGGAGCTCTAATGCTCCTTCTTTAGCAGCCATAACAGGTGACTGTTATACCGTGACATCTTCACTAAGACATTTGACGCTTTTCTCATCTGTCTATCCATCCCAGATACAGATCTACTGGATACAGTTTTGGTCAGAATGGGTGTGGCATTTTCACGCAAAAATGGAAAGGAAGAAACAGTTTGTTGCTGAGATTAAATATGGCTATGGTGGATCCCAAAAGAGGAAAAACACAAAGTTGGGAAGTCAAGGAGTTCATTAATCAAATACATTTTTCAGCCTGTCCCATTTGCCAGCTGCCAACAGTGCGGACATCATGGCTGAGCCCTCTCTTCCCTCACAAGAAGCAAGCATCAGGCATACAGAAAACTGAGGGCAGCTCATTCATCAAAAAGCAAAGTCACCAAAAGCCTGCAAGTCCACAAGTTATGTTGTTTATAGCCAAGCCAGCCACCGAGGCCATGTCTGGGCCCAAAGCCAGTTGAAATCAGACCTATGTACACACTAAAATCCAAAACAGTCATGTCAAATGAACAAAATCTATTTCCTTCTAAATGTTTCAAAAATCACATCTGGACAAGATCTGACCAAACCCTATATTTTTTTCCTTCACAATATGAAACATACAATATGTGTGCTTGAGTGTGTGTGTGTGTGTGTGTGTGTGTGTGTGTGTGTGTGTGTGTGTGTGTTGTGTGTGTGAGTGTGTGTGTGCACAGGCAAGTGTATGAGAGCATTCATATAGATATGCATGTGTGTGTGTGTCTGCAGTGTCTGGCATATCACAACAGTATCAAGGAAAGTCAAAGCAATCCATTTTTGTAAAATACTATGCTCTTCAATATATATACCATTGTTCTCGTCTTTCACAATGGATCCCATATCCATGCATTATATCTACACCTTATTTTCTGAAGTGACAAATACTAAAACTGCTTTTTAACTTGCAACACAACATCCCCTTCCCTCCCCTAACCCCCTCCCCTCAATCGCCTCCCCCTCACCCCTGTCCCCCACCCCCTCCTCCCTTCTCCCCACCTCTCTTCCCCTCCGACCTTTTTTTTTTTTAATCTCCAACTTCACAGAGGCTTTAAATTTGTTATGCTGTTAAACACAAAAAAAGATGTGCTTTGCAAAGTGGAAGTTGTATCAACAGCTATGGAAATACGCACGTAAAATAAAACAGATGATCCAATACTGTTGCAAATGGAAATACAGAGTGAAGAATGCGTTGATAAAGAAGAGAACACAGCAGCTGAGGAAAAAATAATAAACTATTTATAAAATGTATAGCCAAACCAGTGGACCTATAAAAGTGACCTATAAACACCGTGCCACTGAACATGATGGAAACCATCGTATAAGGTTAAGTTTCAAATAGCAGGATTGTTTTCCCTCGCGCTCCACCACATCTTCAATGGTGATCTATACGCTATTTAAAGAAACATTTTTCATTTATTTTCTAATTTTTTTTAAAGAAATCAAATGATAAACCGAGATCCAGTGTGCTCAGTTCTTTGCATGTGTAAAAGACCTCACAGCAACAAAGAATTGTGTTTCGCAAACTTCTGAAGAAAATTCTACTTTTACTGGGAAACAAATACATATATTGTGACAGAACAAAAAATGTTTTATGTAGTGATGTGTTATAACAATGTTTTTCTCCAGGGACAGTGGCCAGAGATTCACACATAGAAATTCTGCTGTAACTATAAGTTTGTATGTTACCTTACAATGCACAGTTGAACAACTAATAATGGGCAGAAACAGAATGATTCATATCTCTCAATAAATTGTTTAGCCTTGGATGTTCTGAAGAACCAGATTTAGGTGTAAACTATACTTCAATTGCACATAAATCTGTTGTGGCAATAAAGTTGTACAATACAATACAAATGCAATATAACACAATGCAATATTCCACACAGTATAAAATACAAACACTATACAAAGCAATACAACTGTGACAATGATGTTACACAATACAATATAGTACAACAGTACAATACAATACAGCACAACACAGTCACATGCAGTACCATGCAATACAGTATAGCGGGGGTGGGGGGAACAGGTAAGGCCAGTGACCATGCAGAGAGACCTTAGACAAGGCACACAGCAGACACACAGCCAGTGAACAGTGGGGAAACCAGCAGGCATCACGTCAATACACAGACATGCAGCATTAACGGATGAGGAATACAGAAGACACAGTACAAATAGGCAACAGGCATCATGTCAATACACAGGCATGCAGCATTAACACATGAGGAATACAGAAGACACAGTACAAATAGGCAACAGGCATCACGTCAATACACAAACATGCAGCATTAACACAGGAGGAATACAGAAGACACAGTACAAATAGGCAACAGGCATTATGTCAATACACAGGCATGCAGCATTAACACATGAGGAATACAGAAGACACAGTACAAATAGGCAACAGGCATCACGTCAATACACAAATATGCAGCATTAACACATGAGGAATACAGAAGACACAGTACAAATAGGCAACAGGCATCATGTCAATACACAGGCAGGTGGCATCAGCAGACAAGGAAGTCAGATGTAACATTGGAAACAGAGCTGTCAAGGTCTCAAAAGCACAAAGTGTAGCATTTTGACATTAAAAATTTAACATTTAAAATGCAGCCATAAGGGATGCAACAAGTCAGACTCAACAGCACTTACAATTGTACTTTGCTTCATGCACTACATGCTGGTGGACTAAGAGGACATAAATCTTGCTAGTTATCACTTGGTTTTGACTTGACCTACAAAAAAATCAAAATGGCCAACCATGAAAGCAATTAAAATGGCAGCAAAATCACCCTCATCTATAGCAATGTTTTTTTGTTTGTTTTTTTTTGTTTTTTACTTTCTCATCTTCTCTCCTACTAAACTCAGCCATTTTCTTGTTACGTAAGTCTACAGCTTAATGATCTAAATTGTCTAGATTCTGTTTAAGTCTGTGAAGCATGTCTTTAAAAATCTTTAAAAGTTTCAGATTTTTGCAAAACATTTCATCATGAAGCATAGCAGAATAGCACTGTCAACAAAGTTGTGGCATGCTATACATGTCGAAAGCTTAGCGCTTGGCAGCTCCGGTGGAAATAATACATAAAAACAGTAGGCATTCTGTCAACAGGCAGCATTAATAGAGAAGAAATACTGCTGACTGACAGTAAAGAAATACCAGGCATTAAGCCAACACACTGACAGGCAGCAGCATCAAACAAGGAACACAACTCTGTGGATAGGTAGAAGAGAAAAATGCAGGCTAAAGGCAGACTGCATCAACGATCAAAGAATACGCAAGACGCACTGCAGATAAGCAGCTGAAAAAACAGCATTGAAAAAAGGAAGGCAGCATTATCAGACATAGAATACACAAGACACACTGTAGATAGGCAGTAGATGATTATGTAGGGAAAAAAAAGGCTGGCAGAATTATAGGCAGTAGAGAATAATGTAGGGAAAAAAGGCTGGCAGAATTATAGGCAGTAGAGAATAATGTAGGAAAAAAAGACTGGCAGAATTATAGGCAAGAGAGAAATAATGTAGGGAAAAAAGGCTGGCAGAATTATAGGCAGTAGAGAATAATGTAGGAAAAAAAGACTGGCAGAATTATAGGCAGTAGAGAATAATGTAGGAAAAAAAGACTGGCAGAATTATAGGCAAGAGAGAATAATGTAGGAAAAAAAGGCTGGCAGAATTATAGGCAAGAGAGAATAATGTAGGAAAAAAAGACTGGCAGAATTATAGGCAGTAGAGAATAATGTAGGAAAAAAAGGCTGGCAGAATTATAGGCAGTAGAGAATAATGTAGGAAAAAAAGACTGGCAGAATTATAGGCAAGAGAGAATAATGTAGGTAAAAAAGACTGGCAGAATTATAGGCAAGAGAGAATAATGTAGGAAAAAAAGACTGGCAGAATTATAGGCAGTAGAGAATAATGTAGGAAAAAAAGGCTGGCAGAATTATAGGCAGTAGAGAATAATGTAGGAAAAAAAGACTGGCAGAATTATAGGCAAGAGAGAATAATGTAGGAAAAAAAAGACTGGCAGAATTATAGGCAGTAGAGAATAATGTAGGAAAAAAAGACTGGCAGAATTATAGGCAGTAGAGAATAATGTAGGAAAAAAAGACTGGCAGAATTATAGGCAGTAGAGAATAATGTAGGAAAAAAAGACTGGCAGAATTATAGGCAGTAGAGAATAATGTAGGTAAAAAAGACTGGCAGAATTATAGGCAAGAGAGAATAATGTAGGTAAAAAAGACTGGCAGAATTATAGGCAGTAGAGAATAATGTAGGAAAAAAAGACTGGCAGAATTATAGGCAGTAGAGAATAATGTAGGAAAAAAAGACTGGCAGAATTATAGGCAGTAGAGAATAATGTAGGTAAAAAAGACTGGCAGAATTATAGGCAGTAGAGAATAATGTAGGAAAAAAAGACTGGCAGAATTATAGGCAGTAGAGAAAAATGTAGGTAAAAAAGACTGGCAGAATTATAGGCAGTAGAGAATAATGTAGGAAAAAAAGACTGGCAGAATTATAGGCAGTAGAGAATAATGTAGGAAAAAAAGGCTGGCAGAATTATAGGCAGTAGAGAATAATGTAGGTAAAAAAGACTGGCAGAATTATAGGCAGTAGAGAATAATGTAGGTAAAAAAGACTGGCAGAATTATAGGCAAGAGAGAATAATGTAGGTAAAAAAGACTGGCAGAATTATAGGCAAGAGAGAATAATGTAGGAAAAAAAGACAGGCAGAATTATAGGCAGTAGAGAATAATGTAGGAAAAAAAGACTGGCAGAATTATAGGCAGTAGAGAATAATGTAGGTAAAAAAGACTGGCAGAATTATAGGTAGTAGAGAATAATGTAGGAAAAAAAGACTGGCAGAATTATAGGCAGTAGAGAATAATGTAGGAAAAAAAGGCTGGCAGAATTATAGGCAGTAGAGAATAATGTAGGAAAAAAAGACTGGCAGAATTATAGGCAGTAGAGAATAATGTAGGAAAAAAAGACTGGCAGAATTATAGGCAGTAGAGAATAATGTAGGAAAAAAAGACTGGCAGAATTATAGGCAGTAGAGAATAATGTAGGTAAAAAAGGCTGGCAGAATTATAGGCAGTAGAGAATAATGTAGGTAAAAAAGGCTGGCAGAATTATAGGCAAGAGAGAATAATGTAGGAAAAAAAGACTGGCAGAATTATAGGCAGTAGAGAATAATGTAGGAAAAAAAGGCTGGCAGAATTATAGGCAGTAGAGAATAATGTAGGAAAAAAAGGCTGGCAGAATTATAGGCAGTAGAGAATAATGTAGGAAAAAAAGACTGGCAGAATTATAGGCAAGAGAGAATAATGTAGGAAAAAAAGACTGGCAGAATTAACAGGCAAGGAATAAACATGTCATACTGCAGATAGTAGACAAAAATAGCAGGCATTATGTCAATACACAGGCGGTCAGCATAAGCAGACAAGGAATACAGAAGACATGACGACACACTGGCAGTACAGGAAAACGCAAAAGGCAGGCAGCATTAAAAGGACAAGGAGTACACCAGACACAGGGCAAAGAAGGCAGCAGAGAAAACAGCAGGCATCATGTCAACACACAGGTAGGCAGCATCATCAGACAGGCTGGCTCCACCGAACTGGTGGGAACCAACCACTGACTGTACCAGAGCTTTTTAGGATTCCTTGCTGACAGCAAGTCTTTCTTCTCTCCGCGCTTACGGGGAATCACGGGCGTGCTGAAATGGTAACCAGTGGGAAGTGATGAACAGCTCGTTCATTTAAAAAAAATTTTTTTTTTTAATCTCTTTTGGAAGGTGGGGGCGGGATGAGGTGGTGGTGGTGGGGATGGGGGTGGGGTGGGGGGTGGGGGGGGTGAGGAGGGGGGAGAGGGGAGGGGGAAGGAAAGGAGGTGGCTAAGGATGTGTGTGTGTGTGTGTGTGTGTGTGTGTGTGTGTGTGTGTGTGTGTGTGTGTGTGTGTGTGTTTGGTGAGGATGTGAGCGTGGGAGGGGGGCAAGACTGGTGGTGATGCTGCTCCAGACATTTTCCAGAAAGATGTAAAGAGAGTGTAAAGAGAATGGCCATATTCTGTGAAAGGAGTCATCACTTTTAAGAGTGTTGTTTATGAGAAGTGGTGGAAAAGCCTGGCTCTGTGTGTGTGTGTGTGTGTGTGTGTGTGTGTGTGTGTGTGTGTGTGTGTGTGTGTGTGTGTGTGTATGTGTGTGTGACAGAGAGAAATACAGACAGGCACGCAGACAGAAGGAGAGAGAACAAGAGAGAATGAGAGAAAAAAAGAGAGAATCTGAGAGAGTGAGAAAGAGACAGAGAGACAGACAGAGAGAGAGAAAGAGAGACAGACAGAGAGAAAAACAGAGACAGAGAGAGACAGGGAGAGAGCTCTGAGTGTATTTATGTCATGTTGTGTGTGTGTGTGGAGAGAGAGAGAGAGAGAGAGAGAGAGAGAGAGAGAGAGAGTGTATGTGTGTTGTGGTGTGTGTGTGTGTGTGTGTGTGTGTGTGTGTGTGTGTGTGTGTGTTGTGTGTGTGTGTGTGTGTGTGTGTGTGTGTGTGTGTGTGTGTGTGTTGTATGGAAGTGCATATGTATGTGAGTGAGAAAGTGTGAAAAACAAACAAACAGCTAATAATAAAAACATCACAACATACAGGCCTGGGTCAGACACATCAGCTTCGGACTCCACTTCCCCAAAGGCCTCATAACTCTCTTCATCAGTTACATCAGGTCGGCTGAAACATTGTGGCACAAGGGCAATGCACTTGACAATTCTGATGTAAGATCTGGCTTTCTTCACTACAAATCATACACCCACTCTGACCAGTACTCTGTGTTATGGCTGTAATCTGACTGGAGACAGAGAGAGAGAGAGAGAGAGAGAGAGAGAGAGAGAGAGAGAGAGAGAGAGAGAGAGAGAAAGAGAGAGAGTGTTTAAGCATTAATTTGTTTAAACCAAATCTCTTCAAGAACAATAACAGCAATTCAAATCCAAGTAAATTCAATCTGTAAAAACTTAGAAATGCAAGGTACTTTTACACAATTCTTAATGAAGTTTGGCTGCAGTTGGTCAGCAATAAATCATACACATCGCTTTTTTAGTCATGCACATAACTGAATGCATTTACATGTATACTTTATGACCGGTCCACCTACATAGAAAAGTATAACAATAATAATACAACAAACACACAGACATATACAGGTTAAACTATGTGCCATAGTAATCACAAATGAAGCAGTCAATTTCCTGGTCCTGTGACAATTCTGTACGTTTGATCAGTTCTGCTTACTATCCTTTTCTTGTTGCACAATGCAGTTGAGATATTCATGCCTTCTTCTCACACTTACCTGTCCAAGCAAAATGCCTTATCCCTACCAGGCATTAACCATTGGCATATCATCAGGATCTTCAAGAAGCAACACTGGGACAGCAGGGTGTTAATCATGCCTCTATGACCGGTTAGGCTGAAAGAATGATGATCTTTGCTGAGTTCACATCACGAATCCTACCCAAACAAAGGTCAGTCTTCTCCATTTACTCGGCAACAGAACATGCCCCAGTCTGTTCTTCAGAGTTTTTTTGTTTTTTTTCCAGCACTCTTTGACCTTCTTAAGCAGCCTTTTAAGCCTGCTTTTGTTTGATTGAGGAAGCTTCTTTCTCTCTTCCTTTACAAGGGAGAATTTTGTTTGTAAATGTCCGCAAGTTGTGTTATATCATTATCTGTCTCCACGTTTGGTTCCGCCATCATACTCTATGGAGTATCTTTCATCCCTCTCTTCTTGCCCTCTGCTTCAGATGCAGAGTCATGCATCTGCCTTTTGTGTTGCTGTTGGCCCCTTCAAGCCTACCCTCAAGACACCTGCATCTTCTGCCCTAAATATTCCGTTTGAACCTTACAACTCGAGTTGTGCTAGAATTGATCCTGTGTGATGTTACGGTCTATCTGGACTTACAATATACACAAAATCTTCAAGACAGTCTGCCAATTTTGACTAGAGAAACTCCTACTTCTCCCAGTTATACTGGTTCAGTATCGGTTCTGAGGAGTGGAGACAGGTCAGCACCCCCCCCTCCCCCTTGACCTGCTCTGTGCTTTCAACCCCCCAGTGCCATGAAACTATTCAAGAGTGGCTGAGGAAGTTGCATTTGTCGGGGATTGCATTGTGTCTTGATCCCGGCAAGGCTCAGTGGACAGTGTCCTGCTGGGAGGAGATTCAACTGGGGACCATGCTGCAAAAGGGCAAGTCTCTGTGAACAGTGGCTGAAAGGCCTGGGCGCCCTATGGCCATGAGCAAACCCTTTATAATGCAAGCAGATTCAGGGCCAATGCAGACAAACGTTGGTACAGATGACAACATTAATGAGATCTATGATGATGCTGTTTATTGAAATCACAGCATTTCAATAGGAATCACATTTCTTGCAACAGAACTAAAGAACCAAGCTTTCCAATGCCTGATCTGTTGTCCAAGACACCCTCACTCACCCCCCGTCCGTCTCCTGGTTTTAACTCTTCTTCTCCTCCTCCTCCTTAAGAGGTGTGTGTGAAGCCTTTTTTCTCTTTTTTAAGTTACCATGTCTGCCGAAGTTTCTTGATCTGTTTCGCTGAACAAGAAAGTACCACACTTTTGTTATGTCTTGTATTAGGCTATCGCCAATTTCTGTTTTCTCCTCTCTTGGGTATTCCCTCAATTCATGTCATTTACCAGAAACAGTTGTCCTTCAAGAGGGCTATTCACCCGGCTATGCACATGTTGTGTTTGAACCCTGAAACTGCACTCTCCCATACTCTGGTCAAAATAAAGTAGATAAACTTCCGTTTAAAAAAAAAAATTTTCAACATGTTTTTCAACTGGCAGATAATCATGTCCCCACAATGTTGTTTCTGGAGTTGTCCTCTCTCTCTCTTGTGCATCCTTAGAAAGAGGATTATCTACAAAAATATATTTCAGAGATTTTGGGACTTGCTGAAATTTCAGCCTGTGTGGCATCTGTTAGGCTTTTGACCTCCTTAGTCATGTCTCCGGTCTCTCTCTCTGACCTTGAAGGGCAATCTTTTGGTCTTGTTTTGTTCTTCTGACTATCTTAGGGCAACTCTGAGGCAATCCCTTCTCCTGAGGCCTTCTCCTTTCAGTTGAATATCAAAGATCCCTGATAAGGTTTGTTAGACTAAAGTTCCTCCCCTTTTCCATCCCAGTCTCTCTGACATCTACCTCAGTGTGGACCAAGGTTCCTTCAGATGCAGTGCAGGCGTCCGTTCTTTCAAAACAGCTGATTCCTTCTTTCCAAAGGGCGCGGTCGCAGAGGTGCCTCTTCCTTGTTCTTTAGGATTTTTTGCCATTCTTTTCCTGTTCCCAGGGAAAACGGCCAGAGGAGACCTGTTACCGACCTCAGCTGGCTGAACCTTTCTCTCACTGAAGTTCACCATGAAGACTGTTCAAAGACTACATGTTTCCATTCTGCCCAGATATTGGGCCATAAGCCTCAGCCTGTCAGACTCACACTTCTGTATTCCTGTTCAGAGGTTGTTCCTCAAGTCTTGGGAGGGTGTCTCGTCCTTTACCTGTATTTTGTGCCAGAAAAATTCTTTTTCTCCTTAAGGCAGTTTTATTGATTGTCCCTTTGCACCACTGAGGAAGGCAGGAACTAATCCTTCACCTCCAGGCTAAGCATGGGGGGAAAACTGTGAAGGGCACTTAGTGGCCTCTGACACCGATGTTAAGACTTAAAAAACTGCGCAGAGACACTCTCATGTGGGATCAATGTCTACCTTTCAGGTAAGCATGATTCTTTTTGATATTCTGGCATTTGTAAGGACAGATAAGTATGAGCAAAAGGAATTTTACTTCTAAAAGCACTTTTACAATATACATATCTGTCCAGACGCTGCCCTCCCATCTCCCTGCTTAGCCAAGAAAAGCTGTAAAAACTGAAGTATTCTTGGGTATGATTCATGTAGTGAACTCACTATGGGCAATCACCTTTCCTGCCTAACCAGTTATGGAGGCATGATTAGCTCCCTGCCCTCCCAATGTTGTTGTTGTTGTTGTTGTTGTTTCCATGATCCTGATGATATGTTGATGTTCCATGCCCAGCAGGGGATCAGGCATTTGTTTGGACTGGTAAGTACATTGTAAACTACTTATTTGTTTGGACTGGTAAGCACATTGTAAACTGCTTATTTGTTTGGACTGGTAAGTACATTGTAAACTACTTATTTGTTTGGACTGGTAAGTACATTGTAAACTGCTTATTTGTTTGGACTGGTAAGTACATTGTAAACTACTTATTTGTTTGGACTGGTAGTACATTGTAAACTACTTATTTGTTTGGACTGGTAAGTACATTGTAAACTACTTATTTGTTTGGACTGGTAAGTACATTGTAAACTGCTTATTTGTTTGGACTGGTAAGTACATTGTAAACTGCTTATTTGTTTGGACTGGTAAGTACATTGTAAACTGCTTATTTGTTTGGACTGTAAGACATTGTAACTGCTTATTTGTTGGACTGGTAAGTACATTGTAAACTACTTATTTGTTTGGACTGGTAAGTACATTGTAAACTACTTATTTGTTTGACTGGTCAGTACATTGTAAACTACTTATTTGTTTGGACTGGTCAGTACATTGTAAACTACTTATTTGTTTGGACTGGTAAGTACATTGTAAACTACTTATTTGTTTGGACGGGTAAGTACATTGTAAACTACTTATTTGTTTGGACTGGTATGTACATTGTAAACTACTTATTTGTTTGGACTGGTAAGTACATTGTAAACTACTTATTTGTTTGGACTGGTCAGTACATTGTAAACTACTTATTTGTTTGGACTGGTACATCGTAAACTACTTATTTGTTTGGACTTGTAAGTACATTGTAAACTACTTTTAGAAGTAAAATTCCTTTTCTTAAATGATCATTATAGAAACAAAAAACAAAACAAAAGAACAAAAACACACTAAATGTAAGAGTCAATAGTCATACACACATATGCACACATGCTAACACACACACACACTTAAATGCACTCACTCAAATATACATTCTAACACACATTCTCCTTTTACCTCATGGATCTATGAACAAAACAAACCACACACACAAAAACAGGTAGCAAGCGCCACTGTAACAGCCTTCATGTACCAACAATGGCAGAAAATAATTGAGGGGAGAGGGGAGGAGGAGGGAACATGAAACCCAGGAGAAACGTCAAACACACTACACATACTTCTGTTGAAGTTAATCATAGTCAAACAAGTGTAACTAATTTTCACAGGGTATATATACACGCTAGCCTTAGGTCTGATCTCTTGGAATAGAGGTGGCTATTGTTGTAATTATTATCATTACTGTCATCCTCTTCCTCCTCCTCCTCAATTTCACATGTCATCATCTTTAAGATGATTGTGACGTTCATGACTGCATACACAAACTGTCACACAGTATAAATCTATCAACATTCTCACCTGCTTTCGTTGATCTCAGAAGGGCCGCTGATCACGCTATCACGTTCATCTTCAGACCCAGGAGGTCCGTAAACTGTGCTCTGAAACTGTGGGGTGACAAAGGCACTGTCGCCAAGGAAACTGCTGTCACTGTTCACACCGGTCAAAACTCCAGCAAAGTCACTGCTGGTGGCCTTTGTTGTGTTGTTTTGGCTAGGGTTGTGAACGTCATCTGAACCATTACAGAGGGCCAACTGGTCAGCTGAAGAAATTGTGTCCTGGCAACAAAAAAATAATCATGTCCTTATTTATGACAATTTCTATAATGTATATATATATATATATATATATATATATATATATATTATTGATTCCACCAAGACGGTTATGCTTTCACTTGCATCTGTTTGTCTGTCTGCAGGGAGTATGTAAAAATGTCTAAATCTTCACA
>CM065715.1:49483153-49508153 GCA_033310375.1 Conus canariensis | reverse complement strand
GCAGTGCTTTAAGCTGTGCTGCAATAAACTACAGTCTGTTGCCATGCCCAGCATTCTGTTGCAGCATGTATTATTCTGTTCCAAAGTGGCGTACTTTTTCCCTAACCACTCTCCCTATATTGCAGTATGTATTATTCTGTTCCAAAGCGCTGTAACTGTTCCCTACCCCCCCCCCCCCCCCCCCCCCATATCGCAGTATGTATTATTCTGTTCCAAAGTGCTGTACCTGTTCTCTACCCACTCCCCCCCCCACCCCTCCCTATATTGCAGTATGTACTATTCTGTTCTAAAGTGCTGTACCTGTTCTCTACCCACTCCCCCCCCCCCCCCAACCCCTCCCTATATTGCAGTATGTATTATTCTGTTCCAAAGCGCTGTACCCGTTCTCTACCCACTCCCCCCCCCCAACCCTCCCTATATTGCAGTATGTATTATTCTGTTCCAAAGCGCTGTACCCGTTCTCTACCCACTCCCCCCTCCCCAACCCCCCCACCCCTCCCTATATTGCAGTATGTATTATTCTGTTCCAAAGTGCTGTACCTGTTCTCTACCCACCCCCACCCCCCCTATATTGCAGTATGTATTATTCTGTTCCAAAGTGCTGTACCTGTTCGCTACCTACTCCCTATATTGTAGTATATATATTATTCCATTCCATAGTGTTGTACCTGTTCCATACCAACTCCCTACATTGCAGTTTGTATCATTCCATTCCACTGTGTTGTACCTGTTCCCTACCCACTTGCTATATTGCTGTTAGTATTATTCTGTTCCAAAGTGTCCTACCTGTTCCCTACCCATACCTTATATTACAGAATCTATTATTCTCTTCCAAAGTGTCATACCTGTTCCCTACCTTCTCCCTATCTCACACTCCCATCCTGACTGTCACGAAAGTGTCTATTGTGTTTTTACTGTGAGCCTCTTCTCTTTTCAGAATTTTTGTGTATAAAGTATCAGTATTCTAAACGTGATTTCTCTTAATTTACCTTGTTTTGCAGGCTGCACACGTGTGAAAACTACAAGGAATTATAGACCGAGCGGTGCACACTGGATTTTCATGACATCAGGGTGTTCAGAGAATGCAAGTTCGGTTTTTCATCCTCCGTCTTTACCTGCTGTAACTCTGTCTTTCCATCACCTTCATATATCTACCTCTTTCCTTCTTTCAACTTTCTCTTTTTCTCTTCTATAGACAATTTCTGACACTGGCTTAGGGCACTGCTGTTCCGGGTTACCTGTATAAATTACTTTCCTTTGCATTTAATTTCTGCCTTTGATTTCATTTGTGTTGGTTGCATCTTATAGCAGGGCTTAGCCCTGCTCCCCCTTATCCACCTCCTGTTGGATTTGTCACATTCCTATCCACAAGGATCCTCTCCGCATCTTGAAAACCTAACTGCTTCTGCATCAGCTACTTCCCCCACCTTCCCCCAAATTCCCTTCACCCAACTCCCACCTTGCTTCTTCATCCAGCCCTTTCCCTGTCACCTAATCCCCTTCCTGACACTACTCCATGACTCTCTTCCATCCCCTCTTTCAGTCTTTGTGTGGCATTCATGAAGGGAAAACAAAGTGCGATGTAAGTTCAGCTTCCACACTATTTCCATTTTTGTCAAAAGCTGAAGTCCACCTTGAAATGAAGATTTCATTTTTTAAACTTTTGTTAATTTACATGCCCCACATAAATTGTTTGTCTGCCTTCTTACAGAATCTAATTACGATTCTTTGTATTATTGTTTTCAGCTTTCTGCTATGTTCATTCTTTGACAAGAAAAGCATGTCCTATATCCCGTAGGACCACTTAAAAGGAACTCCTCTTACTCCTTACTTTACGGAGGTATCAAAAGTCACTTTGTTTCCAATGTTATTTTTTTCTCTTGGAAAAAAAGAAGAAGAAAAAAAGGAACAAAGAAACAACCCCAGCAACAAACAAAACAACAAGACAATGGTCACTCTGTGACTTTCACACAACACACACACACACTGACAAACACAACTGGGGCTGTGTACAATATCTGTGTGTACTGACACTATCTTCCACAGCCTGTAGTTAATTACCATTTTCAACCTAATTACTGTTTTTAATACCGTCAGGGAAATTCACCTCTGGAAAGCCTTTGAATAAGGAACCTGCAACAACTGTCTGCTACTGTGCAGAGCAGCATCAGCTAATAATGACAGGCAAGGGACGGGATGGGGCTTGGGCCCTGTGCCAGCTGTATAATACACATTCCCCTCTTCTGGCTGTGTGACTCACTACCCCCCCCCCCCCCCCCTCCCCAGGCAGAGTGGGAGCTGCCAGATCTGTCTGCTCTGACTGACTGGAGTGAGTTGAGACAGGAGCAACAGCATCCCTGTTACCCTGCTGATCACAAGGCTTCTTCCTGTTTCTCCTACTTTTCACCTCTCCACACACACACACTTTCACTTCAGGATCTATTGATCCAGATTTGTCTCTCTCTTTCTCGTTGTGTGTGTGTGTGTGTGTGTGTGTGTGTGTGTGTGTGTGTGTGTGTGTGTGTGTGTGTGTTCCGTGTGTGTGTGTGTGTGTGTCCGTGTATGTGTCTGTATGTTTTGTGTGTGTGTGTGTGTGTGTGCTTGCATGTGTGTAAGTGTATGAGTGCAAGCATATGCCTGCATGTGTATGTGTGTACGTGTGAGTATGTGCCCATACACAAACATGTGTGGTGTGTGTGTGAGAGAGAGAGAGAGAGAGAGAGAGAGAGAGAGAGAGTATGAATACAAATATTTCAATGAGGGTGAATAGATAAGCTGAAAGCTTCTTTACACTATGCCCTCAAAAAACAACAACAACAACAAAGTTTAAAGTATTATAGAATGTACAATCATCACAAGCAAAAAGGAAAACAAAATATGAAACATGAAAAACAAGCACAGAAAATCAAACCGTTCAAAAGATCGATATCCTGAAAACACAAATTCCCGTCCCTATTCATCAGACACACACACATACAGTGAGAGAGAGAGATACAGAGACAGAGGGAGAGAGGAAGAGAGAGAGAGAGAGGGGAAGAGAGAGAGAGAGAGAGAGAGAGAGAGAGAGAGAGAGAGAGAAAGAGAGAGAGAGAGAATGAGGGAGAGACTATATGAGACAGAGAATGAATGAATGAATGATGGTTTATTGTGTGATAAGCTTTACAAAGCCCATTCACAAGGTTGGGAGACAAAGGAAGTGGGGGACTGCACATACACAAAAATAAGAAATAAACATTACCAATACATTACAAGAAAGGGCATCATGACTGGTTTCCAGATCATGGAATTGTATAAACCAATAAAAACAATGAGAACACACGTAACTGTCCATTGGATTTTACAGATGTTTATCAGCAGTTACAACAGTGCAATAGTCACTAAGGATTGTCAGGATTTTGGTTTTCAATCTCTTTGCTGCAAGTAGTACTGCCTTTCACCTCTTCCTTCAATTCCAACAGGCGATAATTCATGTTCCTTTTGGTTTCTTCTAAATATTCCATTATGTCTGTGATTGTAATGTCTTCATGCAGTGTCTGTGCTTCAGATACCGCTAGCGGTATCTGAATAATCACTTCTACTGTCTGTATCACACGGATTTGCTGCTGCATGGCATGTTTTATTTTCTATTTGTGCAGATTTAGTAACAGACGAATCACAATTGAAAACTGCATTCGAGTTATCAACATCAACTTCATCACCACACAGCTTGTCACCATCAGTGTCAGATGGCAAGTCTAAGTTGGGAAGGACCGTCACTGACTCGCTGTTTGTTTTGCACAGTGCCATGTCCATGTGCTGTGTTCTATCATGGGACAGCGAACTCGGTGCAGGCAAAGGTCCAGGGGAGGGGGCTGATGTGAATACTGGCAAGTGTCAGCACTGGAATCTCCATTGTTGTTGTCACTTTTGTCACTACTGTATATTAAAGTTAGAGGGGTCGGCAGGAAGAGACCAGACAGGGATGAAACACTCTCACTTCCCTTTTGCTTCCTGTGTTCCTGTCCCTCTTGACCCAGGATGGACATTTTCTCCTGAACATCGCACTACGAAGTGGGGGTCACGTAACAGGGGAATGGATGGACATTGTTGTCATCAACTGAAGGATCATAACAGTCTAATTATCCCTGCCTTCGATTTTATATGACGACAATGCCATATATGTCATGCAGCACGGCGTTTAGCATTCTTTCTACATTCAGTGGAAGACCTTCAACGGGCATTTCACACCCTTTCTTGTGAAGACAAGCAAAATTTTATCGGAGCTGTGAAAGTTTTGTCTTGCTGGCAACCACACAAGGGAAGTCATGAGAGAGAGAGAGAGAGAGAGAGAGAGAGAGAGAGAGAGAGAGAGAGAGAGAGAGAATGTGTCTACGTGTGCACCCATGCATGCATGTGCATGTGTCTGCATGCATGTGTTTGCACAAGCTTGTGCATGTAGGTATAGGCGTACATGAGTGCTCTTGAATATGCATGTAAGCATGCACATGAACACATGCATGTAAATATGAGTGAAGAAAATATAGATATATGCATGTAGAATCATGTGTGTGTGTGTGTGTGTGTGTGTGTGTGTGTGTGTGTGTATGAGCGAGAGAGAGAGAGAGAGAGAGAATGTATGCGTGTGTGCACCCATGCACCATTGCATGCATGTGCACTAGTATCTATATATATATATATATATATATATATATATATATAACACGCAAATGCATGCACCCGTGTATTTACATATACATATGCTTGTGCATGTGTGTATATGTGTACATGAGCGCTCCTGAATATGCATGCAAACATGCACATGAACGCATGCACATGGATGCAAATGCGAGGGAACAATTTGCATACAGAATTAATTCTAAAAATGGAAAAAAACAGAAATAAAATGAAACTGGAAGAAAGGAAAGTATAACATTATATGACTAAACAAATGCATACAAAAACCATAACCCCAGGTGTATACATACACCACCACACCTGTGCAAGATGTACTGACACAGGTATGCCTTACAGTCTCTCAATTCTTGATACTGCTGTACACAAGTGCCTCAACTGAAATGTACAATCCTGCCTGCAACACTGCCCATCCCTCAAAAAGACCTGGAGTCCATCGTGGAGCCATTACACAATACACAGTATAAAAAAATAAAGACAAATCTCGGCTCTCTACCCCATTCATCTTCCAGTCCAATGCAACATGTGGCATACGCCACATTGCAACATGGCAAACATGCAGCCTTCTCCTCCCACACACACAAACACACATACGCCACATTGCAACATGGCAAACATGCAGCCTTCTCCTCCCACACACACAAACACACATACGCCACATTGCAACATGGCAAACATGCAGCCTTCTCCTCCCACACACACAAACACACATACGCCACATTGCAACATGGCAAACATGCAGCCTTCTCCTCCCACACACACAAACACACATACGCCACATTGCAACATGGCAAACATGCAGCCTTCTCCTCCCACACACACAAACACACATACGCCACATTGCAACATGGCAAACATGCAGCCTTCTCCTCCCACACACACAAACACACATACGCCACATTGCAACATGGCAAACATGCAGCCTTCTCCTCCCACACACACAAACACACATACGCCACATTGCAACATGGCAAACATGCAGCCTTCTCCTCCCACACACACAAACACACATACGCCACATTGCAACATGGCAAACATGCAGCCTTCTCCTCCCACACACACAAACACACATACGCCACATTGCAACATGGCAAACATGCAGCCTTCTCCTCCCACACACACAAACACACATACGCCACATTGCAACATGGCAAACATGCAGCCTTCTCCTCCCACACACACAAACACACATACGCCACATTGCAACATGGCAAACATGCAGCCTTCTCCTCCCACACACACAAACACACATACGCCACATTGCAACATGGCAAACATGCAGCCTTCTCCTCCCACACACACAAACACACATACGCCACATTGCAACATGGCAAACATGCAGCCTTCTCCTCCCACACACACAAACACACATACGCCACATTGCAACATGGCAAACATGCAGCCTTCTCCTCCCACAACCACAAACACATACGCCACATGCAACATGCAACATGCAGCTTCTCCCCCACACACACAAACACATACGCATGTGGCTGTGCATAAGACCATGCCCTACCATCCCTCTCTCCAAGTGCCCTACCATCCCTCTCTCCAAGTGCCCTACCATCCCTCTCTCCAAGTGCCCTACATGCCCTACCATCCCTCTCTCAAGTGCCTACCATCCTCTCTCAAGTGCCCTACATCCTCTCTCCAAAGTAAACATGGACAAGCATCAAATGCTTGAGTACAGCAAGCTGGAGCCCTTTAGATATCTCAGTTCCAAAGAATATATGTGTGTGTGTGTGTGTGTGTGTGTGTGTGTGTGTGTGTGTGTGTGTTGTGTGTGTGTGTGTGTGTGTGTGTGTGGTGGTGCGTGGTGCGTGCGTGCGTGCGTGCGTGCGTGCGTGCATGGTGTGTGTGTGTGTGTGTGTGTGTTTCACCGCGTGTTCTAAATTGTGGGTGATACATCAAGGATACAGGCAGACTTCAAGACCAAGAATAATTAAAACTCATTTTTTTATCTCCATAAAGAGAACTGCATCAAGCACAACACTGATAACAAAGATCAAATTGGCCAGAACATTGAATATCATCAACCAGTGATGAATATGTTTTTAAGACAACAGAACACCACATCAGTTTTAACATTTATACACACATACTACAACTTTACTTCTACAGTGCATAGCTCTTAAGATTACTAACCTGAAAAACAGAATCATAGTCCCACGCACAAACACCCACCTACACACAAATGATACACTAACTGGCAGTTAGAAGGTCAAGACGCAGGATTTGGGCTATATAGCTCTGGTTCCAGTAGTTGCCATGCACACTGCCTCCGGAGCAAGATAAACGTCTGATTTTGGATCTTATGTCAAAAGTGACTGACACCAAAACTAAGTGACATTAGTACTACAGGCAGTGCATTTAACATGATGATACATGATGTAATGGACAACTGCTGCTAAACCAATGACAAAACATCAGTGTGGACAACACAAACATGACAAACAGATTCAAATCTGGATAATAATTGCGTAAGTCTTGCTTTGCACATTAAAGTAAAACATTACCTTTTTTTACTGAGGTAAGTATTTTTGCCGCTATCTTATCTTCCAAGCTGGTGCTCCCAAGCCATTTACTCCACTTCCTCCATACAGGACCACACCCTGGATCATCCTGTTGCCACCCTAACACCAACAGTCCACAGAAAACAATCACGATCAGCTTGTCATAGGGCAACCCACCAGAGAAGCCACTGCCTTGCCACCAAGTCACAACAGGGCATTCAGTGCTGACTGTTATGGCCCAACATATACACAGACAGCACCTACTAAACCCTCCACTGATGACAACAATTGGTCAGGTCTGGAGCTAACATGAGTGGTTGTCCACCTCAAGAAGCTGCAGCCATGTCTATACAAAAACAGTCCACACGAACATGTCCACACTAAACCCTATTTTAGTGTCAGAATCTTCAACTGGTTGAAGGTGGACAGCTAAGAAAGAAGAAGAACATGCCAGTGCGAACAATTCTGACACAAACTCACATCGCAGTGGTTATGAGAAGAAAACACTACTGAAGCCACCAGGAGAGCATGGCATGATAGGTCATAAAATCTGAAAGCGACAATTTGGCAAGTCTGAACATTTCACTTCTAAAAGGGCATAAACCCCTGTTCATTTTATACAACACCACACCCTGAATACGATCGTCCCTTTTTAAAACTCATGTCATATATTACAATTTGTGGAACATAAATATAAATAACTGTCATACCTGTTCAAAAGATGGCTTTTCAATGGGGTTAATATGCTCAGCAGGGGAAAGGACCGAGTCAAAACTTTCACTGGAGGTCGAGTTGAATCTTGATGCTTGTCCTGAAAACACAAAAGGGAAACGATGGAGTGTTCCCGCCAGTTCTGTGTTTCCTGCTGGTCCATCCATGCCACCAGAAACAGTACCATCTTCCAATGAACCAGAATGGCCAGTGATTCTGCCAGGTACAGCTGGAAGTTAGCTGGAACCGGCTCCCCAATATATTGGCAAACAGCCGTCATTGCTTCCCTCTGACCATCCGAGATGCATGCATCTTTCAAGGTGGACAGGAGATGCTGCATTTTGAGGAACTGGACCAAGTCATCCCTGCGACCCGGCGACATGACCAACCAGTCCACAGCCTGCCACAGCACTTTCCTACGCCACTTCAGCACATTTTCAGAAGTTGGGGGCAGCCTCTCATAAAAAACACCTGGCTGGTGATGCGTAAAAGTATGCACCTTCAGGTTTGCTACCGGCTCCTTGCAGCCAGGGACCATACATTCCCCTCTCTCCTGTTACTGAATCAGGAAATGGTCTCACTATTAGCTTGCAAATGTTGAAGAGAAAAAAAAAAAACCCTGAAAAACCAGTGTGTGTGTGGATTCATGCGAGAGAAAGAGAGTGAGAGAGAGACAGAGATAGACAGAAAGTGAGAGACAGAGCCAGACAGAGAGAAAGAGAGAGAGAGAGAGAGAGAGAGAGAGAGAGAGAGAGAGAGAGAGAGAGAGAGAAGAGAGATTAGAAGGAAGAGTATAGAGGGCAAAGAGTAGGGAGGAGACGCATGTTATTTCTTTATAGTGTGGTGTTTGGAGACAAGGGAGGGGAAAGAATGGGGGAAAGGGAGGAAGGGGAAGGGGGGAAGAGGAGAAGTGGAGAGAAGGGTGTAAACTGTGAGTGCAATCATGATTTTTTTTAATGACTGCATTTTAAAATCATGTATACATACGTAACATCCTGTTTTCTTCCTGATATCAGACAATCATGTTTTGGTACAATTCATCATTTCAAATATGCAATTTCGTCGTAGCTCTCATCATTTTATTTGTCCAGCAAGTTAAGAATGCACACTGAGATATTACAATCACATTTACTTTAACTCTCAACTCTTTCACATCACAGCTGATTGTGGCTGTTCATGACTGTGGCCAGGGTGACTAGAAAAGTCTTAGAAAAAAAGTAAAAGAAAGTTCACACTGAATAGCCTACTGCAGGGTTCCTACAGACTCCCAAGAACAAAATTCAAGGAGTTTTCAAGGAATTTTCAAGGAGTGCTTTTTCTATTTCAAGGCTACAATACTTGCGTAAAAACTGAAAAAAGAAATGGCAGTTTGATTTTTCTGCGTCAAGGTTGATGAAAAAAAATTATTTAAAAACAAATTTTTTTGTACAAAGAAAACAACAACAAAAACTGTTTTCAAATAATTTTTTTCATCAACCTGAACACAGAAAAATCAAACTGCCATTTCTTTTTTCAGTTTTTATCAGAGTGAGTGTACCAGTACACCACACAGAACATTAACAAACCCAGACTCTTTGTATCAAATGCCAAAACACTAAAATCAGCAAAAATATGTCCATTTGTAAGAGAACATACAGACTATGCATGGTGTATAAGAGACTGGTTGGAGGAAAAAAAGAAAAAAAAAACCAACTAGTTAAAAAAAAAAAAAAATTACAAACATCGTCGCGTGCGTTAATACCAAGGGAGATAATTTGTAACTTCTTCAAAATTGAAGTTACAAATTTCCTCCCTTGGTAATAGCAGACGGCAATCCAGGATCGCAACAATGTAAAAATTTGTTTTTAAATAATTTTTCGTTAGCCTCAACGCAAAAAAATCAAACTGCCACTTCTTTTTGCCACATTAAAAATTTTTGGAGCTGATGGCTTGATTTTCAAAGGTTTTCAAGGAGGTTTGGTCAACGGAAAGGAAATTTTTATTCTAAAATTACGTTTAATCTAACATACTTACCGTGGCTCACTAATGCAATAAGCGGCAGCAATTTGCTATCCCTGCCTCATATACAATAAAGTCCGTACGGACAACAAAACCCCTGAAAGGGCCTCGTGCCTTGCGCATGCTCAGATCAATCCTCTTTTCGAGGTATATTAAACCTTGACTGAGAACTCCTAATGGAACCAGGAAGGCGGGGAGGTAGGGAGGGTCTCTGCGTGAGCCACGGTAAGTATGTTAGATTAAACGTAATTTTAGAATAAAAATTTCCTTTTAATTACACATACTATACCGTGGCTCACTAATGCAGAGTCGCACTACCTGGAAGGAGGGCTCACCTGGTTACCGTCTGGAGGAGCGAGAAGAGCCGGAGCATGTGGAAGAGCCAGAGCGTGTGGCGGAGATGGAGTGTTGAGCCACCACAGCTGATGCGATGCTCCTAGACCCATCATCGCGCAGACGAGAAACGTCGCGCAGATAGAAATGGATGAAGGTGCCAGGAGAACGCCAATATGCAGCATCTAACACACTCTGAATGCTGGCATTATGAGCTACTGCCAGCGAAGACGCCCATGCCCTAATCTCATGAGGTCTTGGTGAGAAAACAGCCAAATCCCCTTCAGGTCTCGCGTACGCAGCTTTAATCACTTCTCTCAGCCATCGAGAGATTGAAGAGCGTCTGATGTCCTCCTTATAACCTTCGTTGTAAGAGAGAAACAGGTGGCGCTGCTTGGAGCGAGAAGATTTCGTGCGTTTCCTATACTCCCGCAGAGCGCGCACCGGACAGAGAGTGCGGTCTTCATCGTCCGGGGCGAGAATAGAAGTGAGAGGAAGAATGGAGATAGTCGGGGATGGAGAACCTGGCAACTGGTTCTTCGCTAAAAATTCAGGGAGGAGGCGAAGAGACATCGAGCCATCCGGTTCGGAGGCGACGTCCCCGGGCAGGCCACTAAGGGCGTGGACTTCACTGCAGCGCCTCCCTGAGGCCAGGGAAATGAGAAAGGCTGTTTTGAAGGAAAGAAACTTCAGAGAACACTCCCGGATGGGCTCGTAAGGGGGGAGCCTGAGGGAGGAGAGAACTAAGAAAAGATCCCACGCCGGGGTGCGGCGGGGGCATCGGGCCTCCTGTAGGGCTGCTCCTCTGACCAGATCCCGCAGAAGAGGGTCGTCCACGAAGGAGGGGCCCCCTAACTGGCGGATAGTGGTGCAAATAGCCGCCCTGTGAACTTTAACAGAGGAGGCAGAAAGTTTTTTCTCAGATGAAAGAAAAGCTAGATAGTTCGCCAACTGACATTGAGAGGGAGAATGAGGGGATACTGCGTGGTTGGAGCACCAAGAGAGCCAGCCATTCCAGTGGACACTGTAGACGCTTTGGGTGCCTGGCCTGTGGGCGTGTTCCACAAGTCCGATTACCGCTGGGGAGGCGCCTTGTGAAGACAGCGCGTCCCGCACAGTAGCCAGGCGTGAAGATGCAGCACGTCTGGGTTGCCGTGTGGAATGCCTGACCGTGGCTGAAGCAGGGACTTTGCTTTTAAGGCGAGCGGTATCGGAGGCACGTGAGACAGGTGTAACAGTTCTGGAAACCACGCTTGGGCCGGCCAGCGTGGAGCCACCAGAATCAGCGTGGCTGCGTCCTCCCTTGCTTTGCGGAGAACCTTTCCCAGAATGGGGAATGGGGGAAAGGCATAGCCCATCAGTCCGGACCAAGGGATGGATAGGGCGTCCACAGCCCACGCTGCCGGATCCGGGACTGGAGAGACATACAGCTGGAGACGGTGGTTGAACCGGGTGGCGAACAGATCTACCTGTGGTTTGAACCACACAGTCCAGAGAGGTTCCAGGACTGAGTGGACGAGAGTCCACTCCGAGGGAAGAACCATGTGCGACCTGCTGAGAGAGTCCGCAAGAATGTTGATTTTCCCGGGAACGTGCTTGGCCGAGATCCGGATGGAATGTGCCTCGCACCAAAGTAGAAGCTGTTCCGCTCTCAAGGACAGGGAGTGAGAAGGTTTGGTCAACGGAACCACATTTTATTGATTTTCAAAGCATTTCAAGGTCTTGAAATTGACTGTCAGAATTCAAGGAGTTTCAAGGAGCGTACGAACCCTGCCTAGGGTTAAAAAAAAAAAAAAAAAAGTAAAAGAAAGTTCACACTGAATAGCCTAGGGTTAAAAAAAAAAAAAGTAAAACAAAGTTCACACTGAATAGCCTAGGGTTAAAAAAAAAGTAAAACAAAGTTCACACTGAATAGCCTAGGGTAAAAAAAAAAAGTAAAACAAAGTTCACACTGAATAGCCTAGTGTTAAAAAAAAAAGTAAAACAAAGTTCACACTGAATAGCCTAGTTCACACTGAATAGCCTAGAGTTAAAAAAAAAAGTAAAAGAAAGTTCACACTGAATAGCCTAGGGTTAAAAAAAAAAGTAAAACAAAGTTCACACTGAATAGCCTAGGGTAAAAAAAAAAAAAAAAGAGTCAAAAAAACAAGAGAGAAACATAAATTCACAACAACAACAACAACAAAAAAGTGTAAACAGTCAAAGAAACAAGAGAAAAACACAAATTCACCTTGCTGTATTCTCCTTATCTGCTCCAGACCACGGGAAAACTCGTCAAAATTTATTACTCCTTTTCCATCAGGATCCAAAAGGTTGATGACGCCAGTGACAATCTGCAATGGAAGATAAGAATGCAAATGATAAATGAATATAACTTAACTCTGTCTCATCTTTCTTAAACAAAAGAGTTTTATTTACTTATTTAAGTTTTAACTAGGATCAGCCCTTTGTTCAAGGTTCACACCAACCTCTAACAGGTTATTCCCTGGCACATGCCATCTTTCCACCAAGTTTTGATACAACAGATTCACCAATTTTTGTGTAATCCTACTGACAAACAAACAGACCCACAGACACCGGTGAAAACACAGCCTGCTTGACAGAGCTGGTAAGGCTGCACATCTGTTGTGACTCGCAAAGGCATTGCTCCAAGTCTCCTTTTTTCCCTTTACCTCCAGCTTTCAATTTCAAAGAATAATCAGGCGACCTGCACTCAGTTTGTAAGGGTATAATCAGCACTACATTTGATGGGTATAAAAAAAACTGTAGTAATACTAGTGGGCGTGCAATGTGACAAGAGTTCCTAGTCCATGTGGAGTGCTAGCTTCTGAAACTAAGACCGACGGATATTTGTGACTGTGTCAGATTGTGTCTGCTGTGCTGTACATCATGAAATCTGCATAGGAAGTTCGAAACTTAGATTTTACATTGAGCTGGAAGTTTTTGTTTGTTTGTTGTCAAACACATGAGGGAGAATTGTACTGTTGACCCACTTCCTCTTGAAATGCTTCACAATGATGATCCCAGTTTACTTCCCTTTACTTTGACGTTTCATCATGTTGGTACTTCATCTTTGACTCTTTCATTGTAAATTGATCAATTTTATTGCGCTGATTTGACACAAACACAAAACCTGGGAGCCCTTTTCACAGGTTTGCGCTGGGGAGTCTTTTTCACATGTCACCCGTCAGCTCCAAGTCTATTCAGGCAGCCGACACAAGGATCATAAATATTAAGATTATTGTTGCAGATCTTTAGATATCACCGAACAGGACCCCTCCCTTCTTTGCTTGACAAAACATTTTGCCTTGCATTACCTGGTCGCTGCATAATCCAGCCCCCACTCCCACCTTAGAACATTTCAGGCAAGTGAGTCAGTAGACTCCCTGTGTCTGACACAACAAAAAAAAGTCCATATGGGATATGTCCTAGCAGATCCTAGACCAGTGGTCAAAATACCTACCTGTCCAATCATATGAAACAACCAAACTTCCTAGCAGATAAGTGTAAATGCTCTCTGTACCTGTGTATTGGGTAGCCAAGTTTTAACTGTGTCAGTGAAAGGGTGACAGAGCAGTTGGCTTCAGTGCAGACCAGTAGCACTCCCCTCCTTTCTCTATCAGTTTCACACTTCCAACCCCACCTTCACACCCCTGTTGTTGTTGTTGTTGTTGTTGTTGTTGTTGTTGTTGTTGTTGTTGTTGTTTTAGAATGAACACCAGCAGAGTGCTGTTTAACTGACACAAGACTGCTCCTACTGAAAGAAAAGTAACGCTCTCTTTATTTTCAAATGTATGAGGATATGAAATGGACTTATTTTTTAATGTGTGCATGGTGGAAAGGGAGCGAGCGAGCGAGAGAGAGAGAGAGAGAGAGAGAGAGAGAGAGAGAGAGAGAGAGACAGAGAGACAGAGAGAGTCAGAGAAAGGGGAAAAGGGGCAGAGGAGAAAGAAATCTTTTTATAATTTTCATTTCAATTCATAGTAGGTAAACTGTACAGCCCATCTGATTGCAAAAGGTTATCTCAGGGCTATTACCTTATTGCAGTCACCTTCTGCACACATTTTGAGTGGAGACAGTTTTAACCTTTGAAACTGGAAACTGGAGGTGGAAATGCTCTTGAAAAACATTACAGAAGGCGCCATGGGTACAAAATCTCCATTCATATTATCATAATTAATACAGAATTTTAACTTGATGCAGTCTTCTCCATATAGTGATATAAAGACATGAAAGCGTGACATGCCCTTTATTGTCTATAAACAAAACACGTATTATTGACAGATCATGATAATTATGTTCAACTTATACTCTGACAGTGTGTGTGTGTGTGTGTGTGTGTGTGTGTGTGTGTGTGTGTGTGTGTGTGTGTGTGTGTGTGTGTAAGCGCACATGCATGCATGAGTGCCTGCGGCGGAAGAGGGGAAGAATGTACACAGAATATATGGTATGCTTTTGCATACATGCATGCCAGTGATTTCCATCAGTGCATATGCATGCATACACCAATCCATGTCCGAATGAGACAAAACAAAATTCCTCACAAAAATGCACTAGGAGCTTTTAAAAAAATTTTTTACATCCAGTCCTCAGGCTGAATAATACCCATAAATAAACAAATTAGATCATAAGCAAACAAAGCTAAAATTTACTAGATATAGACAGAAATGGAGAGATAAGAGAATATACTGATATATCTACAGTATGGTGTGCAAATATGCATATCAAGCACATTTTTTAATACAATATGAAGCATACTGCAAAATCTTACAAAGAAAGATGAATCAGAATGGAGTACATGATAATCATATGATAGATAAATTCCAAGGCTTTCTTGCTCTTAGCCCTGATGACCACAGAGGCCATTAAAAGTGTTTAAGTTAAAACACCCTGTTCTTAAAATGTGAATCCTGAATAAGTGGAAATGGAGACACAGAGAGACAGACAAAGAGAGAGGGGGGAGGAAGGGAGGGAGGGGGGGGGGAGAGAGAGAGAGAGAGAGAGAGAGAGTGAGAGAGAAAGAGAGATAGAGACAGAGACAGAGAGACAGAGACAGAGAGACAGAGACAGAGAGAGACAGAGGGATGCTCTGACTCAGGTTTAGACTGAGGAAAAGACTGACAGAAACTGAGCGAGGCACTCTACTAAAAAATACAAACAAAACAAACAAAATCAAATAAACAAAAAAATTAATACATATATACAGATAGTGAGTTACATTTACAAAGACATGATTATAGTACACACAGACACAAAAAACACATTGATATATGCCCAAGTTTAAATGTTTGTGCTCCGCTCATAAGCTGTGATGTGCCAAAGTGTTAACTTTGGAAGAATGCTGATTTTTTTTCTTTTTTTTTTTTTTCTTTCAGTGCACACACAAGCTTTAGTTCATGGGAAATTGCAAAATCATTTAACTTGACCTTTGAAATATATGCAGTTCTTTTCCGTGTCAGAAAAGTCCCCCCCCCCCCCCCCCCCCCCCCCCCTCTGATAATGTTGTTTTTGAGATCTATTACCACTTGCTATTTCCCTTCAGGAACCAAACAGCGGAACAAAGTCAGCTCTTATTACCTTGTGACAGATGAAAGATCTGACACTGATGGTAACTGCATGATGGAAGAAACACACAGACAGATGTTGTGTGATTCTCTCCTGTCACAGTGACACAACGTGAAACTGGACAAGCATGACTCAATTCTTTTTTACTTCTGTGATGTTTTTTTTCGACATTTGAAGATCAGTGATTTCTTCCACTGTGACTACATGGAAATCATGTGCATTCTATTTTCATGATTTACATCTGTAACAATAGACCACACACAGCGAAACAGCTTTCGCACATTTTATCTCCTTTCGTGAGAATGACTCGCACTCTGGGTTAGTGTGTCAGTCAGGCATCTGCAATTGCTAAGTCTCCTCCAAGATCCACTCTTTTCAACTCTCTCCTCATCATTTCTTCACTGGTAAGTTATCTCCATATTTAGCTGTGACCGTTTTGCATCTGGTCTCACATTCAGCAGATGGGGTTTAGCGTGGAGATAAGCTTGCCTGTACTCTCCACCTCCATGATGAAATTGAAAATCATGAGCATGGTGCACAGAAATTATATAAAGTACACATTGGTACACCTGCACTGCACAGTAGGATCAAAGTTTTATCCACTGACCTAAGCCGACAGTCCATGCAGCTTGACAAAAGCTTTAGCCTTCAACCACACCCAAAGCCATCAAAACTTACTTCCTTGATATCTTTTCATGAAAAAAAATAGAACAGATAGCACCAGCCACTGTGGCGAAATGGTTAGCGTCGCAGACTCCCTGCTGGAAGGTTGTGGGTTTGATTCCCATCAGAGCTATTCATTTGTGAGATTCTTCTGCCCCGACTGGCTCATACCCAGAGTTGAGTTTGCTATGGGCTCAGTTGGGAAGACTGGGACCACATAGTCAAGTTCCATCCACTTAATGGATGCATCTCTGAGAGTGTTGCTAAAATTTTGCAACACTGCAGATGTTTGTATCTCTTGGGCCTGGTTGATACCAGGATATACTTTGAAAGTAAGCGTAGAGTACAGCCCTGTCACAAGTCTCAGACCAGAAGGAAAATCTGCAGCATCATCTTTATCAGTCTCATCGATCAGCATTTAAAAAAAAAAAAAAGTATCAAATTCTGCAGTCTTTCATACCCTGCTCTCTTAGTGGCCTTGGTTTGGATACTGTCGGGGTCACCAGTATCCACTAATTCATGGGGCAAACTCATGGACGGATGTGGTGGTGCTCCCAAGGAGGAGAGCTGACTCGCCCTGGCTCCACGACTAAGAAATTATTATCAACATTAGTAGGTGGTGTCCTGTGTATGTTAGATCAGAGCAGGCACCACTGAACTCTAATGAAGTGACTTGGCAGCAAAGCTGTATATTGTCTGGTGGTTTGCTTCATAACGACTTGGCAGTGACATTGACTGCTCCCCCTGGATTGCTGGTGCCAGGACTGTGGTGGGCCTGACTGGGCTGTGGTTGTGGCTGAAGGGGGTCAGAATGAGCAGCATGAGTGCTATGCTACTGAGGTGGCACAGAAGCTGGGACAGCTAAAAACAAAACAAAAAAAACAGAAAAAAAAAAAACAGCAGAGTTACTGAAAACAAAACAAATTACACATAAATACAAAAAACAAGATTAAACTAATGCAGATTCATATAAAATATAAAACACAAGTAAGAAATAAGTATACAAAAGAAGATTAAAATAATGCAGATTTAATGTACAATACAAAACAAAGCAAATTTGATTCCTATGCTGACTGCTGTCAGGGGAGTATTATCTTGTGCATTTTTGTCAACGTAACAAATTTCTGAAGAAGATATTTACAAGCTGAAAATGTACATGTATCTGTTTTGTATCATGTATAAAATCTGTGTACCCTTTCACCTTGTTCTGTGTGTTTCCTTGTATTTTGCCTCACATTTTTTCATGGTCAGTACCATTCAGTGTTAAAAGTACAGGATTCATGCAATGAACATTATTTTCTTAAACTTCAAAAATTCATAGCAGCAACAAAGATGCCAAAAATGCAGTGCAGCTGTTTATATTGATTACATCCCTGAGAAACTCTTGAATCATCGTGGGGAGGCAGAAACTGATATCCTGCCTCCCATCCGCAACAAAATCTGGTACATGAGCCAGTCGCCCACACCATGAACTAATTAGTCATAACTGTCACCCTCCAAAGGATGCCTTTAACCTTGCCAAAACTACCACACTATCAGTCTGATAAGCCATGCAAACAGTGAAATGCATGACATTTCAAACTCTGCCCAAACTACCGCATTATCAGCTTGGTCAGCCAAGCCAGCAGGGAAATGCTAAAAATCATTCTGAACAGATTGCTTTTGCAAACAGATGCTTTAATGGCTGAAGAACAGGCTGAATTTCACAAAGGCAAAAACTTTATTAAACAGTTCTTTAACGTGTTCAATATTGTGGAAAAAAAAGGAAAAAAAAAAGTCACACACACACACACACACACACACACACACACACACACACACACACATGCACACACACACATCTCCAGCACCAGACAGACTTTTGCAATGTCTTCATGGTGACTTCGAGGCTTTCAACTGGGTCTGGCCAGTGGTACTAAAGGTCACAATGAAAAAAAATAACATCGTGCAAAAGCTAAATCAAAATCATTCAGCAGCTGCATTCTAGAACGGCCAGTGCAGTACTCACACAAACTGCTACTGGACAATGGTTCCATCCTTTAGTTGGAGTTCATCAAGGTTGTCTTCTGTTTCCATATTCTTTATAGAATATTCCTGGAATGCATCATGACTGATGAACTTAAAGATGTCAGCACAGTTAATATTGGAGGAAGAATTATCATGAACCTTTGCTTTGCAGACAACATCAGCGTCCTGGCAAACAGTCAACAAGTACACACTATGCTTGTTAGAGCAGATGAAACATCAACAGTAAGTGGCATGGAAATCAGCGCTGGGAAGACAAGATGGAAGGTCGACAACACTGCCATCTCTGCTGAAGTAACTGTCCATGGGCAGAGGCTAAAAACTGTTCTACGTATTTAGTAAAGAGAAATCCAAACCACAAATTCTCTAAAGGGCAGCAAAGGAAACAGCAGCACTGTCTAGGCTAAAACCGAAGGAAGGACAAGAGCATCCCAATGAAAGAAAAGATCTGGCTCCTGCATGTGCTTCTGTGTGCCACCTTCCTATGTGCTTGAGACACATGGACACTCTCACACTGTCACAGCAGATCTGGAAAGAAGCCATAGAAAAAGGGAACCAAGGGAGAAGAAATCACTGACTCAGAATTGCTAGAAACTGAAAGAAAATTAAAAAAACAACAACTAAGTCTTGATAACATGAATGATTTAACAACTAACATCAAACGTGCACCTAGTATCAATGTATATAAGAACCTTCAATCTTCAAAATTTTAGGTCAGCCGTCATTGTTGACTATTATTGACCTGTGTGCACAGAGGCATAGGATAAAAATAAAACCTCACAGATAAACATGAAGTAATAATTAAAATAAAATATGAATTTGATGGATAAATTAGACTGAGCTAGTCTATGACTGGACCAACAAACATAAACAAATATAGATATACAGAAGGGGCGAAAAAAAAGCCTAAATAGTATATGGGCTAAGTTGTTTTGATACAACGCCCCAAATCCTGATCCTGATAACTGAAAACTTTGCTTCAGTGTTGTGTAGAGTTTAAAAGCCCCCCCCCCCCCCCCCCCCCCCCCTTCCTCCTAGCTCCCTTTTTAAAACGACGTTTATGAAGTCAGCTGGTTATCTGGTCTGGTCAGTCCAGTTCTTGGGATTAACTTACCAAATATGGAAATACGTGCTGGTGTTGAGTGTCAATTATCACCTCCGGCATGTACTTCTACCTGTATTGATCAGCAGAAATCCTTTCTAGACAGCGAATCACTTAGCAACGTAAAAAACAAATATATAAATACATACAAAAAAAACTGACAAAGCAGTCTGCTTTCCATTTATTTTTTACCTCTAAATTGAAACCTTCGGTTCCAGAATGGGTTTTGACGAGCTCCTTGAAGTGGTTCACATCAATGACCCCATCTTTCCGATCGTCACACAGATCAAAAATAGCTCTGTATCGATCTGCAATGTCCGGGGAATCATCCATAGCACACTGCTCAGCTCGACCAACATGTGCTGCACTCTAAACTGGGCATGAGATGTCTTGTCGTACAATCTACACCTGACAGGTGTTATACTGCCCACGTCTTCCTGCTGCCATCAGTGTTGACGCCAGGCAAGTGCGAGTACGCACATCCGGTTTAGGACATCTGTGAGACAGAAAAAAATAGGTCTACTTACTTTGTGTTGTATGAGGTCAGTCTCCCTTTACTGACTTGTGTGTTGAATTCAACAGTTATCCATTATCATACTTCCTTAATTTTCTTTCAGTATTTTCGATTCTGATAAAATTCTAACCTCAATGACCACCTTTGGCGTCAAAATACCAATGACGTAAGGTATGTCACGCATGTCAACAAACCTGGTTAATGAGTGTATGTATAGGTGGGTGTGTCCAAACGTCAGTTTGACTCAGCTCAGAACTCCATGTACCGGCTTGTGTGTCCCATTAGAGATTTTACCGTAACTTTCGCAGACGTATAACAGATATACTCCCTATTCATTCAAAGACACTGTTAAATCCGGAAACCCCTTATGTAGTGTCAGAATCTTCAGCTGGTTGAAGGCGGACACTTTTGAAAGAATAAGAAAGAGATGTAGAATCTTCAAGGGTTTTATTTTTGGATCAAACGAAGGGTTAATCTATTTACGTCACTTAGCCACAAAGCAGGAAGTCAAAAGCCTGAAAACGATAACTTGGCTCAAAGTTAGAGCTGATACGTATTCAGCTCATTATTTTCTTTCCACGTATTGTCCTTCGCAAAGAGCATGAGCGAATAGAGCACGAATCTCTCTCTCTCTCTCTCTCTCTCTCCTCTCTCTCTCTCTCTCTCTCTCTCTCTCTCTCTCTCTCTTCGTCGGATCCAACTAATTCAGCCCTATATCCTTACTATCAATTCTATCCAAATCCCTCGAAAGACATATGCACGCACATGTATCTCAGTTCATGGAGAAAAACAATTTCTTTCATCCATTCCAGTCTGCATTCCGATCTTATCATTCCTGCAACACAACATTATCACGAATGTGGCGCTCATGGCTTTCAAATATGACCCAATTACAAATGACAGGAATTGTCTTTCTTCACTTCAAAAAGGCGTTTGATCTTGTTGATCATTCAATATTTTTAAAGAAACAATTCCTCAACAGTTTCATTATTCTAACCATACATAAACGATAGAATTATGATAGAATTCAGTACGTGCTGCTTAATGGCAAAACCTCATTTTCAGACTTTTTCAGACATGGAGTCCCACAAGGTTCAATGCTAGCCCCCCTCCTATTCTGCATCTTCATCAATGATTTACCATTATCCATATCAGATGAAAAGTCACGACAGATTAATTTGCTGATGACTCGTCCCTCCACACAAATGGCAGTGATCTATAAACAATAGAAACATCTCTCCAGGAAAGTCTAAATGAAGTGTCAGACTGGTGCAATTCAAACTCAATAGTCATACACCCAGCCAAAACCAAGTTTATGAATTATAGCCACGTGCCGAAAGCACGACTTTACTCTTGTTTGCCTAAAACTTCAGTTGAATTGTACTTCTATCAAACAGGTAGATGAGTATTATGTTTTCGGGGTAACGCTAGCTACAGAATTGAAATGGCACTCTCATATCAATGATTTATGCAAAATCATCTGAGAAAAGAAAGCCTTTCCCTGTTATCTCAATTAAAGCGCTGTGTCAACGCTACTGCGCTTAAACTTTTCTTCAACACACACATAATGTCATCTATCAATTCAGCTTCAAAAATATGGGAACAGGAGCAGTGATGTTAAAAAAAAAAAAAAAAAAAGGAAAACAACAAAAACAAAAAATAGAAAAAAAGAAAGACAAAAAAAAAAAGAAAAAAAAGAAAAAAGACTGAATTCTCTCCATAGACGTGCAGCAAAGCTACTGTTTCCAGCCATAATTTAACAACAGATGAAAAACTAAAAGTACTGAACATACTTCCTCTGAGTAAGAAATCTGAATTCAACAAGGCACCATTTATGTTTAAAATTTCAACAGAAACCATGCCATGTTATATCATTGCCCTACCCATGCTTTGATAAATATAACAAAGATCAAATGCTACCCTCAAGTCGAAGACTAGAATGCAACAAATGCACAAGACTGTGTCGGGGAAATCACCCTCAACATTAATTCACAGATTCTCAATTAGCTCCTCAAGGATTCTACTCAAAATCCATATTCCACTTCCAAGGATTGACTTATTCAAATCCACTTTGATATATCACTACAGGCTCCTGTCAATGGATCTCGCTCCTTGAGTTAATCAAACAACACCAATGCATTTCAGTCTTCAGACACCATTATTTCAACCACCTTTTGTGCTCATTTTTACAAACTCCGCAATAAACCCACCACTCCCCACCTCGCTGGACGTGTTGGCTAATCAATGGTTTCAGCATGTTATAGCTAGCAGAGTCCCATAGGGTAGATGCATAGTAGAGAGAGAGAGAGAGAGAGAGAGAGAGAGAGAGAGAAGAGAGAGAGAGAGAGAGATCTGCATGCTTATGCATTTATTGCCTTTTCTTTTTTTGCATTGTTGATCCTGCCTAGGACGAGGACTGGATGTAAAAAGTCACACCGGTTCTTATCTATTATCCTAGTAAAATACATAATCCCCCCCCCCCCCCCTCTCTGTCTCTCTGTCTCTCTGTTCCTCTCTCTCTCTCTCTCTCTCTCTCTCTCTCTCTCTCTCTCTCCAGCATTTATGATCAGATGCTTCATAAATTCCTCTAAGACCATCTCCATTGGCAAAATCCCTTCCCCAGCCGTTCACTGACTCGGTTAAATTGGCTTATCACGTAGGAACTTCATTCAGTCACCCCCTGAGTCGATCAGACGACACTCTCGTGTATACTAGCCATGACAAAGTATGTTTCAAGCACTTTATATGCTTATTCCACCACCCCCTCCTCAGCCTCCTCATTCTTTAGAGTCGGAACAGGTCAGTTGGAAGAGCGCTGGACTGGTGATCCGGGGAAGTTGCAGGTTCGAATCTCTGCCGATGCCGTTTTGGTACAGGGAGATCCCCCCCCCCCCCCCCCCCCCCCCCCCCTCTCCTCCCTACCCGGGGTTGATATTGATTCTGACTCCATTTCTCAAAAAGTCTTTCGAATGAAACTGTAAACCGAGGTTCCGTGTGTGAACGCACACATAATATCTCAGATGCGCACACGTAAAATGCCATCAACTTTCGGAGCAGAAAGCCAGTTTGGACGTTGGTATGGATGACACGTATTCACATAGCATGCGTCCTCCGTAAAATCGAAGGAATGAACGAAAATCTGAATGATACGACTGAATGACACGAGAAACGGATGATTAGCGCCAGCCGTCCGTCTGCTCTACCCAAGTAGGCAGCCCGTTGCGTAAGCGTGAGTGTGGATTGTGAAGCGCTTAGAGCTTGGTCTCTAACCGTGGACTGGCGGTGTTTAAGTATAATAATAATAATAATAAAAACTGATAATAATCCAACTTGAATAAATTCTCTCTCTCGCTCTCTTCTCCCCCCCCCTCTCTCTCTCTCTCTCTCTCTCTCTCTCTCTCTCTATATATATATATATATATATATGTACCCCCTGAAGAAGGCAAATGAAAACCGAAAATTTGGGAAATTTTCATCTTGTTTGTTTGGATTTTTTTTTATTTTATTTTTTTTTTATCTACTTTGACTGACGGACGGAGGGAGGAGTGGTAGTGGGTGTTAGCGGTCTTAAATGAGTTGCATGCGCCGAAAGAGTATTCAAGTTACGTCTAACAAAATGCTTTCCGAACGATAAAAGTTTTGGATTTGTAATTCACTGAAACATGAATTATTCAGACGTGAGATGTTTATGTAGATGTTTCTTGAAATGTTTAAGTGAACTCATATTTTGTAGACTAGTTAGAAAGAGTTCCGGGCATACGGTCCAGAGCATGTGGCTGTTTCATGTTGATCAATGCGTGTGTAGGGTGAAAGGAATTTGTGCTATACAGAACAACTGTTCAGTCTCGTAAAAAGAGTGTTTATCAATCATGGCATGGGCTTAGTCGAAACTTAGTCAAAGACGCCTTGTTGAGTATGCCTTCTATTCGGCAAGGATATTTAGTGTTTTAGTTTCTCATACATTTTTTGAGATACAGCTGGATGGAATAACTTTGACCCTCGTCGATGGAGAGAATTTTTTTTTCTTTTTCAGATCACTATACTTGGCCCATATTGTTGAAGCATAATTGATATGACTGCTTGGTACGGCGCGCGGTACTGTTGAACAGCGCTCATGTTAAGATGAAAGGTGAAGAACTCAGTTGATTTTGCATACTAATTGTTGTCGTTCTGATGGTTGGGTGAAATGTTAGGTATGTCCAATTCCGCCACCCTCCTGTCATGGTAATCCCTATCTGTTTCCGTCACTTGAGGCGGACGTGGACGTTAAACCTGAATCAAGCGATCAACGTTTCCAACTGAGCTACTGAGGCGCTCAGTCCTCGAAGTCATACGTACATATGTTCACTGATTGCCGCCCGCGTGGTTGGATCTACGGCTAACGCTGATCTGCAAGAGGTTGACGCGATCTCGTATTTGACAGGCATGGACGTGGAGTAGATATATAGAGAACGAACGAACGAACTAACGAACGAAGTATTCTTTATTGTGGGAAAGGAATAAGCACAAAGTCGGTGGCTTTTTTTTAATTTCTTTTTTTTTTTCATCCAGCCCTCAAACAAAGAAAAGATGTCTGCAAATATATGAAAATAAAACATCGCACTGAACTGCATATCAGCACATATACGACAATAAAATAAATAAATAATACAATATATATTGAGAGGAAGAGACGGTGGGAGGGATGAAGGGATGGAAAGCGAGAGTGAGAGCGAGCGAGCGAGAGAGAGAGAGAGAGAGAGAGAGAGAGAGAGAGAGAGAGAGAGAGAGAGAGAGAGAGGAGAAACAGTAAGGAGAGAGAGAGAGAGAGAGAGAGAGAGAGAGAGAGAGAGAGAGAGAGAGAGAGAGAGAGAGAGAGCAATCGCAGTTTTTAAACCAGAAAGGGAAAGCACGTATTTCCCACAC